>OZ021728.1:78347939-78947939 GCA_963978545.1 Linyphia triangularis | reverse complement strand
AAATCGGATGGAATATTTTTTTTAGAGGCAAATTCGTACATATGAGGATTTGATGACGTCATCTCTTTATTTTAAAATTAACCAAGTAACTATTAAGCAAATTAAGCAAGTAACTATTAAGCAAGTAACTATTAAACAAATAACTATTAAGCAAGTTTTTATAATAATAAAAAAAAAAAAAAATTATTTCCAAGACTTATACAATATTAAAATAAAAGAGTTCATTACAAGTTATATCTTTCAATCACAACTTTTGGTAATTGAGTGGTTGAAATAGATAGATTCTTAATAGTATTTACACACATTTCTTGTAATGTGGAAGGCGGTTTTAATATTAATTTTATATTAAACACACGGCTTAAATCACTGTCCTTTTCACAAAAATTGATTATTCGTGAGCGTTCCTGAACCAGTCCAAATAATAAAAAAAATTTCATACAGAATTTTGGAATAATAGAAAAAGTATATATATTATTATCTTTAAAAACTTTTATCGTTAGTGTGTAAATAAGTGCATATTCAAAAATGAGACGTTGTACATCTTGAGATGTGGTCTTTTTAATAGTGTTACAACAGTGATTATTTAATTCGTTTTTTTCAAACTCTGGTGTTATATTACTGTAAAGAAAGTGACACGTCGGACAAAAAAATAGTTTAAATGGTCTGTTTGGAATCTTCTTTATAATTCCAGTTATAACTATTTCTGTGTTTAGATAAGGAAGTAAAATAAACTGCTTAAGAAATTGTGGAAACTCAGATTCATTAACAAATGTAAGGTGTGTATTTGAAAAAGTCTTCAGATTATAAACAACAATTTTAACCATAATGTCTACTTAATTAGAAAAATATTATTAAAGAGTTACATTGGACTATAGTGTTAAATTTTAGTCATGTTGGTTTTAGATTTGTCATACGATGTGTTTCTACACATATTTCAATACGTGTCACTAGAAGACTGTATTAATCTTTCATCGTTAAATAACTGTAAATTAAATGAAGCTTTAGAAACATATATCCCAATTCCTAAATCTATATACTTTTATAAACAAATTTTACAATATTTTCCACTTGGAGAGTGGTACATTCCCAATAAATTGCAATTCTTATGCATATCCTTACTGCCTAATCTCACCTTGGAAATTGTAGAATATCGATTATATTCAATAAATTGTGATACTTACATGCATAACGATATTTGCAATACTTACATGTATGATGAAATTGGCAATGCAGATTTTTTTGACACGTGGAAGGATATATTTAAATATCGCATTAATTTGAAAGGAAAAACGGCTTATGTTAACAAATTAACAGGTTTTGTTTTAGAAGAAACAAATAAGTTTTGTTTCTTGAATAATTTACCATTGGTAAAAGAAAGGGAGTTTAATCATAAAAGAGAATACAAAATTGGAAGCAATTTTGTTCTTGTGGATGATTATAAAATGTTAATATATGAAAAAAGAGAATTAAGTTATTCCTGTCGAAATATAAGAAAAGAACCTCCGAGTAATATTTTTATTATTTCTCTTTCAAATAGCCGACCAAACGGTGTAGTGATAGCTTCTAGACCACGAGTTCCGTATTAGGCATGGGTGTTTGTATATGTATGTTGGCTTGTCTAATGTTTCGACAGCCCTCGTGTTGCTGACGGCGCCAGATAATCTGAAAACAATCTCTTTGAAACTCCACAATTCTTTTCTGTAGAAAAAAATAAACATTGTTTTATATTAAGTGATGGTTGTAAAATTTTCCCATTATTATTTTCTTTATGTTTATGACGATCAAGAATTAAATAAGAAAGGTATTTGGGAATCTTATGCTGTTGATAGATATAGATTTTCAAAAAGAATACAAGACTTTGAGTTGAAATTTAATAAAATGAATTCGATTCAAGAATTGCTTGAAACATATGTAAAACCACATTTAACAACTACAGTGTTTAGTAATTTAGGAAGACGGCCGTCGCTGTTAATTTACTATTTTAACATATTGTTTCCCGATTGGGAAATAATAATTCGTTCTAGATGGGAAGATGAAGCAGAGACATATTGTGATTTATTGGTGTGGTTAGAACCCAAATTTGAAAGTGAAATTATAAAACCAAAATATGCTAAATGCATGATTGTTTTCACTAGCCATCTTCATCTTAAAAATTGTACTAATGTTATTGGATTTCATTTAGGTAATTCTTATCGTGACACTTTAATAACTAAACAGTTAGACTCTATTGAATTTAAAAATAATTTAAAAATAAAAAACCATTTCATATTAAAACCTGAATTATTTCAAACAACTTATGACATTATACCAAAAAATTCTCATGTTTTAATTGACTTAACTCATTGTAGAGATTCTCACGAAAAATATATTTGTTTAATGAATTCGTTCGAAGTGTTGAATTATTATGAAAATCATGTATTGTCTTGGAAAATGTGTTTAAAATCATTAAAACAATTTCAAAAAGATATGGAAATATGTAAAGAAAAATTGAAAAATGCAAAATTTAAATCTGCCACTACCAAATGTTTTAAAAGATTGTGTCAATATCACTTAATGAAATAATTAAGATGTCTGTTCCACCTTATAATTTTAAATTTTATAATAAAAATTCTAAAGAATTAAAACATGTGTGTAAAAAAGAATTACTTTGTGATTTGTTGGGTGCATGCCTAGGAAGTCAATGGAGACAAAATAATCCAATTACTTTGGAAAATGCGGCTTATGTATGTCAAAATTTGGAAAAATGGCATCTTGTAAAAGATCTTTATCAACATTCTTTTCAAAAACCGAATAAAATGTTATCGAGATGGAAAAAAAATGAGTTTGACGACGAAAAACATGTTTTTATAATTTGGTTAAAGAGCTTATTGCATCAAAGAATATCATTTAATATGTTTATGACAGGTCTTTATTCTTTTAAATGTGTTAAGGCCTATATAATAGATTTACAATGGCAATTGTATGCTAAACATTCGGTTTATTATGATATTTTTAAAAAAGAATTGAAAATAACAGATATTGAATGGGATGGATTTGATATTGCAAACTCTATTTTGAAATGTATATTTGGTATTGAAAAAATAGAAATGGATAACGAATTTAAAACTGCGAAGTTGGATGGTTTTTTATATTTTATTAGTTGTCAAGGTTTAAAAGCCATGTCCAAGTTTCACATTTGAACATAAAATAATTCCAAGAAATGTTATCATATGATTTGCACAAAAAAATTCCCATTTAACCTTGCTATTAAAAATATTCTCAATTATAATCCAGACCCCAATTTATTATCTAATTTTACATTCATTTCCACCTACAATTTAAAGTAACAAACCCCTACACTCCCGATTTGTGGAACGAAAAGAAACATATTCATTCTTTTCCACGCGCGCAGTATTTTAGATCATCAAAAAATGTCGGTACACCTAAAGAATGAGTTTATTTTCTCCCCTTGCGTTTTTCTTGTCACATATAGAACTGATTATAACAGATGAATGTAAGTTTCACTTATTAAGGATTGAATGACTACTTCAATGCTATCTGCATATTTTTTCAAACTCTGTCTCATATAATTGTACACCAATGACCTCAGACTTTAAATATGTATTATTATCTTTAAAAAATAACGAATATCATACACAGTCTTTTTCACACTTATGGAGAAATATATGTCTTTCTAAATTTTCCGAATAACTACAAGACGAATTATTCAAGTTTATTTTTAGCTCTGAATCAGTTTTACCAAAAAAACAAATGTTTCTACTATACAAACTAAAATTGCAATGCAAATATTTTTCCATTCATAATCAGAATTTAAAAAACTTATGCAGATGAATCAGAAATAAGCTATCATTGATAAATTTGCTTTATTTATACACTTTACAGTTGATAGAAAATATTCCTTTTAACTATACCATATTACAATCAGAGGAGGAGGGTTAATTGACCCCCTACCTGAAATTATTATTTGAACATGGCGGTCCTTGATGCCAGTGGTGGTGACGTGTGGCCATACACCAGTGGTGTTCCGGAACCACTGTGTTGGGATACCCTGCCCCCCAACCCAGTTCGTCACGTGAATTCTCCTGTATCCGTTCTAAACGAGTGACACACTTGCATTTACAGAATCCAGAACTATTGCACTTGTAACATGCCAAGCCACTCACGATTTGATTTGGTGCCCGCATACATTTCTTTTCACAGCAATACCACTTGTCATCGCAACGGTACATGGCGTCAGTCGTGCGAGTCTCGCAGTTACACATACCAAAGCTCCTACACTTTTGACATTCCAAACCATCCAATGTTGAATTGTCAAACCAATGACATTTCTCTTCACAACAATACCACCTGTCGTCGTAATAGACAGGGACGTCGTTCATGATCCTGGACGTACAATACGAAAATAGAGCAGAATAATTCTGGACACTCTTATTAAAAAAAGAAAATATCATTAACTTTTGGGGTTGTCTCTAATAGTCTTACTGTATCTTAATTACAATATTTCGAGATCTGTATATATCTGAAGTAAACAAAATATTTTTTAATCTAAAAATATGTCCTGTTATTTTATAAATTTTTTAAAATAAATAATTATTTTTTATAAATGTATTATCCAATCTAAATTATTCGTTTCTATATATAAATCAAACTGATATTTTAAATTGGAACATTATATATCTCATTATTGTATAAAACTGCTTCTAATATCATTTCATTCTAAATTTTGGAAATGTGTCAAAGTAAAGGTTCACATTTTATTATCATTTCATATCATATCCAACTTTCATATATATCAGCCATGTCCAACTTTCACATTTGAAATTATTTTACTTATAAAAAAGAATTAAATGAATTTAAATTTTTCAAATATATACAAGTGCTGTATCTATTAAGGAATTTTACAACAAATTATGTTTTATCAAGACGTAATGTTATTTTTAACCAAGACAAACACATTTTTAAAAGATTACCAATTTTATTGCAAATTATACATTTTAAACAGTATTAATTTACACATGAATTACAAAAAAAGAATTAATTACATTTAAATATATACAAGTGTGCCGTGAGTATAGTGGTTAGTTAACAAACGTCAGAATTAATCTAAATGAACTTAATTTCGTGCATAAGTTAAAGCGTTGCAATAACTCAAAGTCGTAACTTGAAATGATATTTATTCATGAACAATAGGTATATAGACAACACATTTCCTCAAAGCACGCTTAGTTAAGTCAGTGCTGACATCCATAGATTACAAGCAAAATATAATATATCATAAAGATATCATAGAACAACTAATAAATCATATTGACACTTTTGATTACTATACAGTATAAAAACTGGCTGAGCATTTGAATCAAGAAATTTCACTTACTGGCATATCAGGGTCAGGAAAATGGCGAAGTCATGTGCACGTCATTGCGTCCGATAAAAATGCATCTCTCTCTCAGGAATCACCGCTTGACCGACTTGCTATCTCCCCAATTTCCTTCTCTTATGATCCCCCTCATAATTACATAAAAACTTCTCTCTCTACGCCATTGGAGCGGCTCGAATCCTTTATGGAATCGCCAACTCTTATTTGACCAATTGGTCAAACCCCTGTTTAAATATTCCCCCAAAAGCTTCGGACAGAAACTTAAGGGGCTATGCACTTGTTGCAGTTTTAAACAGACCCCTTAATACAATTTGTAAAATGTCTGTGGATATACAGCATGACATTTATCACCCTTTTCACCAACAAAAATTTTAAAGAAATTCCACTCAGCCAGCTAAAAATTAAAAAATAAAACACTCACAGCATTCCATAAAGTAACTGCAAAAAAATACACAAGAATGAAAGATGATGTGTAAAAGTATGAAATTACAAGCAGATAGTTGCACACTGAAATATGACCAATCACAATTTTTTGTAACATTGTTAAAGAGCAAAAATATATAAATTAGAATCAATTGGATCACAACAAATAGCTAAGTGTCTCATGCAGTACATTTCTAGATACGGCGTACCAGAAACCATTTTATCAGACAATTGTAGTAAATATATACAAGTGCTATTATCTATAAAGAAATTTCACAACAAATTATGTTTCAGCAAATATTACAACTAAAAAGACTATATACAAACATTTAAGAAATTATAATAAAGATCAACATTTTTGAAAGTCATACATTTTTAAACATTTCACTGTTCCATTTTATAAGTGCGGTTTGTGCCTGGTCTTCAGCTGAAGAATATTTTTCTCCAATATAAAGTACTTTTGGCAGAAGAGGACATAAATACATAAATGCTGCCATATCGGATGCCCCTATCGCTGTTTCTTCACTCCCTTTCAAAACGTCAGTATAAAATCTGGCCACATAGTTTTTCATATTATTATATGCCACATAATAATGGTTAAAAACACCAGAATCTGGAGGTGCACAACTTCTATACGGATTGTTTGGCAATAAATGGTTTCTGTACACGGTATCCGTGTACGTCCATTTATTTACAAATGAACTGGGCGTTGGTTCTATTATCTTTACAGATGAGTCACTGGTTTTAATAAACACAATCTGCCGTGGATGAAATTCACCACTGTAAAAGATCCACTCTATTGATGCAATGTATTCCATCGTGTTAAGATACAAAATGAGCGAAGAAATCTCTTTATATAGGATTGATGTTAGAAAAAAATCTATTTCAAAGCAGCTGATTACACCTTTTCATGACGTAATGTTATTTTTCCTAGCCGATTATTTAATTGGTGGGTGACTTATATTTAATGTGACCAGATTTTTCTATCTTCACCAATTACCCACTTTCTTAATTAACAAAGTTCTGAAGACATTTTTGTTTAGAAGGATGCTCCAAACGCATTGGTGAACATCAATTTAATAAAAAAAAATATTTAAACGAACATTTCACATTTAACTACTGTAAATAACTTGTTATACAGTAGTTAAAAATGTGCCCTGTTATTTTAAAATAAATAATTATATTATTATCCAATCAAAATTATTTGTTTCTATATATAAATCAAACTGATATTTCAAATTCGATATTGGAGCATTAAGCCCCATGTGAATTCCATTCTAAATTTTGGAAATATGTTAAATGCAAAGAGTATATAAAGGTTTACATCATTTCAGAAAAAATGGATAACTTACCTTTAGAAGTGATTTCCCACGTTATAAGTTTTCTATCACTAGAAGAAAAATTTAAACTTGTGTGTTTGAACAATAAAAGAATCAACCGAATACTACTTCGAGATTATCAACTCTCATTGTCTTCATTGTTTCATGATAAACTCATTCCTATGTTCCCAACCGGATTATGGTATTTACCAAGGAATCAAAAATTACTACATATTGAATTACATAATTCAAGCATATGTGTTAGTGAATATTTTCGTCCTATACATCCTAGTTATTTTACAAATTGCCGTTTATATCATGAAGAATTTTTAAATTATTGGAATTTGCACATTTTACCCTTCCTTATTTCGTGTGATGGATTTTTTGTAGGTGTAAATGATGACTCTTTTATTACATTTAAAATAATAAACAATACGTTTATATTAAACGGAAAAGATCCTGTACCATTGTCTCATAAATCCTGTATTTCTAAAGTGTATGTCAATTCATCCATGATTATCTCGGATTATGTTTCCAAAATTCATATAAATGAATTTGGTAAATTGTCATCGTTTACAGTATTGAATTACAGTAGAATAAATTATGCAAAGATTACTGTTAAAAAAACAAACATTAATATTGTCATTATAAAGTACATAGACCAAGCATCTGTATTTGATTTGTGATGAAAAAGATTGTATTTAATTTGACTTACTTAACATTACATTTTAGATATGAATCGATTATAATATTACTTAAAATATAATGTATGTGAAAGTAATTTAATATATGGTTTTTAATAAATTCATGTAGTAAAAATGCATTTTGGTGAATTATTATTTCAAAAAGAAAGTTCCCAATTTAGAATGGGTTGATTTGCTTGATTAAAAGTTTGATACAGGAAGAAAAGAGACCGCATTAAAAGGAAACCCAACTAAAACAACACCTTGTTTTAACGGATAATTTCAACTGTCAAAGACAATTTCTGTAAATTATAAATAACTAGTTTTTGTTCAACCTCTTTTGAATAAGTTATTTTTATGTGCGATCCAACTGCACAAAATAATTTTAAATGTAAAACACTGCATGATATGTAACAAGAAAATATTAGTTTTAAAAATATTAACTGAACTATAAATTTAAGGTGTTAATAAGACTTTTAAAAAAATTAAAATAACAGGCAAAAAAATATTTATTTTTTTAGAATTATAAATATTAGATTTCCTTACGCTCATAATTTAAGTAAGTATCAATAGAAATGTCCAATACTATATATCCTTTGCGTTGGGAAAGGGAAAGTAGAAAGGGTAATATTTCACACATCAAAATAACTGCAGTAAATATTAAAGGAGAGACAGTTATTATTAGGAAACAATACATTGATTGGATTGGTGTGTGTACAGGTAATATTGATAAAGTTATTAAAAATATTAAAAAATATTTTCCTACGTGTATAGTTAAATGTGTAAAATTAAAAGACACTCATTTTAAAAAAGTATTACCTTATTTTAAAGAAAGAATATTGTCTCAAAAACTTGGCTATTCCAAAAAACCCTTTTATAAACTTTATACTTCTGCCATGATTGACGATATAGGTTCGTTTTTTAATAAGAAAAAAA
This sequence comes from Linyphia triangularis, assembly GCA_963978545.1. Taxonomy (NCBI): domain Eukaryota; kingdom Metazoa; phylum Arthropoda; class Arachnida; order Araneae; family Linyphiidae; genus Linyphia; species Linyphia triangularis. The sequence continues at coordinate 78,939,201 of OZ021728.1, read as the reverse complement.
TGGGATATTATGAAAAGGAAGATTGGCTAACTCGAATTTATATCGATTTTTGCACTCTTCAAAATTCTAGTGAATTTTATTATAAGTGGTATAACGTAGATGAGTCTAAAATTCTTTTAGTAGAATCCTTACAATTGGTAAAAGATTGTCTTATAAAACCAAATATTACAATAGCTGCATTTGATTTAGAAACTGTTCCGTTAGATGGAAAAAATCGTATTCCTACTGGACATTTTGAAAGCGATAGAATTGTCATGATTAGTCTTATAAAATGGAATCAATGTACAAAAGAAACATTTGTTCTCTATTATAATCCAATATGTGAGCCTTTAAAGATTGCAAATCCAACTTATTTAGAATATTTTAGTGAAGTTGACATGTTAAATGCATTCCATGTCTTAATACAAGATGTTCATGTGTTAACAGGATATAACATAAACAAATTTGATATACCCTGCCTTTTTGCGCGATTAACTTGGTTACATAGGAAATTGAATCTTTATTATTCAAGGAAAATTGGCAATTTTCTTGTACCAACTATTGATAATAAACTTGTTATTGACATGTATAATTTTATTGACATTTTTTCAAACTATGATTTACCAAGCCATAAGTTGGATGACGTAGCGAAATGTAAACTAAATAAAGAAAAAATTCCCATTAAATCTACTGCTATACACAATTGGTATACAAAACCAGTCAGTAGAGAATTATTATTATCAGATGATGTTTCGGAATGTTTTCAGTATCTAAAACCACGAAATGTACAAGAACATGAATTTGGTACTTATTTGAAATGTTTAGAATACTGTTTACGTGATTCGGAATTGGTTTTCGAATTGTTTCAACATGAAATGGCTTTAGATTTTTTAATTGAAAGATCTAATTTTACAGCTTTAAATGTTGAACAAGCTTTATACTATGGAAATTCAAAATATATATTAGAGCTTTTCAAAACGTATGGTACAAACCTTGGTTATTTTATCAATACGAGTCAATTTAAAAATACGGTAATAGAAGACGGTCAAAAATTGAGTCATTTTTTTATTAAAAAAAAGGGAAAAATGAAATTTCAAGGCGCACTCAATTTCTGTACACCATGTACATTTTTCAATGACGTGTACGTGTTTGATTTTACAAGCATGTATCCATCCATTTTACTCAACCATAATTTATGTTACGGAACATGTTCTATTATGGACAGAACTGAATACAATGCATTACCGCAATCTATTTTGAATCAATGCGAAAGTGTTCCTTACCGCACTCATGCTGACATAGAATTTCTAAAATCGAATAAATTTCCATTTGAAGTGTATAAACATCCTGTCATGACAGAAAATGATCAAGCAGTTATGATTTGGTATAAGGAAGAAAAAGGATTTTTACCCGATATTGCTGAACATTTCTTACATAAAAGGCGAGACTATAAAAAAATTAAAGATGTAATTCATCATAATAAACAATTGAATGTTAAAATTGTTTTAAATTCCATTTATGGTCTTATGGCTTCTAAGGACACCTCGTTAGGGTGTATTTATATAGCCATGATAATTACTGCTTTTTCTAGAATTTATTTATTAGCAAGCGCCGAATATTTTAGTTCTCGAGGAAAAGTGGTTGCCTACTGTGATACAGATAGCATTTTTGTTCAAGGATATGGTATAAAAGACGGTATACATATCAATCAATATTTGAATCAGCTCCATATGAATCTTGCTTTTGAACGAGTCATGGACAATTTACTCGTCATTACAAAAAAACGATATGTTTATGAATGTGGAAACAATATTAAAAATAAAGGGTTTGAAAAGAAATCCAATGAATTGATCAAATGTATGTCCAACTATATTATTGAACAGGTCATGCGAGCCTTAAAATCTGGTGAAAGTGATGTCAGTGAAGGATGGAAAATTTGGGTAGATACATTAGTAACGGCCTATTCCATGTGTATGAATCCTAAAAAGTATTGTATTACGCGAAAAACTAAAACAGAATATAAATCCAAAAACTGTCCACAATTAAAATTATTGAAACGTTATCCAGAAAAAGCAGGACAGTTTATCGATTATACTTATAGTGAGGTAGACATATCTACTGCAGAAGCTACCAAATGGGTTATGGAAGTTGAAGAATGTGAATATGTTAACTTTGAAAAATTATTTATATCTCAAAAGAAACTGTTTATTAGATTGTTAAATGTTGCATTTTTTAAATTTAAATTGTCAGAAATCGAATGTAACAGGGTGTTAAACACGATGAAATGGAAAAGGTTTTTAAATGCCGAATTAAAAAATATGAAAGAAAAAAAGAAAAATATTATAATACTGGTTGAAAAAGGGGTCGATTACACATTTAGCATGAATGATTAAAAAAATATATCTTTAAATTTGCAATACGTATCTTTTGCGAGTTTTGTATTTAAAAAAGGACCCAAATGTTTGCCTACCAATTGAATAATGAGAGATTTTTTAACATAAGCTATCCCTAATAAGATAAAAACCAATATATTGATGATGATAAAAATTAAAAATATCCAACTTTGTGTTATTAATAAACATATAATAATTAGAATTATGGTGTATAAAAAAGTACAAGCTAAAATACCTAACGTATAATCCATGCTTATTTTTTTATTTTTTCATAAATTAAATAATTTTGCCATTCAATGGGTTGAATATCGTAATATAATGTTTTATATGTAATTTTTAAAAAAGCTTTGTAAATGAAATGATTATAATGAAAAAATAATAAAACACACAGTATTAGTAATATAAACATCTTTACTAATAATAAAGATGGTTAAATTTTCATATCCAAAAATAAATGGCGATGAATATTATAGTATTGAAAAATATATTGAAAGAAATGGTGTCCAAATTTATGCCAAAAGAAAAGATGGTTCGGAATATTATTTAATTTTAAATGAAGAACCAGTAATTGCTAAAAAGAATGGTACACCATATTATGCAAAAAGGTTACAAAAAGAAGTATATCCTCGTGATAAGAATAAAAAATGTATTTATTTAAAGCTGGATAATGGAAATGAGATATACCCGAAAGATGAAAATGGCACTGAATTCTATCCTTCACCTTTTGAACGATATGCTCTCAAAGAAGGCAAGTTTTACTATGCTAAAGATAAGAATAACAATGAATTTTATTATAAGACTCGTATTATTAAAAATAATGACAAAGAAATGTATGCAAAAAATAGTTCTGGAGACGAACTTTACCCTATTAATAGTAAAACGAATGAACCTATTTATATTATAGAAAATGGTAACATTGTGTATGCAAAAAATAAAAATCAAAAGTTTTATTATTTTAAAAAGAATAATTGTGAATATTATGGTAAAATTGGCAGAATTGAAAAATACATTACTAATTCTAATGGTAATCAAATTTATGCAAAAAATGAATTGAATAGAGAATACTGTGCAAAGAATGACGTTTTTCCTTATTATGCATTAAAAGTTAACGGTAAGGGTATACCAGAAGAATATCTACCAAGTGACGAAAATGGTAAATCTTATTTTGAATTATTTAAGGATTTCTCTGTCCCCTTAAACTTTTTATCAGATAAAGCTTCATTTTATAAAAAAGAAAACGGAAATGATATATATTCAGAAAAAAATGGTAAACAATTTTATTCTATTTCTAATAAAGGAATACCAGTGTATGCATCATTAAACACAGGAAACGAATATTTTGCAAAAGACTTAGAAGGAAATGAATATTATGCTGTTTTTGAAAATAAAGAATTTTATCCTAAGCTTAAATCAAAAGATCAATTTTACTTAAGAAAAGGTAAGAAAGATATTTATGCCAAAAGAGAAAATAATGAATATTATGCAAAAAATTCTAACAATGTGTGCATATTTGCTCAAAATGACAATAAACCCTATTATGCTTTAAATGAAAAGCGTGACGAAATATATCCAACAAGCGAAGCAGATTCTCAATTTTATAAAGTGGAAGATGATGAAACAGAAATTTGTGCCAAAACTGCACAAGGTCAATTCTTTTATGCTAAAAATAAAGATAATCAATTGTTTTACCCAAAGAAAAAAGCAGAAATAATTGAAGAAATCATGGTGCTTGAAGAAGAGGAACCAGAGATAATTCCAATGGAGATTGCTAACGAGGAAGAATTAATTCCATATATTCGAATTTTTGGTGATGAAAAATCAAAAATTGAAGATGATTAAAAATAAGAATGCCCTCTTATAAAAAAAATTCGGATCGGGATGAATATTATTTAAAAAATAATGGGAGAGAAGAATATATCACACATGGTGAAGGACAAATATATGCAAAGAAAAAAGACAATAGAGAATTTTACGCAAAGGACGAGCATGATAAACCATATTTTGCAAAACATCGGCAGTCTGAATATTACGCTAAAGGAAGAAACGGTAGAGATATTGTTTTTAAAATTGGAAATGTAGAAATATACGCTAAAGATTCTAAAAATGCTGAAATTTATCCGAGGTATTCAGATGGAAGGGAATTTCTTTTAAAAAAGGACGGAAAAGAATATTTTGCTGTAAATGAAAACAAAATGGAAGTGTATCCCAAAAATACATTTGGTGACGAATATGTTCCATCTAATATGTATATAAAAACACGTGATGGGAAAAATAAACTTCCACTTTTAAAAAACGGATATCCAAAATATGATATATTGAACAATGACGAGATTTATCCAGTAGATGATAAAAAAAAGCCATATTTTTGTAAAAACAGAGATGGGGTAGAGATTTATGCTAAAAATGCAGAGGGGGATGAATATTATCCAGCGAATAATATGTATGCTAAAAATAAAAATGGAGAATACTATTATGCAAAGGATAGAACAAATATTATTCATTATCCAGTTAATAGTAGTGGTGAAATATACATAGAAACTAGAAATGGAAGTTATCCCTTATTGAAAAATATTAAAAATGGTTTTGTGTATGCCAAACAAAAGGGACGTGAAATTTATCCTACTATGTATATAAAAAACAAAAAAATGGAAATGATTATTGATACGTATGCTACAGAGTTTAATAACGGATCATATTATCCTTTGGACACAGAAATGAATGAATATACTTTGCCTAATGGAGAATGTATTGATAGCAAAGGATATCCTATAACGGTGGATGGTTTTATTATTATTCCAAATGTAGAAAATGAACCAAAATTGTGTATTAAAGACATTAATAAAATATCTATTGAAAATATAGATAGATTATTATATCGCCCCGGATGGAGAGGTTATGATTTTCTTACCAATGTAAAATCTAAACGAAAAGCTAGAAATAATAATATAGCTAGTTATAAAATACTAAGTTTAAAAGATGGTGCAACATCTATATTATATTATGTTATAGCTGCCTTGACTTTAATTATAATTATATTGATTTCAGTTTTGTAGATTACATTGCTATTAAAAGAAAAAATATTTTTTTTAAAACATTATATTATAAATGAAATAAAACTAAATCATTTGTATATAATGATTAAAAATATTTATATTACGGTACGCTGTCCTCAAGTTTTCTTTCAAAAAACTAATATTATACATTATTTAGCTGCTTATTACTTGAGTCACAATAATAATAAAGTCTCATTTAAGATTCTGTCCAAAATTTGTTGGACAACATATGGTTCTTTTAGTTCTGCTGTTATAAGAGTTTATTTTTTTAATGATAAAACTTTTTATTCCAAATGGAGAAAAAATACCTTTCCAAACCTATGTAGAGGAAGGTATTGTGAAAGTCGTTTCACAAAAACCAGACATTTATACCACCATAGAAAAAAAACATTGCGCATGTCATACCGTAAATAACATTGCAGTTGATAATACTTCTATTTTTGTTAAACATAAGGACCAATACATAGCAGGTTCAACATATTATCGTATTTTGTGGGAAACAAATGACGATTTTGAAACTAGTATTTTATGGTTGGTAAAATCTCATTTTCTTGCATATTCATGTTCAATGGGTAAATATTTTTCTAATCGTACACAAAAAGATGAAACAACTTTAGAGCGTAAAATGACACCATTCTTTTTTGATTCTATGCAATTGAAGTGTGGATGTTTAAAATTTACATTGACAGACACTCCAGTTTATTGTTTACGAAATATTGTATTGTCAGGTACAAAGAAAGGTCCCACAATTGGTAGTGTTATATAAAAAAGTATATGGATTATTTAAATGCACAAATATATGCTGAGCATTGTGTTCGAGTTTATTTACACAACAAATTTTTACAATCTCATCCACATATATTTCAATATTCTAAGTTGGAAACTCGACCTGCTACAAATAAAGATTATTATATTCCGCCAAAAATTGCAAATCATTGTATTGTATCAAAGGTATCTTTTGATGAAACGGGATGTCAAAAAATTGCATGTTTTCCAAAAAAGCAAAATTTAGAAAATTGTGATTCAAACGATGATACTATTGTTTTAAATTTGGGTCAATATTATACATTTGCATGTCAACCCGCTTGTTCCCAAATATCAAAAGATTTGGATACTGAATATAGAAATGGAAAATGTATGAAAGTTAATATTTTTAAAAAAGCGTTTGCGTTATTTCCTGAATATGTAGGTGGATCTCAAACTATTGAACCAATGCATATTGGTTTTGATATTAAAGATGGGGATTTAAAAATAAATTCGAGTTATTGTAAATATTATGGTTTGGAATTTAAGCAAGGAGAATGTTTTTCACAACCACATCAATCTTTGGTAGAAGGTATTCTTGGCACTTCAATTTATCGTTTAATTAAGCGGTCACAATATAACAAAACTAAATATACATTGCCACCTATTCCGAATAACATGAAAAATGTACATGAATGGTTAGAAGGTACAATTTCAAGAAAAGTTCGCAATAAACGGAATACTTCTCGAATAAATGCTAGAATTGTGAATGAAATTGCAAGAGATCTTGTAGTAGATTTTGGTATTGATTTAAGCTTAAACACGATTGGTAAAATAATGAGAAAACGAATTCCAAAAACATTGCAAAATATATCATCGAAACTATACGTTAGTAAATTTGCTAGTAAAGTAACCAAAATTGCTATTTCAGACATGATTTTAAAATCACAATTCAATAGTACTGCTACATTAGTCAAAGTAATAGGACAAGGTGTGTCAGTTGCAAGTGGATTATTTACTGTTTACAGTATTGTTACTATGATTATAGATATATTTGATCCTTTCGATTTTAATGGTATTTTGGATAAAAATACACTTGAAAAAATAAATGATCGTTTAGATTTTGAATATTTTCAATCCCACAAAAAAAATCAAGAAATTACACCAGAACATGTATGGATTTTATTGAATGAAGATTTAGGTGAAGCTATTAACTACTCCATAGAAAAAATGATTGAATATATGGAAGCTCTAACACCTGATGCTGTTCCTCTCCCAGTGACAATAGAACCATATAATTTTATAACAGTATATCATTCATCCATTTTAATAATTTTGATTCTCTTGGCCATTATACTTGTTGAATATGTAGATTATATTGCATTTGCGATATTTTTATTTTTATCGATCGTAAATTTCCAATAACGGTTTGTATAGTTTTAAATCTCTAGCTGTAGGGTGTCTTTTACTAAGGTGACTCAATACATGTCTACACGTTCGATTTGGAATTTTTCGTAAAAAACTGCCACCTTTTTTTATTCTTAAATTATATTGTTTTAAATTCCTTGGTCTCGGAGATGGGCTTCTATTTCGAACACTAATTCGTCTTGGAGATAAACTCCTACTTCTAAATCTTTTTGATGTGGGTCTTGAAGACGAACTTCTTCTCTGAACATTAATTGGTGATCTGCGTCTTGGAGACAAACTCCGACTTCTCCTTGGTGATGAATTTCTAATAACATTGGGGGATATATTTGTAACTTTTTTAGGTAAAATCCTTGTACTAGGTGATGTATTTGAAACACGTCCCTCATTCTCTGGGTTAGCAATATCTTCATTATGAACCTGTGCAACAGCCTCAAAATGTCTAGGATTAGATAACCATCTATCTACGGATACATTTGAAATGTTAGAAATATTGCTTAAGTCATCATTCAAAATATAATTCATATCTTCGTGTGGCACTATGTCGTTAAAATCTTGTAAAATTCCAATTTCGTCAAAATCCATTATTATACTTTATTCAACAATATAAATATGTCCAGCTAAGGGTGTTATATTAAACTTTATGCTACTTTTAAATGCCTCAATATCATTTTTAGGAGTAATATAATCTAAATTGCAAAACTTTTTTACTTCAGAAGTATTTGCATCAACATTAATAGTGGTAATTAGATAAAAGGGTGTCAAAGCAAGTAATTCAGCTTTATTCGTCACATTACCGAGTCGAATGTTCTTACACGCCAATTTATTTCGACATTCCTGAACAAATGTATGATAATGTTTCATTTTCTTTTCTGGAAAACAAATGATCCATTTTTCTAACATTTCTATATTATCTTGCAAATAATCTAAAACGTCCCATAAAGATAACAATAAATGTAACGAAGAGGTTGTATTAGTCATGTCAACAATAATAAATGTTTTTGCAGTAAGTGAAAGGGTAGGTTTTCCAGGATTAATATTGATATCGCACACAGGATAGTTGACACCAATCGTTTTAATTTCAAAAAAATCATATTGTGTTTTTAATACATCCCCCCTTGTAGCTTGAACAGAACAACCTTGCATATTTAAAATTCTTCTATTTTTAGTTATATTTTTTCGAATGTCTGGTGAATAAAAAAATGATATATATGTACTCGGATTATTTGAATCTGTCAATAATAAGTGACTCGAAAATACAACGATTCTTGCTGCTTCTTTGTACGACATGATAGTCATATTCGGAGTTGGTTCAATGTATATGAGTAAATCACATTTGTCAATAGTATCAGAATTGGACTTAATAGTAGGAGTAGATGGAACATAGTAATAATTTGAAAACACTTGAATTTGAAACGTTGGGAATGATTTCATTATATAATCAAAAAGAATATGGGTATATCGACCCAAATTACCATACACTACTGTTTTGTCATTCTCCATTATAAAATTAAAAAGTTCATCTAACGTATTCATTCTTCTTTATTTTTAATAAAGAAGTAAAATGAACGATACTAAAGAATTAATGCTTACTACTCTGAAAGGTATAGTTATGTTTTTTAAAGATATTATTGAAAAAACAGGTGGCGATTTAACCATTATAGCTCAAGCAGAAAATGTAATTCGTAATGATTCATTTTATGATAAGGTTTATGATTGGCTCAAAAGAACACAACTCACAGATAAAAAATTTACACTCGAAAGTTTCATTCAACAAATACCTCAACTCATTCCATATACACATTTACTGGAACAATCGTTAATCATTCATGAATCATTATGGGATGCTGTATTTCGCAATCTGTTGTATATAAAAAATATGGAAAATTAAGATATGAATCTTTCTATCCTAGAGCCTTTTGGTATTTTTACTTTAGCAGGGGGACTATTATATTCCATGACAATTTTTATACTTAACGTGAATCATTACAAGTTTCATTTTATTATTCAAACGCTTGTTTTATTTATAGCTTTGTTTGTCATTGCTTCTTATAAATATTTAAAATACAAATATACTTGTGAAAAAATGGATGAAATTATCAAAATGATGTCTATAAAAAAGAAATAAGTATATCTATACCTTCTCTCCAAAAACGGGCAGTATCACCACTTACAAAACCAAATATATCATAAAACAATAATGGGGATTTAATACATAATGTTGGATCAATAAACTTTTTTTCTAAATGAACGTGTTGCATGATAGAAATAAAATGTTTAAAATTCTTATCCAATTTATGAATAATCTCTGTACAATCTTCAAATTGAATATAAATATGAAAACTTGTAGAATTCAATTTAACGTTTAAAACTGGTTTAACACATTTATCTTGAATAATTTTTTTACACAATTCGTAAGAAGACATAATAAAGTATGATTAACAGTTTTAGTAGCTTGTATAGAACTGAAGCACAAACTGATGTTTCACAATTGGTGGAAAACTTATGTTCGCAACATCCAGAATTTAATTCAATGTTTGGAAATGGTATAGAAATATTGAATGTAGAGCAAAAAACCGAGTTATATAACAAATTTAAAGAATTATATCCAAACGAATCATTAGATGATATTATACAAAAACATCAGAGTTGCCAAGATCCTTGTACTAATGTAGAAATCTTTGATGCGCAAACAAAAAAAATTTATAATCCAACCATTTCAAACTCTACCAAACGAAATAAACCAATGGATTTTAATCTTGCTGATTTTTTAATTAAAGAGCAGGAAGAACATCGATGTATTAATATTCACTTTGATGAAACACAAGACGAATACTTTGATTTACAAAATTTATCTTTTGAAGAAAAAAAGAAGTGTGATAGTGCTACAGAAAATTCTTTACATCAAATTGCAAAAATTGCATTGATATTAAATGATTCTAAAGAATTACCGTATCAAGTATTGGCTGTACGTGGTGAGGATAGAATTTTATAAAATAAAAAATTCTTTATGTATTTTTTTTGTATATATAAGATGATTAATTGTATTAAATAGTTTTAAATAAAAAATTAATAAACATTTTTTTAAGGTTATTTATAATCAAGCTTAGAGACTTGGGGTTTAATAAAATAATATGTTTGATGTTGAAAGAATTAAACCAATCATTGTAGAATTTTACTTTAAAATATTTAAGATATATGATAAAAGCAATCTTTGTAAAGAGTTTACTCAACAATGGGTAGACTTGTTGCAATCTTATACCAAATTGCCTGATTTTGTACGTTTTGAAAATAAAATACCACTATTGTCACGTTTGAGATCACCTACTAATGCAATTCTCGTTGTTCCATTTGATAATACAGACATTTATTTAAAAAATGCTACAATTTTTCCTCTATATCCTTTTCGAGTACAATTAAAAACGCACTCAATTTGTTGTAAAGAAGGTCTATCGCTGTTAATACTTTATCTAAAAATTACAAATATTCAATATGTAGGATTTTATAAAGTCGGCAATTATAAAAAAATTATTGAAAAGATTAAAGACTTAAATTCCAAGATAAAATGTTATCCTCCAACGAGTTTTAAATATTTTGCACAGATAAATAAAGTTATAAATGGATTTGTATGAGCAAATGACAATTTATGTGAGAGCTATTCAAAATCTTGATTATATTATGAAATTTCAAGATAAAAAATTTAAATTGATTCCCCATTTTGTAATAAAAGACAGATCGCTTAAACATCCTTTTCAAAAAATGTTACCTAGTATAGCATTGGACTGGTTTAAAAACCGTCAGTTTCAAATTATGTACAATGTTACTGAAAGATTTATTTGGAAATTTAATCCAATAAAATTTCATTATAATTATATATTTGAAGATGATATTGTTAAAAAAAATAAACAACAAATTATACAAGGAAAAATAGATAATTCAAAGGAAATATTTTCAGATGTAGATTATATAATGGATGAAAAAATGGAAGTGAGTGGCGAAGCTTTTATAAATAATAAAATTAAAGAGGATTTAAATGGTGAAATTAAACAAGAAATACAATCTGAAAATCAAGGACCTACTGTATGGCAAGAAGAGAACATTCAATATGCAGTGGGGTATGCAAATCAAATACATAATTTTTTTAATCAAAAAAATATAAAAACAGAACCATTCATTGATCAAAACAATACTGATCAACAAAATGTAAAAACAGAACTATTAATTGATCAAAACAATGCTCACCTTGGTGAATTTTCACAATACACGACATCTAGTATAGATCAACATTATATAGATGAACGCGCACCATTTGAAATTAAAACAGAGTAATCTACTATCCTCTAATCCAATTCAAAATATCAATAATACTATCTATGTTATTAGGATAACGTATTATGTTTGGATTTTCATCGCTCCATTCTAATAAATATTGATAGTTTACAATAAATTGTTTTACATTATCAATTAACTTAATGGCTGGCACATAAGTATTCTGATTGGTTTCATCCAAATACAAATAAATGGTCTTTTCATCAATCAAAACGTGTTGATTATGAGGGAAAATATGCAACAACATTTTTTTGTTTCGTAATTTCCACATAACTACTATACGTTCGTTTATATTTTTATATAATAATGCATTACTTTCAAAATTATAAAACAATAATAAAAGACAAAGAAAAATGAAAATATATTTCATTTTCTTGGCTTTATTTTTGGTGTTATGTATTACAATATTTAATTTATTTTATAAACCGCAATTGTTGTTGAATTCTCAACGAAATGTCGTCACTTTAGACACAGTCCCCTTTGCGTTTAATCCGTTTGATAAGTTATTTTGTCCTATTAATGGATTTAAATGTCCAGACGAAACGTGTGAATGTTCTGATTATTGTAAAGGAAATTATGAAAAAATGAACGTTTTTGATAACGAAGACATTGTACTGTTTAATGAAAAACTAACACCCGGTACCTATTGTTTGCCAAAAGGAGCACTAAAATGTCATTTAAAATCTTCTATTCCAGTGTATTCTATCAACGATTGGATCTGTGTCCCTCGAAATAACAATATTTGGAAAAATAATAATTTTATAGCCTGTAAAAATTCATATGCTAAAGATAATAATTTAAATGTATTATTTGACCGAAATACAAATCAAGTAGCTTTAACTCTTTCAAAAGATTATTATGAAATGCACAATGGAAAATTACGATATGAATGTCAATGTGGATCTCGAGATGTAAGGGGTAATAAAATGATTTCTCTCGAGGAAGTACCCTTTACATGTGTAAGTGATTATTGTCTAGCCAATTTTGAAAATGTAATTCAAGATATTGGATGGAAAAATGGTCAGTGTCATTGTGGACCTTATTCACATGAAAATCCTAAAGATTTAACTTCTCCATGTGTTGATGTTCTTTTAGGCGTAAAAGAACATATATTTACAGGTATTGTGAAATGTACTAACAGATATTCATTTAAAAAAGAACCTATATACTGTGGTATGAATAAAAATTTCTTTACATTTGAAAAAGACATGACATTTCATAGTATTCCATTTGAATTTATAAAAACAACAATAAAGTAAATGGACACTTTTTTATATAAAGAACCTTGGGTACCGTATGTGGATCATTTTTTTCAAAGTAGTTTAGTTTTAAATTATCCAAAAAATATGATTTTTACAGCTCAAATTTTAACGAACCATTTAAAAAATGCTAAAAAAGTTTACGATACGTATCCATACGCAGAAAAATTTGACATTTCGTCTTTAAATACTATAGATTGGAAAAATACAACACTTGTCATTGATAAAGATTCAGAATTAATTATAGCACCAGAACCTTTAAGATTATTAATTAATTTAGACAAAAGACTCAACCATAAAAAAGCAAAAGATTTTTTATTTTGTACATTTCAAATACCCTTACTACATTCTTTTTTAAGTGTAGTGTTTATTATATTTGGGATTTATTTTTTATATCTATTTCAACGATATAACCTAATTGGTCAGTTTCAATATCTGTAAAAAAACGTTGTATATATGGCAACTGACTAGAATCGAATACATAGTGTAATGCTTTTTGGTCTATAGGATGTGTCACACAATTGGCGTAGTCAAATTTAGCAGCTTCAAATGATTTCTTTGAATAATGTACATTTAAAAGAGCTGTTATAATCATGTTTCTATCAAATGTGTTATACAGACTATTTCGCATATACTTTTGAGGAAATGTTTTGTATTGATAATAATCGAGTATCCACAAGCAATTTTTCCAAAACTCTACAATCAACTGTTCGTCTTTAAACATAATATTAGAATATTTAATTTTTTTTCTTAAAATCAGTGTTGATAGAATGGAATAAAAAATATCCGGTAAATAATCATTCTTGCATTCATGTATAGCATTATGAATAAGATTGGGGTTTGTTTCGGTAATGGAAATAATAGGAGGAATAAAATCATTTCCAAATAAAAAGGAGGCATAAATTAACATTGGAGGACTGTATTCCAAATAATTTGTAATGATATTATTTAAATGATAAAATGTGTGATGTTTGCGTTTAATTTGAATTTTATCATACTTTGAAAAACGAACGCATGAAATAATAAATACATCATTGTCTTCACTTACAATAATGGGTTTCTTACAGTGATAATGTTCGGCAATATAAAACAATTTGTGTTCTCCTTCACCTTCTATGTCACAACCACTTAAAATTATACGTATGTGTGGGGGTATATTATGTAAATTAGATTGAATACTTAACAAGCCTTTTTGTAAATATAAAGTTACATTTCTAGAAATTGTATTATTTCCAAATAATACAACTTTATATAAATCTCTACCCTCAGCCAATTTTTCTCTTCTTTTTTGTTGAGTGGGCCATTTCATTGGAATTCCTTCTCCATCAAAAGAAATAATAATAGTCACATATTGTTCTTGTGCTTTAGTTTTGAAAAGTTTATTGAGTATACTGATAATGTCTTGCAAGACAAGAGGACCTATATCCGATAATAGATCGCTTTCAGTTTCTTTTAAGGATTTGTCAATGGCTACATATAATAAACTTTGCGCATCAATTAATATTGAATCAAAAGAATCAATTTTATCTGTCGGAATCTTGGCTGCTTTTAAAAATGTGGTAAAATTTGGTATTCCCATTTTACAACAAAAAATACTACCTGTATCTAGTTTTAAATATGGAAAATTATTTAATGATGACTTATTTTATAACTAATTAAAATAATATATTTTTTTTATTTTTTGCGGTGGTTTATAAACAGTAATCACCCCAAATTAAATATGATCTGATGCTCAAAATCTCCAATTCTTGTAGATTACTAAATAGGAACAAGTCAGATCAATAATGATTTCATTTTTTCTTGCCAATACTTGCTATAGGAAAAGCGAGGACACATACTTGGCTATTGTTCCAGAAAAACATACATTGCAGTTTCTGGAACAGTTTGTGTTACGTCCTTATAAGAATGCAAAGTTACATATAACTGGATTGACAAAGGAGGATAGTACTCGTTTTGAGATAAATTTGTGCTACTTGTGTAATCGTTTATTATCAAATATTAATATGGAATTCAATGTTAAAAAAAAGTATACACATTGTCGCAATATCAATAGTTCTTCTAATATCACAAGAATAGATTATTGTGGGGACATTTATTGCCATAACCATAAATTTAACGAAGCACTGGATTGTCATGAACATAGCTTTAGAAATGTTGGTACATTTTCAGATGTTAAACGCCTACTCATTGAATTTGCAAATATGAAAACTTTATTTATAAATATACATACAGAAAAAAATTTTATTACCGATAAACGAGTAATTATAATTTTCAATAGAAATCTAAATACAAACCTATATTTTTCCAGGTATTTTGATGCAATTGATCTTTGGAATGGAGCGAATCCGTTTTTTTGCCTGCATCGTGAAAAAATTGATCTTTACAACGGAGATTTGAGACATCTATTAAAATGTGAATTTAAAATTTACTCGCCTTTTACCCTCCAAAATTTATGCATAAAGTTTGTTAAGAAAATGTCCATTTCAACTAACCGGTTACCAAATATTTTGATTAAACAATACAATTTGTAAATACATCCATTTATATATTCCTACTCGTCATTTTTGAGTTTAACATTTTAACGATAAGATCATTAATAAATAATGAGAGTCATCACATGTTATGAATGAATTAAGGTATACTGGGTGGCCCAGCGGGTAATGTTTACAACAAAGTCCAATAGATGGCGCTAGGTGCACGTGAGTGAAGTCAAACTTGGTGAGTGGGCAATTGTAAATGTGATGTTCCTTCCTCTACTCGGAAAATTTCTTGTGTAGTGTCCTCGCAAGGTGTGTTTGGCCCTATTTTCATCGATGGAAGCGCGGCGAATTACAGAAAGTTCCTGGACGAGGAGTTCATCCCTTTTCTTCATGGTCGATTACTACCTATGGGGTTATTTGAAGAGTAAAGTGTGGCAGACAAGTCCTACGAACCTTCCAGAACTGAAAACCGCCATTACAACTGTTGTCGACACGATTGACAGTGAGACCTGCTTACGAGTAATAGTTGGATTCCAGAACCGCCTAACTACTGTCCTTGTTAAAGATGGCGGGCACTTCGAACCTCTTTATCATTAATTGCCCAATATGTCCATTCAATAAACGTCATTAAATTCTTCTCATGTCTCTTATTTGGTTTTATTTTTTCATTTGTTTCAAACATTACCCGCTGGGCCACCCAGTACAAGTAAGATGATTTTCTTTAAATTTTAGGTAATAATTTCAAACTTTTTGGCAGTATATCAGTATTAAAAATGATGCATTTAAATATATAAACTTTTTTTCCCGTCAATTTTTTAATCAGCTAATTGCAATTAAAGTTACTAATTAGAACATACATAAATAAACTTAGAGGTATGATTTTTACTGAAACTAAAAGATATTATATTGACGCATGTTCCTATGGAGAATTTTAAATTTGGCTATAGTATTTATTTAATTATAAGTTTTTAAATAAAATGTTTAAAAAATACATAGTTTTTAACAAAAAAATTAAGATTAAAATATTTATAAAAAATGTGTTTATAACAATATATGTTAAATTCTCCATAGAAAACACATTCACAACTTGTGCCTTCAGAACAAAATTAGAATTTTGTAAATCGGACTATTTATTATGAAGTTATGACCGTTGTCATATAACACCAAATTGTCATTCTTCAGAAAACGAGTTTACTACACTAATGAACGTGATACAAAACAGGTTCACAAAACTCACCGTAATTTAAAAAGTAAATTGAGTCTCAGAAAGAAAATGGTATTATTTTAAAGGTAATTAATTCGGGAATATTTTAAAATAAAAAATGCAAATTTTAAAATTCCTAATGTATATGTATACCTTAACAACTTTCCGCCCGAGTCATGATATATGTTCAATTAAATCAAGAAATTAAAATGGATCCTTTAATGTAAACTTATATACCAAATCTGTAAAAAAGCTATACAAAGTCTTGATTTCTACAACGCTGTCTAATTTCTTTAGCAATTGATTTTGGAACATTTAAAATCATTATCTCACTACAAGTGCAGATTTATTAAAATAATATTTTTTTATATTTTTTGCGGGGTTTATAAATAGTAATCACCACAAATTAAATATAACTTTAGTGTTCAAAATCCCAACTCTTGTAGATTACTAAAATAAGTCAGATCAATAATGATTTCCTTTTTCCATGCCTATAGGGGAAAAAAAGATGAAACATACTTGGCTATTGTTCCAGAAAAACATATATGGCAGTTTCTGGAACAGTTTGTTTTACGTCCTTATAATAATACATTTTTACATATAACTGGTTCGACAACGGGGGCTAATGATTTTAATTTTGATTTAGATTATTGCTACGTGTGTAATCGTTTATTATCAAATATTAATATGGAATTTAATACTAAACGAGACTTTAAATGTCGCTACACCTATTACAATAGCAAAGGAATACAGCGTTGTAGCGACATTTATTGTGAATACCATAAATTTACCGAAAAATGGTATTGTGAGGAACATTATAGTAGAAAAATTGGTACATTTTCAGATATTAAACGCCTACTCATTGAGTTTGCATATATGAAATCTTTATGTATAACTACAGTTACAGATTCTATGAACGAGAACCGAGTAATTATAATTGTCAATAGACATCTAAATAAAAACCATTATTTTTCCCATAAATTTGATATAATTGATCTTTGGAATACAGCGGATCCATTTTTTAATCAGGATTATGAAACAATTAATCTTTACAACGGAGATTTGAGACATTTATTAAAAAATGAATTTAAAATTTACTCGCCTCCTACTCTCCAAAAATTATGCGTAAATTTTGTTAAGAAAATGTCCATTTCAACTAATCAGTTACCAAATATTTTGATTAAACGATACAATTTGTAAATACATCCATTTATGTATTCCTACTCGTCATTTTTGAGTTTAACATTTCAACGCCAAGATCAAAAAATAAATAATAAGAGTTATCACATGTTATGAATTAATTAACAACTTCCCGCCCGAGTTTTTTTAGTCATGATATAAAGAAATATTCTCATATGTTCAATTAAATCAAGAAATTAAAATGTATCCTTTAATGTAAACTTATATACCAAATCTGTAAAAAAGCTATACAAAGTCTTGATTTCTACAACGCTGTCTAATTTCTTTAGCAATTGATTTGGAACATTATCTCACTACAAGTGCAGATTTATTAAAATAATATTTTTTTATATTTTTTGCGGGGTTTATAAATAGTAATCACCACAAATTAAATATAACTTTAGTGTTCAAAATCCCAACTCTTGTAGATTACTAAAATAAGTCAGATCAATAATGATTTCCTTTTTCCATGCCTATAGGAAAAAAAAAGATGAAACATACTTGGTTATTGTTCCAGAAAAACATATATTGCAGGTTCTGGAACAGTTTGTTTTACGTCCTTATAATAATACAATTTTACATATAACTGGTTCGACAACGGGGGATAATGATTTTGATTTAGATTATTGCTACGTGTGTAATCGTTTATTATCAAATATTAATATGGAATTCAATGCTACCCGAGACTTTAGATGTCGCAGCACATATTACAATATCGAAGAAATGCAGCGTTGTAGCGACATTTATTGTGAATACCATAAATTTACCGAAAAATGGTATTGTGAGGAACATTATAGTAGAAAAATTGGTACATTTTCAGATATTAAACGCCTACTCATTGAGTTTGCATATATGAAATCTTTATGTATAGATATAACTACAGTTACAGATTCTATGAACGAGAACCGAGTAATTATAATTGTCAATAGACATCTAAATAAAAACCATTATTTTTCCCATAAATTTGATATAATTGATCTTTGGAATACAGCGGATCCATTTTTTAATCAGGATTATGAAACAATTAATCTTTACAACGGAGATTTGAGACATTTATTAAAAAATGAATTTAAAATTTACTCGCCTCCTACTCTCCAAAAATTATGCGTAAATTTTGTTAAGAAAATGTCCATTTCAACTAATCAGTTACCAAATATTTTGATTAAACGATACAATTTGTAAATACATCCATTTATGTATTCCTACTCGTCATTTTTGAGTTTAACATTTCAACGCCAAGATCAAAAAATAAATAATGAGAGTTATCACATGTTATGAATTAATTAACAACTTCCCGCCCGAGTTTTTTTAGTCATGATATAAAGAAATATTCTCATATGTTCAATTAAATCAAGAAATTAAAATGGATCCTTTAATGCGAACTTTTATATCAAAATCTGTAAAAAAAGCTATGCAAAGCCTTGAATCAGATTTAAGTTATGTTAAACAAACCATGTTTAGTAAATCTTCATCTCCATGTAATACATATGATCAAACTAAAAAGATGAATGAATACGTTACGCAAATTGTAAATGTATCATTAATACGGCTTTTTGAAGTTGATAAATTAATGCTTATACATTCGTTTTTAGAAAAAACATATGCTACCAATACAGAAGACTTATGTTCCATTTGTTTAGATCAGACTATTCAAGGCCCATTATATCAATTGCCATGCGGTCATGAATTTCATCAACTTTGTTTTAAAAAATATAGAGAATACTTTTGTCCGAATTGTCGTAAAAATTTTGTAACTCCATTAATATCAAAATATACAAATGTTGTTAAAAATTTAAAAGATGCAATGGAAGTTTATGTTTAAAATAAGAGATTATGGATTATAAAACTGTAGTTTTAAATCTTTTAAAAAGAAAACAATACCCTGTTTTGTCTGGTCATGTTATTATAGACATTTATTACAAAACTTTAAAACCCAAATGTCCAGGAAAACAATATTTTTCACATTGTAATTGTCCTGAAGCGATTTTTGAAAAAGAAAATGAAGCTACAAAAATTGTGTACATGTCTACTCAAGGCAAATATTTCTTTGTTCACAAAGAAGATATAAATGAAATAGATTTGAAAAATTTACCACTTCAATGTAAGCGAATAAAAATCAATAAAGGCTTTATCAATAAAGTTTTAAAAACTGAGTATATTACGTTTGAAGAGGAAATGTATAAATTTATTACAGAATTAAATTTCAACGTTCCAAAATTGAGTGAATTTTTAAACCTCTCATTTATTGAATGTACACGTTTCATTCCAGATTGTATTCAAATTTGGGTAAGTAATTATAATACGATGCCAATACTTGGACATTGTTTAAGTAAAGATTATTTTGGTCCAGTCACTGAACTTATTGATTCTCGAATGATTCTTGGAAAATTATCATCATGCACTTCTAAAGACGTCATTCTTTCATGTAGAAATGAGTTGGCTATGAAAAAAGACGAAGAAAATGAAGAACATATACCCAATTATTTACAGAGATTTGAAAGATATACTCTACACTATGTTCCTGAATATGAAACATATATTCCATTAGCCTATAATCCATTAGAAAATCCCATTATTCACTGATCATATGTAAAATGCATCAAAACTGGCGTATTCTCACTACCATCTTTTTCAAAACGTATATATCGTTTTGTTTTTGGATCATAATTTCTACAACGTTGTCTAATTTCTTTAGCAATTGATTTTGGAACATTCAAATCATTATCTTTTGACCTCACTACAAGTGCTGATTCATTGCTTTTTAATTTTAAATCAGCTGGTGGATTTTTATTAAGAAAAGTGTATAGCTTTAATGGTTTTAGACGTTTTCTTTTATCAGTATTGACACCTTGAGATTTCGTTAATACTCTTACAGGACTTGTGGAACGAGATGTCACATTATATCTTATAGTAGAAGTGGATACATCGCTTTTTCTTGATCTTAAAGGAGACGCTGATCTAAATCGTGATTTCTTTCTTAATGGATTTCTTTGCAGAGATCTAGACCTCATTAGATTTCTTACTGGAGATATACTTCTTTCTCGAAATATTTCACTTCTAATTGGTGATATACTTCTGGATCTCATTAGATTTCTTACTGGAGATGTACTTCTCGATCTACCTCTAAGGGGTGATAATATTGCTTGAGAAGTAGAAGGAATTGGGGAAATTGTCCTGGTTGGTGACGTGCTTCTAGAATTGGGATTAGAATAATCACCTTCATTATGTTTATTTAAAAGTTCGTCAAACAATGCAGTTTTAGAAGGATGAGCTCTATAAAATTTAGTTCTATTAACATTTATATTAAATTTAAAATATTTTTCTTTTATTTTATGTTTTGGCATCAAGCCTAATAGAAAATGTTTAATCGCAAGTTCGCTATCAATTACATCTCCGGGGCGTATAAATTTTATATCAGAATCTCTTTTATTTTCTTTCATAATGTAAATTAAATAATCCGTTGGTATATATTTTAAATACTTATTACGAGGTCGCATACTTTATTTCAGTAAACACATGATTTATTTTTCCAAAAATGTGTAATTTGTAAAAAGGACTTGTATGAATAGCATCGTGTCTGTGATATCGGGCACTGGCTACCCTTATATGTGCCAACATATGGTGAATAAGTATAAATAAAAAATGCCAAGTTGTATTAATTTTAAAGTAATCAGATGTACTCATGTGCATATCACGACATTCATATAAATTAACCGTTCCTCTATCAAGGTCTACATTCATTTGATTATTGCTTGCATACAGAGAACAATATTGCTGAAATATTTTTTTGAAATAATGAACATTGAATATAATGTATAAAGGAAATCTTCCATTAACAGGCACTTCGCCAAAAAATGCATACAAAATTTCCTTTGGGCCAACAGGATGTCTCAAATAATAAAATGAAGTATCGTATTCATTTAATTGCGTAATGGGACTTCCGTGTGCCTTATTGATAAAGGGAATCCAGCGTTCAATTAGTAAATGAAAATGATTGACATTCGTAGCGTCAATATTTCCTAGAGTTTTCATACATAAAAACCATGCAGATTTCCAATTTTGAACTTTATTATTTATTTTCTTTGGAGGAGGATGATATTCTTCAAAGTTATCAATTTCTCTTTCCATTGTGTTGAAATAAAGAAAAATGTATTTAACTTTATTATTGTATCTCATTTTGGGAATATTATTTCTATTCTTTCCAAAAACAACGCTTGAAAATAATTATAAGCTAAAAATTGATAAATTAATAAAAGAAGATTGCTCAAATAAAAAAATGAAATGTATCGACACTTGTGATTTTTTGTGTACAGATTCCAGTTACAAGTGTGTCAATAACGTGTGTCAATTAGATGATAAAATTGAATGTGGACATGGAATCATAGCTTTGACCGATTTTAACAATATTCCATTTTGGGAATGTTTGTGTACGGATCCTTCTTATTATGGGGGTAAAGAATGTAAAACACAAGCTCCAGATGTTTGTAAAAATGGCACGTTCGTGTATAGAGATTGGAATCGACACATTTGTAAATGCAGACAAGAAGACATTTTGATGACGCTTAATCAAAAGGAATATTGTATTCCAAAGTCATTGACTACATTTTTCCCTTAAGCCCCTTTTTAACCCAAAAATAAATTTATTACTATTTCAATAAAAAAGTTGTTTAAAAAACTTAAAATAAAGATTTTTACGTTCTAGTATAAGTTGTCATAAAAACCCCAAAAACTAAAAATAATTTATTACAACTCATGGTAATGTTAAAATTTATTTTAAGTTTTAAAATTCAAAAACTTAAAATAATTTTACCATAAAGCCAATTTATTTTAAGGTTCGATTTTTTGAAATTGTAAAATAAATTAACAAAAACGTCAAAAACCTTAAAATAATATGGTATTATTCCAAAATGTCATAATTAATTTTACGTTTTTTGATGTTTTTGTCAATTAATTTTACGTTTTTTTTTTATTACACTTAAAAATTTGTTAGTATGGGGGTTTTTTATTTTACGATTTTGGACTAGAAATCGTAAATTAAATTTATTTTACGATTTTAACTTTGAGAAATGTTATATAAGGCATTTTTTCAATAAAAAAGTTGTTTAAAAAACTTAAAATAAAAATTTTTACGTTCTAGTATAAGTTGTCATAAAAACCCCAAAAACTAAAAATAATTTATTACAACTCATGGTAATGTTAAAATTTATTTTAAGTTTTAAAATTCAAAAACTTAAAATAATTTTACCATAAAGCCAATTTATTTTAAGGTTCGATTTTTTGAAATTGTAAAATAAATTAACAAAAACGTCAAAAACCTTAAAATAATATGGTATTATTCCAAAATGTCATAATTAATTTTACGTTTTTTGATGTTTTTGTCAATTAATTTTACGTTTTTTTTTTATTACACTTAAAAATTTGTTAGTATGGGGGTTTTTTATTTTACGATTTTGGACTAGAAATCGTAAATTAAATTTATTTTACGATTTTAACTTTGAGAAATGTTATATAAGGCATTTTAGGAAACAGTTGTTGTTGACGTCTTTTAAAAATGTAAAGATAAGCATGATAGGTTTTCAAAAAATATTTTTCTTGTAATCCTTTTTGATAAGAAATGGACATTAAATAATCAAATAAATACATAGCCTTATCAGGAACATGATATTTATTTAGTAATTGACGGTTCACAATCACATTTTCAACATCACCTTTTGTAATGTTTAGTATAATTTTCAATGATAAACCACTTTCCAATAACAACAACAAAATTAATGAAATTTCCTCTTTTTGATAATTGCGTTTACAAATCTCTTTTAAACGAATCATTTCATCTATAGATAAAGTTTTTCGCTTGGACTTTAGTAATTCATTTTTGTAAGGAATGTTTAAACATCTTGAAATAGCATGAATAACATTTTTAATATAACCAGGGGATTTTTTAAGAGTTATTAAATGATCTTTATAATACAACAAACTTGATTCTTGCTTAAAATTTTTTTCCTGACACCATTTCTCATAACGAGTTAAATAATATTTATAAATCTTGGCAGTTTCAATGGAAACCATTACTTTATTCCTCTATGATAGATTCTAATACTTTATATTGAATATTGGTTTTAAAAAAATTAGCATCTTCATTACACAATACCATAGATTGTGGAACAGGAATACCATTGTGAATCAATCGATCTGAATTTTCAAATAACACCTCTTCACAACACGAAGCAATTCCATTCCCTCTTAATCCATTAAACACTTCCATATTTCCAACTCTCATACCTCCTTCTCTTGAACGTCCACGTACAGGTTGCCCATGAGCCTTATCTCTTTTACATTTGGTGGCCACATATTTATGTTCCTGACTCAAATATAATATGCCAGCATAATTGACGGGCCCTATCAGTGAAACTGTATTTGCCATTTTTTTACCATTTGAATTATACACCTCAATATAATCCCGACCGCCATTATCAATCACCTCGAGTATTTGTCCCATAGTTTGGCGACTAATTATACATAAGGCATTAATTATAATATGGGGTTCAACTTTTTTACCCTGATACATGGCATAAGGTAAATGTTTGTGTTTTTGTAAAACGCCCTTTTGACCGTGTAAACTACACAATTTATCTCCTGTACTACATTTATGATGACTTTGAATGGTGATCAATAAATAATCAGAAACAATTTTAAAATTTATGACTGATAAATCGGCTTTTTTCATATAAATATTTATAACTTTGTCTGTTTTTTCTTCCAAAATCAAATGCATTGATTGGGATATAATAACAATTTTTTCAGTTGGACAAGCTATTGTTCCTAAAAATGAATTGTTTTTATTGGGATGTGAAGGACCTATCCTAGGATAAAAATATTTAGAAACATTATTTGAAAATTTAATTTTAACCGTGTATATTCGATAAATATCAAACACATTCAAATCTTCTCTCATGACTATACAATCTTCTTGTGTACAACCTTTAAAACTAGCAAACATGACATTTATTTTAGGAAGAAAGAGCGTAAATGGTTTTGAAAAATCATTTTCAGGTTTCAATACCGGTTTATGTAATTCCGTTTTGATCATGTAAGCAGAAACCGTTTCCCTAAAGTATAAACTATATTCCGGTGTAATGGACAAGACTGAATTTTTGAGAGCGTTTAACGCTAATATATTTTTAGGAAACCCATTATGTTTTGCATATTTGATAATATCAGCACTATAACTCGTGATAAATCCGACACCTTTTGAATTAATAAAATTCTCAAAAGATTCTACCCAATAATGAATATCTCTTGAAGTTACCCAAAAGTTATCTTCCAATTTTTTATAAAGTAAGCCCGTTTTATAATTAATAAATATAAAGTTTTCAGACTTGTAGCATTCGATAAAAAGTAAATCTTCTTTCAACTTTCTCAATGGAATAGTTTGAAAACAATGAAACGTAATAGATATGCAAGCAGCATTGATAACTATAAAATATCCGTCTTTCCCCCATTCAATCTGTAAATACTCGTATACACGATTCACGTCATCTTGAGTGGAAACAAAAGTATCTCTTGCCAGCATCATGACTCGACCCACATTTTTTGATTCTGACGTACCGTATAAACATAAAAAACCAATATAACTATTCAAAAAAGCCAGCACTTTTTTTGATTTAACCTTATTTGAAATTTGTAAATTAGTAAAGTGCGCCAAATAAGGAAATATTGGATAATATTGGCAATTGGCTTCACGATAGGGTGTCGATCTTTTCTCAATGTATACTTCGTTATTATTTCCAATTTCTCTTTGTGGTGTGGTACTCTGTACATTAACCATTTTATTTTTAACATTATTTTCTTTGAAAAATAGAGTCTTTTTTGAAATGATGTGAAGCACGTCTCCATTCGTAATCGATTTCACTACAATAGGATGTTTTTTTGCAATTTCTTCAACGTTCCGTGTTTTAAGAGGAACATATAAATTTTTTGTAAATAATTTATAAAATAAATGACCCGGACTTGTAATTACTCTATTATCCAATCTATCAATATCAAAACTATTGTTATAAATTCTTGAAAGATAGACTCTTGAATCTACAGGATAAGGACAATCAAAAAAATGATCCGTATCGGCTGAATGGGAGCCATCGTTTAATTTCATAATTAAGTCCCCCCTTTTAAACTCCCCTATATCTCCAAAATATAAACTCAATTCCTGGCCTTTTTCATTAGAATCGTATCGATAAATTCGAACAAATGTACCTTTTACAATATGTGGATTTGTTACGTCATTAGAAATAAAAAATGGAATTTGCTTTAAGGCACCATTAATAACAAAACAACACATTCCAATATCTCCTGGTTCAAAATCAAATTTCCCTTCTGCTAAATTTGGAACATTGTTTAAATTTGAAAACTGTTTCCGATTCAATTTTCTAATGGCAACATCTAATTTAGACCCAATCATAATGGGGAAAATACAATTTAATACTTTAAGTCTATTCTTTCTTATAAATTGAATAGAACATGCATACACTAATCTATTTTCAATACAGTCCGTTAAACCCTTACCGTTATAAATTAATTCACAATTGATACTATTAAGCAATACAATAAATTTATCCACATTTTCATTGTAATTACGCACAATATAATGAGTAATTTGCTCAATATTCATATTTTGATTTTAAACGTAATGTTTTTACTCTATTTATAAAAGAATTTTCACAATCTTGTTTATAATAGTGTAAAAAATAAGCGCACCCGCTTAGAATAATAGTAATAATAAATATACAATATAAATTAACACTATTAATAATAGGTACATATGATTTATACCTCGATCCAAAAACTGTTAATAAAAATTTGTCATACGACATGTCTTAATTTTACATTGATTAGAAACAGTTTAATATAC
The DNA here is from genome assembly GCA_963978545.1 of Linyphia triangularis. NCBI lineage: Eukaryota > Metazoa > Arthropoda > Arachnida > Araneae > Linyphiidae > Linyphia > Linyphia triangularis. The sequence continues at coordinate 78,912,251 of OZ021728.1, read as the reverse complement.
AAATAATAATTTAAAATTTTTTTTTTTTTTACAATTATGATTTCAACGTATTAATTTAAAGTAGAATTTTTTTCCTACTTACTATAATTTATATAAATATGTGCTACATTATAAAAGTAAAGTATGAGTGAAAAATATAGTCCACAATATATTGGTAAAACGATTAAACACACTATTGATATGAATTTGTTAAAACCTAGATATCCAATCATGTCGTCTTTAGAGAGCCGTCTCAAGGTCTTTAGAGAGCCGTCTCAAGACTTATAGGGATTGGTCTTGTGTCGCACCTGAACCAAAAACACTGGCCGAATGTGGTTTATTTTATATTGGACTAGGTGATTGCGTGAGATGTTTTTTTTGTGCAGGAATACTTGGAAATTGGGAATTACAAGACATTCCGTTTGTAGAGCACAAAAAATTCTTTCCGCATTGCACATATCTTGCTATAATTGAAAAGTATATTTCTAACGACAATAGGGAAATTGAAAATAATGCTCAGATTGAAAAGTATATTTCTAACGACAATAGGGAAATTGAAAATACTGCTCAGATTGAAAAGTATATTTCTAACGACAATAGGGAAATTGAAAATAATGTTCAGATTGAAAAGTATATTTCTAACGACAATAGGGAAATTGAAAATAATGTTCAGATTGAAAAAAATAATGATCAGATTGAAAAAAATAATACTATTCCAACTGTATGTCTAATTTGTATGGATCAAGAAAGAGGTATTATATTCCTACCATGTGCCCATGTCTGTACTTGTTATAATTGTGGGAAGAAATTATCGAAATGTCCGATTTGTCGTACCTCAATTTTACACAAAATTAAAATTTTTTTGAGTTAAAATTCCTGATTTCAAATGTCTTCTTTGAAAATATAAACAAAATAGCAATTATTATGTATGTTATATAAATTGAAGGTATAATAAACTACACTTATCGAATGATTTCCAAAGAATGTATAAATTGTTAATATTGTTTAAAAATATATATTTTGAAAATGAAACGCAATTTGTTGTAAAATTCCTTAATAAATGGCAGCACTTGTATATTTTTGAAAAATAAAACTATAAAAAATGAAACGCAATTTGTTGTGAAAATCCTTAATAGATGGCAGCACTTGTATATTTTTGAAAATAAAACTATAAAAAAACGAAACGCAATTTGTTGTGAAAATCCTTAATAGATGGCAGCACTTGTATATTTTTGAAAAATAAAACTATAAAAAATGTAACGCAATTTGTTGTAAAATTTCTTAATAGATTACAGCACTTGTATATTTAAAAAAAATTAAATGTATTTAATTCTTTTTTTGTATTCCACACATCCAAGCTTATGTAGTGTTACCAGACATAAATAACAAATAATTAATAAATTTAAACGGTTCACTTGTTACTCAAAATGGAAGAATTTGTACTGATATTGTCAACGACCCATTAAAAACTTATAATTAAATAAATATTAAAACAAAATTCTCCATAGGAACATGCGCCAATATAATATATCTTATTTGCAATAAAAATAATACCTCTAAGTTAATTACAAGTTTATTTATGTATCCTGGTTCAATTCCCGTTTTGATTGGTTGAAAAAAATGATTTTTTTTCATTAGCGGGAAAAAATACAGGCTTCTGATTGGCTGAAAAAAAATGATTTTTTTCCAGTCCCTGACTATAAATTAAACGAATCTGGTATTATATTAATATAATATATAATATATTAATATATAATATATTATTAATAATTATTAAATATTATTAATAGTAATGTATATATTGTGTATTTACATAATATATAATATATGTATATAATATATATATATATATATATATATATATATATATATATATATATATATATATATATATATATATATATATATATATATATATATATATATATATATATATATATATATATATATATATATATATATATATATATATATATATATATATATATATATATATATATATATATATATATATATATATATATATATATATATATATATATATATATATATATATATATATATATATATATATATATATATATATATATATATATATATATATATATATATATATATATATATATATATATATATATATATATATATATATATATATATATATATATATATATATATATATATATATATATATATATATATATATATATATATATATATATATATATATATATATAAATTTTTTATTTTTTAAAATTTTTTATTTTTTAAAATTTTTTATTTTTTAAAATTTTTTATTTTTTAAAATTTTTTATTTTTTAAAATTTTTTATTTTTTAAAATTTTTTATTTTTTAAAATTTTTTATTTTTTAAAATTTTTTATTTTTTAAAATTTTTTATTTTTTAAAATTTTTTATTTTTTAAAATTTTTTATTTTTTAAAATTTTTTATTTTTTAAAATTTTTTATTTTTTAAAATTTTTTATTTTTTAAAATTTTTTATTTTTTAAAATTTTTTATTTTTTAAAATTTTTTATTTTTTAAAATTTTTTATTTTTTAAAATTTTTTATTTTTTAAAATTTTTTATTTTTTAAAATTTTTTATTTTTTAAAATTTTTTATTTTTTAAAATTTTTTATTTTTTAAAATTTTTTATTTTTTAAAATTTTTTATTTTTTAAAATTTTTTATTTTTTAAAATTTTTTATTTTTTAAAATTTTTTATTTTTTAAAATTTTTTATTTTTTAAAATTTTTTATTTTTTAAAATTTTTTATTTTTTAAAATTTTTTATTTTTTAAAATTTTATTGAATTATTTCAATACACTATTTAGGTCCAACTATTACTAAACTCCAACTTAACTTGACATTACTATTAACATTTATGAAGTTTTTTATTTTGTAGCACATAGTAATTCAAGTCTTTTGTAATTTTCTGAAGACAGATTGTATTTTTAACCAATAATTTAGTATCTAAATCTTATTTTTAATAAATTGTATATTTTAATTACAAACTAAAATCATAATTTGTATTTTTTAAAGGTGTGTTCGTTTAACTGTATGGTTAAATATAATTTGTTAGAATTGACATAAACATGTAGAAACATGTAAAAAGTGTATTTTAAAGATTAAAAAGTACAATATTTCTAATACAATAAATAAACTAACAACAAATTCATATAAACATTTGAAACTATAATTTGTCGACTTTTTATCCTAATTCTTGGGAAAATTTATATTAAAAAAAATATTCAGCACGAATTTGTTAAATTCTATCCAAAGACTGCTCACGTTTCTAACTTGAAGCACGCGTTTACAAAACCAGTTAAGATTACGAACGCTTAGTTACACTTTTTGCCTACATAATTCATTATTAGTGCGACCTCACTTATTCTTTTTAGAGAATGACAGGAGGTTTGCTACTAAATAACCTTGAGTGGAAAAACGATTCATTTTACAGTAGTTTTTAAAATGTGTGGCGAATAAGGGGAAATTTACTTAAAGTTGTTTATCTGTGAAATTAAGCGATCGGGATTTATTTTATTTGGATTATTGCAAAGTTAAGAGGGAATTTAACTGCTGTTGCAAGGACTACACATATTGCGCAAAACAAATTAGTAAATATCAAGAAACATTAATATAAATGTTAAAGATGCGATGGGGGTGGAAACATTCCACAAAAATAACTCGCAATCTGGCTTACAGTAGTTAAGCGGTCTGATACCGAAATTTCTTCAAAAAATCCCAATTTTTCTGATTTAAAAAATAGTTTATACAAGAGAATGATGTTTTTATCTTCCGGAACGTCACAAAATTACCTGTGACATCACTAATGGGCGTAACACCTTGAAACATCTGCTTAAAGTGCGTTTTCGAACATTAGTATTTTTTCACAGATGTTGTATATTCAAATCGATATATCTCCATTCACATTTTTGGAACATTTAATTTTAAATATTTTGTCTTTACAGTATTTTTTAAATTCTGTTTTAAAATATATTTTTAGCGTAGCGTTTTGTGTGATTAGTTACAAAATGTCAGAGGTTATCTCTACCCCTGTTTCAAACCCTTCTTTATTACACTCCAAATCAAAAGTTGTATCATCAGCGTATTACACTAAAATAGGTTATAATGTTTAATTAAATTATTTGGTAACCAATTGGTTAATATTGAGTTTTTTCTCACAGAATCTACGCATATTTTTTGGAGAGTAGGAGGTGAGCAAGTTTTAAATTCATTATTTAGTACACGTCTTAAATCTCCATTGTAAGGATTAAGTGTTTCATAGTGGTGGGCAAACTTACTGTTTATAATTTCCGACCAATCAGATGTTCCAAATGATGAAATTCGTTTTTGGTATTTATCATTTACATGTGCAGTTATACAGAATTGTAAATAAGAATTAATATTTGCAAACTTAATAAGGAGACGTTTAACATCCCAAATTGTTCCAGGATTTCTATAGTAATGTTCAGGACAATTGTTATGTTCAATTATGAAATGGTGCAAACAATAATTGTCGTTCCGACAGGCAAGACAGTAATAATTTCTTTTAACGTTAAATTCCATATTAATATTACTCAATAAACGATTACACAAATAGCAAAAATATATGTTGAAATCTGTTTTATCCTTTGTGCGTCCACTTATACTCAAACTTGCATTATTATAAGGACGTAAAACAAACTGTTTCAGAAACTGTCGTACATGTTCTTTTGGAATATTTATCAGGTAATTTTCGTGATCTTTCCTATGGTCCGTATATTCTGAATTCATCCGATAAATGGAAATCATAACTATTGTCTCTTTTAAGCAACGTATCTCTATGATGAGTTACAAGATGTTTATGATACAGAGCTTCGAATAGATGACAGCACTTGTATATTTTGAAAAATTTAAATTCTTTTTTGTATCCACAAACAAGCTTATGTAGTGTTCGTCAATTTTGGGTAGATATATACCTTAATATCCTTTAAAAATATTATTATTATTTTTTTGTTACTGTTATAAATAAGACTATCGTTTCAACATAAAGTAAGGATATAATAAGTAACGAGATGGAAAACACTATTGCTATTCCTTCTGTTAATGACGACCGTGATATTGCACGTATTACGCAAGTTTTGAATAACGAAAACTTAAAAACATCTGTCACTAGACTCACTACGCCTGGTGTTATTAATTTAATTACACCAAATTGGAGAGATGTATTGTATAACAATGCAGTTTTTCAAAGACATAGAGATTTAAAAGTGGAGTACGTAACAGCAAATACTGGCCAATCGCACCTTAAAAGACAAAATATTTACAACATTGATGATAAATTTCAAATTTTGGTAGTTGGATTGTTTAAAGTTATAAAGTCTCAGAATCGTCATCAAATTGCAATGGTAGATTGTAAGCCTCTTTTAGAAATCGCAAAAGTCATGTGTATTGACACCGATAAAATACTTCACAATCATTTGAAATTTTTTATGAAAAGTTGCAACGGAATTTGTCCTTCATGTAGAATGGAAACTACGAAAATACCCGAAGATAACATATGGTGTGCATCAGAAACAAAAGTATTTACTCCTGAGGGATTAAACAAGTCCTCACGAGAATATTGTGCCGCAGTTTTTAACAGTCAAAGTCTTGCTATAGTGCGATTGGAAATTGATGTGAAATTTTCCTTTTCCAATTTTGTCAAAATTGGAGGTAATATCAAATCTATTATATTTATACAAGAAAACCTTTTACTTGATGATGAAGAAATTGTAGGATTCTTGAATTTATCTACCAATTTTGTACCTCAAGTCCAGGATGCTGATGTATATGCTATTCCCAATGGATTTGAAATGAAACCAGAAGACGAATATGAAGTGAGCACCAAAAAAATTAAACTTTAATTATTATTAATGTGCATTATAATTTTTTCTATAACAGTTACCAATTCAATATCTTTAGAATTTTGAGTTTGATAAGGTTGTACTAATATACGCAAATCGTATTTATTGTCCATCATTTGATTCACTCTATCATCTACACCTATTAAAAATATGTTTTTATTTGGTAATGATTTTCGTACGTGTTCTGAACATTTAACCACATTGTATAATTGCTTTGATTTATTACATTGTGTTCTACCCCATATTTTAAATGCAAAGTGTTTTATATTTAAAATAAAAGAATTAATAACCAACTTGACATAAGAGTCCTCTCCAAGACTCCATAAAATGAATTTAATGTTTGAAAATTTTAAAAAATTTAGTAATAAATCAACATAAGGTCTTTTGTGAAATCCTACACCATCTTCATAAAATCCTAAAGTCTCATCTAAATCAAGTACACAGATAATTTCCATACTTTTTTATAAAATGTCAAACAAATATTTGGTTCGTGTTATGCATAATATTAAAAAATATCCTTATTTTTCACCTGTCGATTGTCCTTATCACAATGACAATTTATGTTTACAAATTACAATCAATCATAATGGTAAAAGATATCATTGTTTATTTGAGAGAGATTCTGTCAAATGGTGTTTCTATAATTGTAGTAAATCGTGTGACATTCCTGAATATTTTTATGATTTGATTGAATTAAATAAAATATTGGGATCTGACTATGTGTTGCCTTTTTCTACTCATTTTAGGGAAGAATCTGGATTTACGATAGGACTTTATGAAATGAAAACTGGATTGTTTTCAGCAAAAATTTTAAAACCAGAACATTTATTTGAGTGTTTTTTGACTTTAATAGTTATCATGTGTCAAACATGTCATTTGTATGGTGGAAATTGTCCCCAATTGAATAGAATGAAATTTATTTACACCGAAAAATATCCTGTATTGGTAGATGTTGGTAGAGAAAATTGTACAGCTCGAGAAAAAATTGGCAGTCGTAATTTATTTAATGATAAAAAATGGAATCGGTTTCTTAACACTCGAACGACTAAAGAAGTGATTCATTACATTAAAGTACACCATTCAGAATATTTTAAAAAAAAATGTAAGGCTCATAACGTTTGTCTTTTAAATTGTGAAGTAGACGACGATACACATTATTTAATTTGTAAATGTAGAAAGACAAGTTTAAGAAAGGTTTTAGAAACTTTTAAAGACAAAATTCCAAATTTAAGAGAAAAAATAAACAAGTTATTAAATGACACATCTCATTGAAATATATGCTTCATATATTGGAACAGAACATTTATAAAGAAACTTAATTTTCCGTATATTAATACGTACATAAATTTAGTATTTTTTTTCAAATTTTAAATTTTTTCCTCCTATACATGTCCCAGTTCAGACAACCCTAGTCAAATGTATTGGTTGCTCTTGGCAGTTACACTACTCCATCATACCTTGTTGTGAGAAGGAATGTTTTGACTTTATCACCTACATTCCAGTTTTAAATCACAAAACGCACACTGTACCTCATCATTGGAATGTAAATCCATTCTTTGCCAAATCTTTGAGTTTTACATAAGAAAGTGGCCATTTTTTAAAAGTTTGAAGTCTTCACAGTTACTTTAGTAAAAATGTTGACATTTTGGGTTAAACTTTCGATGAACAACATAAGGATTTTCACCTTTTTTCTAAACATATTCCACAATAAAAACATGTTATACAGTCTTTTTCATCATTATAATAAAATCCACAATTTATCAAATCTAATTTCTGAAGAAATGTTGTTGATCTTTTCTCACTATCAGCAAAGCATATACGTAAAATTCCCCATAATACTAAATAAACATGTCATTGTTACTTTTTAAATACATATATATTTATTTATTTCAGAATTTAAAAGTATAAATCTATTCCACATTATTATTTGTAGAGTTCTTTTATTTCCATTCCTTCTACATCGCTAGCTTTTACAAATTGCTGTTTGGATCCATGACAAATTTCACAAAAACCCTTCATCATAAACTTTTTATTTCTTGATATAGTTGCAATTTTATCAAAAGTTTGAGTCTTTGACTTACATTTAACACAATACATCAACATACTTTATTTATTCCGTTTTGAACTTTACTTCTCAACGTTAAAATTAATATATTAATGTTTCACCAACGATATTGAACAGGACTAAAACTTTATAATTTAAGCTTTTATAATAACTCCGTCTAATGGATATTACTTATTAACGTTGACAAGAATATTAAATTATTTTTATTATGGTATTTATCAAGACATTAGAAAATATATCATCAGCATAATTCATTTAAGATAAGGTCTCCTTTTCATTTATTTGATCTCAACACATCACTTAAAAATAATTAAATGCTCACTATATAATTTAATTATAATAAGGACTTGTTCATTTTTTAACAATCATTTTACTTAAATCAGAAATATACATAAGATCTTTGTAAGTAAAATACAGGTCGGAGTACATACATTTCTTAATTTGTGTTTATAACAAATTTAAACGAATAATAAGTCATTATAAATAATAGAGATTAAACAAGTGATACAAATATGTTTACCATTCGTATTTTTAAAATATATTATGATTTAATATAGGAACCAAAACTTGACGATTTCATAATATCTATAACATTATTTACATACTTTGTTGGGTATTGAAGTTTATTAAAACTTTTCAAGTTTCTATTATTATTTCTCCAAGGAAAAATAATAATACAATTTATTAGTTTCATAAGTTAAGATAATCTATTCAAACATTTTGTAATTGCTGAATATTTCATACCATTTATTGTAACCTAATACATTTAAATTATAACGTTTAATTAAAGAGTTTGGTAACTGATTTGTTGGAACAGACATTTTTTTCACAGACTTTACACATAATTCTTGGAGGGTAGGAGATGTAAAACTACTAAATTCATTGTATAACATAAATCTTAAATCTCCATAGTGAAGATCCAAAAATCCCCAGAATTCATTAGATCCTTCTTTCATTCTTTTCCTTAAGTGATCTTCGGGAACCAATTCGAATTGTCGCCTGTTTCTTTCTAACGATTGTATATAGATGATTGAATTGCGAAAATCTGCAGATTCAATAAAAAGACGTTCAACTTCTGAAATTGTTCCGATATTGTATTGGTAATGATCTTTACAACAACTAAAATAATCTCGTGTCCTTTTACTTATGAAAGTACAATAAGAATTTAACTCTAAATCAAAATAACTCCAAAGACGATTACACGAATAGCAAAAAAATATGTTAAATTTATTACGACCCTTCTTTGTATTTCCACATATATATAAATTTGTATTGATATATGGACGTAAAACAAACTGTCTTAGAAAAAGTAACAAATGCTCTTCGGATACACCTGCCAAATACGTTTTTACTGTCTTTTCATAAAGACGTCGGGAAGAGTTTTGATAAACTGAAATCATAATAATGCTTGTTAATATAACACAGATTTGACATTAACTGATCTTTATAACAAATATTATTTAAATTTAAACCTTTTTTTTATTTTTATTTTTAATATAAACACAAGTATTAAACATTTGATAGTCAATCATGGATCAACCCATTTCATTGGAATTGATTCAGTATAAGGGAAGTCTTCATTATCTACCCTGTGAACTTGATAAATGTACTTGTCGTGAACGATTAATGTCTTGGCTATTTTCTCACCAATTTTTTATTATTTATATTCTTACAAAAGATGGTAAACATGTATCCTCTTGTTCACAAAAAAATGTATTTTGTGAATGTTCAAATTTTTTGAGAACTACATCTAATATGCCTCCGAAAGGGACTTTCGAATCCATGAGTACAAGAATGCTTTTTGAATGTGGATATTATAGAATTCGACTTTCAAACAACGGTATTCATTTAACACATTGTGAGAAAAGCTTGGATAATATTTTTTTGGACTCGTGTTCTTGTTCAGAAATACTTTTACAACCACCTCAACAACCCTTTATACTTCAAAACATAACAAGACCTAAACCTATCTATGTTTGGAAATCAGACACTACAATTCATCTTTTAGATTGCAATATAGAATCTTGTGATTGTATCAATCGTTTGCCAGAACAACTAATAAATCCATTCGTAATATTGTTTGTCAATATATATGGGAGTCACTTATCAACTTGTAACAAGTATAACACCTTATGTGAATGTAAAATCTCTGGTTACATTAATTTTATGAAAACTGAATTCCATTGTACAAGTATAATAAAACAACATTGGATACCTATGCCATCGAGGAATACATTGTTTCGACATCCAAATGGTCAAATACATTTATCTCATTGTGACATGAAAACATGTCATTGTATCACAACACTCTTTGAATGTGAGTATTATAAAATACGACTTTCGGACTATGGTAATCATTTAACACATTGTGAATTTAGTGTAGATAAACAGGTGTCTGAATCAGCTACGTGTTGTTGTGATGTCATTATAAAACGATTTTTGGCAGAAAAAGAATTGGATAAAGAGAATGAATTGATTATAGGTATGAAAAGTTTATTAAGTAAATAAAGTATGTTGATGTACTGTGTCAAATGTAAGTCAAAAACTGAAACTTTTGACCAAATCGCAACTATATCTAGAAATAAAAAGTTTATGATAAAGGGATTTTGTGATTTCTGTCATGGTCCTAAACAACAATTTGTAAAGTCTAGCGATGTGGAAGGAATGGAAATAAAAGAACTTTATAAATAACCATTGGTTGAGTTTTTTTATAAAATAAATATATATTCTTCAAAATGATTTAAAGATGATGTAAATTACTTCTAATTGTTATCAATAAATATTTACAAATATCAACCGTCAAACTTACAAATGCTAAACTTTAAAATAAAAATGTTTTTTTCTTAGTCACAGTCTTTAAAAGTACAGTTCAATGTTACTTGTTCAATATAAGGTACATGACAATACATGCTCCTTTGTAATAACATGTTGATGGTGTCAACAGTAACATCAAACGTTTCATTTAAATCACTTGTTGAAATCAAAACCCCATCTCCGATTACATAATACTTTCCATTTTTTACTGGTGAATGAATAAACATTTCCAAACTTTCCTTTTCACCTTCTGTTTTCAATTTATAATTCAAGATACATGTAAACGGTTTTATCAACCATTTACTTGGATCAATAATTTGCGGTACGTGTAAAATTATCGTTATAAAATTCTCTAGAAAAAATTTTTCAATTTTTACAATTTTTTGGTTTAGTTTGTTAGATTGAAGGGTAGTAGAAATTATAGTTTGATTAGTGTATAACTTGTACATATCATAAATATAAGTTAAAGGAATATTGGAGCACATTAATAAAGAATAATCTTTTTGGTTACTTTGAGTATCATGGAGTCTCAAAGTAATATACACAACATCATTTTGGATGCACCTACAGACATTTCTACCATCACAGAATTTAAATGGACTCAATTGATTGATACGACTGGGTTCAATAAACATATTCAAAAATTAACAATTGAACAAAAACAGTTTGTTTACTTGCTTGATACATGCTTTAAACACAATACAAACTCCACTCTAATTGTATCAGGTTGTCCTGGTGCGGGAAAAACATTTACGGTGGTTGAAACCTGCCGTTTTTTAAACTTACAAGTTTTAATTTTGGCTCCTACCAATTCGTTAGCCACACAAATTAAAGGAATGACTATTCATTCTGGATTTAAACTAAATTGGGGTTGTAATTCAGCACTTTATTCAATAAGCGAATGCATCAATGACTTGGATTTTGATCAAGATTATGTTCAACATTGTTTAAAATTAAGTGCCCCGATAGCTAAAAAAGAGTTATCTTGTAATTATGAACCTAAAGTTGTCATTATAGATGAAGTAGGTATGGTTCCATTTTGGCTCATTTATCAAATTATTCAATTTTTATACAAAACTTTTTCACCTGTAATTGTTGTCTTAATGGGTGATAAATATCAATTACGTCCTGTGAATTGTAAATTAAATATTTTTAATGCAACGATTCCAAACTTTACATTTGAAACTATTAACTTAACTGGTAATAAGCGATTTGAGGAGTCTTTTAAAATGATTATTGATCGTTTAAAGTATTTGATACATGAAGGAGAAAAGATTGGAATATTTGATCCTGTTTATCATTACATTAAAAATACATTTCCAAATATTGATTACATGACAGAGACTCTATTGACGCAATGTAATAGAATATTGGCTTATAAAAACGAAACGGTATCCAAATATAATAAACAATATTTAGAATTACAATGTCCCAAAATCCATATTCCAAGAATTGAAAACGACCAAATTGTAAAAAAGAATTATATTACACTCATTCCAAATTGTGAAGTAATTCTGACTTGCAGATCCACTTTTCCAAAAGGTACCGAAATGATATTTCAATCATACGATGCTAATTGTGATGAAATATTATGCATATATAAAGATAAAACTGTTGCCATCAAGCGTTTGGAAGGACAATTTCCCATTAAAATAGCTTTCGCTTGCACTATTCATAAATTTCAAGGAAGTACTATTGAAAACAACGTGATTATTGACTTTGATTATTCTGATGATGTATACCTAATGTATACAGCACTTAGCCGTGTACGCTCTCTACGGCAAATTGTTGGAATTTTACATATTAAATAAGAAATGGATTTATTCACTCAAATGGTTAATTTTGTGAGAGCACAACAAGTTATAGCGTTTTCAACATGTGTTGTTAAAAATGACTACGATCATTTAGGTTTTTTAACTAAAAGAGGATTTGTATGTAAAGGTTACAATTCTCTTGTAAATAAAGATCATAACGTTGTAGGTAGAAATATATTATTAACACACTTTTTATTTTTAAGACCCATGCAATTACCAGAAATAAATTGGTATTATACTCTCAATAGATTGGAACAGTGTGATCAAAAACAATTATTTAAACAATTTTCCCAAAATTCTACCTTTATAGATTACGATATGTTTGTAGAAATAATAAATAAAGAAAATGAATCCTGTTAAATGTATTGTTTTCTTACGTCAAATTCGAAACATTCAAACAAAATTAAAATTTTTAGCAGATCACCCAGACATTAAAACTTTATCCATTATTTATTCCGATGTTCGAAATGTTTTGGACTTTATTGAATAAAGATGATTTGTTTAAGAAATTTATTTCTTTCTATAAAAAATTCTCAAACTAAATATAAAATGATGAAACATTTTGAACAATATAACGAAGAATATGAAAAGGTTGGTTTGTACAGTGACTTTAACCATCATCGTTTGAAATGTATTTATTAAAGACAATGATTTGGCTAGTATTGATATTTTATGTTATTCTTTTAATTATAAAACTCATCCCTAACGACTCCAAATTTACTTGGGATAAAATTCCCATAAAAGTAATTACCCAAACACAATGTACCGATTCTTCTCAGTGTAAAACTTCTGAAACATGTATTCGCAATACATGCATTCCAAAATTTCGTGGCGTTACAGAATGTAATCCCCACACTGGATCATGGCAAATGATTCAACATAATGGGAAAAATTATGCCACATGTCAATGTAAATATCCTGATTTAATTACCCAAGCGTGGAAAGGTGCTAATTGTAATATTGGAAAAGCATGTGGGCCTCATGGTGTATTAGAAAGTGTTGATACAGATCCCACACTTCATGGGAGATGTATTTGTGATCATGGATTCCATCAACGTGGTAACGCATTAACTTGCGATAAATTATTACCCTACCAAACATTCAATATAAAATGTGAAGATAACGAAATGTCTCGATGGGATGTTACACCCTATTTTGAAAAAGAATATATTACAAGAATTCCCAATAACATTCAATGTATTAGAAAACCTTGTTCATTTAATGTATTTAATGGTAAAAATTTAAAATATACCCACTTAGATCCAAATTATGGTTGTATATGTGATGCTACAAAAGGAAACTTTGGAGTAAAATTTAAAAATTCAAAATATTTAAAAACAAATGGTTATGATGCATGTGCCAATATATTTGAAAATGAACCTGATGACGACGTTAATGTTAAATTGTACAATTACTTTTATATTAAAGATCCCATTTCTTTTATTCATTTTGAAAGCCTCAAGAAAGATACAATTGTACCCCAATTACGCGATCATGTTGTCAGAAGAACTTTACAAATATCAGAAGATTGGAAAAATAGTTTTACTCAATACATTTTCAGAAACGAATCATATTTTGTTCATACACGCAATTGTTGGTACGAAACCATGTTCAACATTTTAAAATGTAATGAAAATGAAATAAAAGAAAAACAAATGACAGATTGTCAAAACATTACAAATCATTTAGAAAAAGGACAAGGTCATCATGTTAATGCATATAATTTATTATACAAATACCCGGTATGTTTTTTTAAAAATGACAATAATCCTTTTCATGAAAAATATTTTAATACCTACGTACTTAATCCATTTTTTTTAACATTTAAACAAAAGCCAATGTTGTTGCGAAGTAATGGTTACGTGTTAACTAAAAGTCTACTTAACAGTTGGTACGTAGATTTAGCACAAACTAAATTTGAAATGTATGCCAATTCACGCACTGTTCCCCATTTAGAAGATAACAAATTTAAAAGTATATTCTAATAAATAAGAAATGAAACGTTCACATGAAGGTGATGATGAATTGGAAGCAAAACGAATGAAAGATTCTGATATGGAGTTTTTACAAGCAATGCATGATAAATTAAACCAATCGGATAAAGAAATCAATGTAGAATCGCAGACTGTTAAAGAAAAATATTATATTAACTTTTTTAAAAAGACAATTGAAAAGTTACCCGTTTCAAAGGATGTTATAAATACTTCAAATATTGAAGATAACCATGAAGGTTATCTTAAAACATATAGCCTTGCCAAAATTTGTATCAATGCTGATCTACAGTTAAAAAAAATAATGGCATTTAATTCCATGTACGATATGGTGATAGGATTAATGGGAAATATGATTCACAATAAATATATTGTTCCACATATCAGTTCATATGTTTCAGAAACAGTATTAGAAAACGCCTATTCGGTGTATCAGACTGAACTAAACTGTGAAGACGCATATTCAGAACTCCATTGTATATCCTATTTAATTCAAAATGAGATTGAAAACAAAGAACCACTCAAAGTTCCAAATCCTATATATAATCGAATAACTCAACAAATAACAGCAGTGAGTAAATATATTACTGAAATTTTGAGATCTATTGCTATTAGAGTAAAAATACCAAAAGATGTTGAAATTTTGAAAACAGAACGAGAAATTGAAAATATTGGTAAAAAATCTATTGTTACTAAGCGATATATTGAAAGAGGTAAAACATCTATTGTAAATATTGAAAATGATGAAACGAGTAAAAAACTTAATGTTACTGAAAATGATGAAACGAGTAAAAAACTTAATGTTACTGAAAATGATAAAACGATTACAAAACTTAATGTTACTGAACAAGATATTGATGAAACAATTACAAAATTTAATGTTACTGAACGAGATATTGGAACAAGTAAAAAGATGAAATATAAGAAATAATTTTTATAAAGGGCGTGGTATAAAGATATTAATATGAATAGATACACAGTGTTTAAATTCTTCTAAACAACAGGTTTAAAGATGCTAATTGAAATAAATTTAATAACCGTAATAAATGGACTATGACGCATTTTAACATGTTATGGTTAAAATCATAGCTAAAAAAAAAAATATTTTTTGTATATATTTTCTTTTTAAAGTTAAGATTTTAAAATTCACAAAATATATACACTATGACATTTGTAAAAATAAATTATACAGACTTGTATGACTTGATCTGTAAGTTTCAAAATACTGACTTTTCAAATGTATTTCATAATAAGAATTCTAATTTTGTTATTGTTAATAAAACAAGTTATCAAGGTTCTTATGGTGGTATTTATCATAAAACGGAACTTGAAACCTTTACTCATCCTTTTATATACGGTTCCATTAATTCCAGTTACGTCCTTGTATGGTGGCCAATTTCATGTTCTAGTTTTGGAGATTTAAGTTTAAGCAAATCAAGTTTTGCAGTTGTTACTCCCGATATGTATTCTAAAATGAAAAAGTCCAATATCTATAAAGCTGCCAAATCTTCGTATTATTAACTTAATAGTTTTTGCATTATGGTTTTATCGTCATCAAATTCTTTTTCAGAATAAGGTTGTTTTCCGACTTCTATATTAACATCATTGTGCAAATCAAACCATACTTTGGAGTAACAATTTGACTCGTTTAATTCTTTTCTATATTTATTTACCATTTTTTTATAATGATCCGAACAAATACTACATCTCAACGTTCTATGTAATGCATATAATACAAATTCTTTCCACAATTTCTTTTCTTCGTTAAATCCAGATCTCAAATCATATGCTTCAGCCATAAAGTGTAATGTCCTCCAATAAAATGGACCGTATTGATCTGCAGATAGTTTTCTATTATGAATATAATTAATTTCTGCCTCAAATGGTTTATTGGTTTTTAATACTTGGATTGATATCATAAACTGACGAATAGCATCTGGATGTCCCTCATTAAACATAAGAATGGTTTGATCCAATAGTAACATATCGTTAACGGTAAATTTTTTATTATACATTAATGATATAATGACATATATAACACATTTATATAAACTCAACCAATAATAAATGGAATCTGAAAAAGGTTTTACAAAAGTGTGTGATAATTTTTCAAAATTAATATATTTGCCAATAAAAAGAAGAAATGTAATGACCACTTCATCTTTATATTCTAGTGTATTCTTTATAGTTAAAAATTTTTTATAATCTAATCCGACAATTTTGTCAACATTTTGAGTAACATAGTCAATATGTTCAGCTATAATTGGATCAACATGTCGTTTAATATCTTTCAATTCTTTTTCATCAAACTTTTGAGATTTAAATGCCTGTTTAAGTATGGAAAATGATTCCAAATTCATTCTTTATTTAAAACTTCAAATTTATAACCTGTTCCTTCATTAAATTGTTGCCCAAAAAATATTTTGCTAATGGAATCATTTACGCTATATTCTACATGATTTAATGATTCTGATACATAATTTTGTTTGACAGCTTCAAAACAAATTTTTTCTAAACCTGAACGATTTGGATTTCTTCTTAAACCATTCCTATTTAATGGTAACGGTACACCTGTATAACATTGATATTTTAAGATATTACAAATATCTTTATAATTTCGACCTGATGGATGTAAGGTTTTAAAAAATTGAAGTTTTACAATTTCAATTAGATTAAAATAATAACAAACTATACCACATTTCTTGTAAATATACTTCAAGTCTGTAAAACCCAATATATTTGTTGAATCAACGTGGCGAAAAACATAATCCTTATCTTCTGATTTTTTAACAATTACTTTTAAAATGTTGGGTACAAAACTTTCAACGACAATAAACTTGTTTAAACTAAGATATACATTGTTATTTTCAAAAGTAGCCGCTTTATTTGCTCCAAGTTTAATGGTTAAAAAGCATGATTCCTCTTTAGATATTTCCAAAAGTTGTTGTACAGTATAATTTTTAAAGAATATTGTTGTAAATTTTCTTTTACTTGAAATTTCATATATTTCACTTAAGCAACTATAAATATTTACTTCAAAATGTAATTTCTTTTCTACATCATAAGAGCATCCTTCTTGCATTTTATCTCTTAAATGCCTTTTATCCAAAGTGTCTTGTGTATGCATTTTTGTACATCGACATGTAAGTAATAATCCATACGGGTCTCCAGGTTGTAAAAAGTTTCTACTTGCAGATTTACAAAATTCTAACAAAAAACGCGGTAAATTTTCAGAATGAGTATTAAATATTTCAATATCATCCACATTTTTTAAATGTTCGCTAAATTTATCAATAAGAGATTGTATTTTATGTGGTCGTATAATATACAACATTTCAGCCCAAGATTGTGGGTAATTTTCTTTGACAAATCGAAATATCGTATTTGCAACTGTATAAGATAAAGACATTGTGTAAAATATTTTTTTACCCTTATTGGACTTTTTTATAGGAAAAATAAATAATTTTTTTATTTATTTATATATATATATTTATTTACTTATTATATATACTAATTTAAATAATTTTAAATAAAGACTTAAAATGTGTTTCAGGCGAAAGTGTAAATTCTGTAATATTCTAATTAAAATTACAATTTGCCAAGACCCAACCAAGTGTTCCCGTTTCGTACTTCAACCACTTGGCTTAAATTATATTTGTCGTCAGTGTGAACAAAAATATAAAAGTAAATAAGAAATAAATGAATAGCATAATGAATATATATGATATACATAATGAAGTGTGGTTTGAAAGAATTTGGTTTGAAACAGATTTTATGGCAAAGTTATGGATGGATTTTTATACTACAGATTTGATTGATAATTATTTCAATAATAATTATTGGGATTACGATGATTGGAATTTCAACTATGGTGATTGGATCTTCAATTATGATGAATGGGATTTTCATAATGATAATCCTAATAAAATTAAATATCCTGAAATAGTAAATAATTTTACTGAAATTGAACTGAAAAATGTCAACGAAACATGCTCTATTTGTATCCATAATTTTGAAACTCACACAAAATGTATCATATTACCTTGTAAACATTTTTTTCATAAGGAATGTATTTCTAAGTGGTTAGAAGAAAATAATTCTTGTCCAGTATGTAGATGTACATTGTATTAAGAATTTTATTGATTATCTGTATAAATATGATAGTTAAAGAAATAAACAAAACAGAATTCTAAATTATATTTTACAATAAAAGTTCTCAATCTTTAGCAAAAGAACTGTAGATTTATTACAATAAATTATGATACAATTGAACACCTATTTAATAAATTGTTTATTCACGAAATTAAATATGATTTATTAAATTCAAGACTGTATTTTACAATAACTACTGAATCACGATCTTTATCCAATGTGTAATTTAAAACAATAATATAATACTAAATAAAGTAATGTGTGTTATTAGGAAATGCGAATTATGTAATGTTATAATTGCACATATCATATGTAATAATCCTCTGAAATGTTACGTTAAAATTTCATCTTCTATTTGTTTTAAATGTACTCGTAAAAGAGGATAAAAATATTTTCCATCAAAAATGGAAATTAATAAAGATGGTCTCAATATTTTTATTCAATTGAAAAAACGGAGTTGAATATTATCCAAAACTATGAATTAACGGGAAAGATACCTCGAACTTTTACAGTCAAACCACTTTTAAACTAAGCGAATCAATTTTCTTTGTATATATTTAATTGTGTCAATAGATATTGTGGTGACATATATTTCATCACTACAAGAACCAAACATAAAAGTTTTGGTTCGCAAATCATGGATTCTTATAGTTGCAGTTCGTGAAATGTCCACGTACCAATAGAATTCCTGAACTGAAAGACGTAGACGATTGAGGGCGGAGTTACCAAACACACGAAAACAAACTTTCTCTCACGACTAGGAGAGAAAGAACATTTCTCTCCCGACTATACTATAACCCGGAATTCATTTTATCTTTCACATTTTAAGTTAATCTTGTTTTAAATAAACGATGTAATTTTTATAGTAAGGTGTGATTTTTACGTAAATGTCTAAAATTCACATTTACTAAAATATGATAAAATTGGTTTACATCAAGACAAGGTATATTTTATTTTCATTTGGTGAAAAGTCAATTTTTATGACATTTTTTTATTCAGTAACTTTTTGAATCAGCGCATTTGGTCCTTACAGGCTTGTGTATGTTCTGATAACCAGTCAGCGAAACCTTCTGCTGTAGTTTGCATTTCTTCTTTTAAACGTGATTCTGTTTCGTGCAACCATATTTCTAATTCTCGTTTCTGAGTTTCTTTTGTTATTTCCCACTGGCGATTTCTTTGTGTTTCACATAACATGGTTTCACATAAAGTTAACCGTTTATCCAAATCGTGTATTATCTTTTCAAGTGTCTTAATAGTTTTATTTTTTACTTCCATATTAAATGTTTGGAATTTAAAATAATAATGCTGTGTTTATAAAGATTAATAATAAAAATATTTTTAATTTGTGTTAAATAAAAAATTTCATTCTCCAATAAGAAATGGGAATAATAAAAAATTTACGGTTCTAATTCATTCTATATGTAATTTGACAATTATACACAATTTGAACTGTATTTAATACAACATTATATAATTTAATAAATACATCTAGTTTTAAAATTTAAAGACAACACATCAATCAAGTAACAAATTCTTTTAATGTAGAAGCATATATAAAAATAGTATCATTTATTAACAATAGAACTATATTGTAACATGGAAATATTAGCAATTACAAATTTATCACATGATAATTGGGTTCTAGGAGGTCTTGTTTGTAAAAAACCCACATGTTTCATGTTATATTTTAAAGAGATTCTTGTCTTTCTATCCATTTCCATCTTCACTTCAATATTCTGTAAAGTTTTTAAACAAATCCTGGAGAACGGGAATTTTATATTTAAAATCAAGTCGTACATGTCTTGATTTGTGAGGCGGTACACGTTCGGTTCCATTTCAGAGGATACAAAGGGCAATACCATATCAATAGTTTCATCCCAGTCGTTAGATGAATCATAGATAAAATAATCTGCTCGTTTTCTAAATTCTATGTTGTTGAATTCCCATGTGATATGGTCCAATGATAAGTGAGCAGCAACAGGAAAAATATATTTATCCAAAAGATGGGGTAACGAAGAATGATACATTGGAATATAGTACGTTTTTCCATGTGATAGGTAAATTGGATACATATTGGTTGGGAGGATTGAAATGAAGGTGCGAAATGAGGATTTATATACTTATACCATGTAATATTTTTTTTTATTATATAATATATAAATAGAACATTACACGTATTTATTGTACAAAATGCCAACCAATGAGAACGAAGTTGTTACTAAGGATGAAAAATAAATTGGACGTTTAAAAAAAGAATTCATTCCATGAAAGAATTGTCCGGTTGGGTTGATAATATTATGAATTTGGATATAAGTATTCCATCTAATTTATGGAATGAAATGAATTGTACCTTTTTAGAATATCGATTTTATATATTTGATATTATTGATGATATTATTGCCGATAAACCCTTTGATATAAAGACTGCAACTGATAGATTTGTAATTTTATTGCTCATGTTAAAACAAGAAAAAACTAAATATCCAAATAAAAGTGGTGTTATTAACAACATTAGCTATGATGCTGCTGAATATTTTGTTAAAGTAACTCAAAAAGAATTGAAACGAAAAACAAAAAGAAATATTATTATTGTGGTATCATGCTTAGCTGTAATTGCATTTGTTTATAATTATAAATAAAAATATTTTATTCCATATTGTTTAAATAATTCCCCCTTATTACAAACAAAGTATTGAATTAAAATGGGCTGGTTACACAGCAAACCCGCCTCTCAAACGTAATACTAAATGTAATGTATTTTCTTTTTGAATATTATAATCTGAAATGGTTCTGTCATCTTCTAATTGTTTACCAGCAAATATTAAACGTTGTTGATCAGGAGGAATGCCTTCTTTGTCTTGAATTTTTGTTTTAACATTTTGAATCGTATCACTAGCCTCCACTTCGACAGTAATCGTCTTACCAGTTAAAGTTTTAACAAATAACTGCATACCTTGTTTTTAAGAAAAACAGACAAAAATATTCCTAATATATTCCATTGTAATTTTGGTGAGTTGTTATACAACACATGCCTCAATTTAAACCTTTTATATTCCCACTCATAATGATTGTCTGTAAATAGAAAGGTACTCGTTTCGGTCACCAAAGCACTAGTTACAGTACCATTGGGTGGAGTTATAAAAATGTGTCGAATGTGCATTTCATAAGGTAGATTGTATTTTTCAATAACCCACACTCGAGAATTTTTTATAATATAAGTAATATTATTATTTGTTACATTCACATCACCGTTTATAACTGTAAAAATTAAGAAAATGATTATCATATTATTATACTTCATACTTTATTTGATGCACTGTCTAATGGCTCGCAACTTATTTTTGTATTATACTGGTAAAAACAAATTTTCGTTAAACTTTTTAACTATAAAACAAGATGTCGCTCGCGAAATTAAATGAATTTATAAGAGCATTGTTGTTTGGACATGTGTATTATAAGATACCAAAAGATGATATAGTTCATCAACTTGTGTTGGATATGGATACCAATGTACAGGATATAATTAAAAATGGGGGGTTACTATTTTCCATTACACAAGATTTGAATAACGTTATAAATTATTTAAAAGAAGGAAACGCTCATTTCCATGATGGTAGTAAACCTCCTACTTTAAAATTAACGTCTAACATTGTCAAAAGTTTTTTTAATCAATTATCCGTTTTAAGCAAAGGAAATTTAGATTTGGGAATAGTGGCCAATTCATATCAACAACAGGTTGAAAAAGATTTGACATTTTTAGATACCATGATTAGAAAAAAATCTGTTTTAAAATTACCATTACAGGGATTGGAAAAAATTTATTACAATAACAAGCTGTTTAAAGATATTATCATACTTTACGACATTAAATGTAAAACTTTGGGAAGAATTATTGATCCCTTTTCACTTGTATTGTCATTACATAATAATTTTGTAGATTCTATTCATTGGCAATCGGAAAAGGCATTAAAATTATTTTGTCAACACTTTCCTAAAAATGCTTTATCCATTCAAATTAAAAATCTCTTAAAATCTACAATTACATCTTTTTTAAATGCAGAACAAGAATCAATTGAGTTACTAGACAATATCGAATATAAAAAATTTATTCAAAACGTTAATTTCATAAACGATCGTATTGAAAAAGTAGAACATAAGCATGCGCCTCCAAAACTAATTGATTTATTTCATCGTCTTTTAGCTCTCACCAAAATGGATACTTTGTGGATTCAAGAAAATATTCCAATACATAAACCAGAATTAGACCATTTTATTTTTAATCTCTATTTAAAAAATGTAGAGTTGGAAAGAGAGAATGAGTTGCTGAAAGCTCTAAAAAGATTTAAAATATGAGCAGCACATTTATTCTTTTCAGACATGTGAAACTTGCACGGGTGTCTTTTTACATTTGGAAACATTTTTGTTAATGTGGTTATAGAAGGCATATTTAACATTTCCAAATTAATGCCTGGTATATTGGCTTTTTTTAAAATATCGTATTGATAACTTCTTCCTTTATATCCAAATACTGCATCAGGACCAAACTTTTGAAATTTTCCCCACAAAAAATCCAATACTTGTGCAAAATTATACACTGGACAATTTTTATAAATGGATCGTCTACAAAATATGACTTCACACGATTTGTCAAGGTGGGGATTTATTTGTTTAGCTGTGTAATAAGATGCTGGACTTTTAATCAAAAATAGTTTTTTACATCCCAATATGTCTTCGTATGCTAATTCTAAAACATAATATTGATTTAATAGTATTACTCCTTCAGTATGTATCCATGCTACAAGTTTCATCTTATTTAATAAAGATGATTAATATAAAATTTTATGTTATAGTTGCATTGATACTTTTTATTTTCATGTCTGCTTCCTTCACAGGATATACTCATTTTGCTATGGCAACTTCCAAAGATTATGAATTTAAATCTGATGATAAATCAACATCAGACTATCTTACACTTACTTCAGTCGATTCAAGAGGAGTTTCAGCTCCAGCATTTTGGCAATCAAAGAAATATTTCATTATTGTACCCCATATATTCAATCTTTCAGCTATGGTAGCAGGTGCTTATCTTATCTATAGTCATTAAATAAGTAGTAATGAATTTGAAACTAATTATATATGTTTCGCTTCTCATTTTAATTTTATCGTCATTATTAATATTTGGCTACATTTCCTATAAAGTCTATTCCGGCAATGTAAAAGCTGAGGAATTCTTTGTAGCTAACAACTGGTTATTTTATACAAATATAGGAATAGAGGCTATAGTGTTGGTATTAGCTGGACTTTTATTTATTAGACGTTAAAATAAGTAGTAATGAATTTGAAACTTATATTAATTGTTTCGCTTCTCGTATTAATCTTTACGTCATTGTTAGTATTTGGATTTATCGCATATGATATGCATAGTAGTCAAGCCACAGTTAACGATTATTTTAAGGCAAGTAGCTGGTGGTTTTATGGCAATTTAGGTGTAGAACTTGGAGCTCTATTGGTTGCAGGATTGTTATTTATTAAACGCTAGATTTAAGTACAGTATTGTTATTTATTAAACGTTAGATTTGAGTACAAGATTGTTATTTATTAAACACTAACATCAGATTTGAATGCAAAATTTTTATTTATTAAACACTACATCAGATTTGAATGCAAAATTTTTATTTATTAAACACTACATCAGATTTGAATGCAAATTTTTTATTTATTAAACATTAACATCAGATTTGAGTACAGGATTGTTATTTATTAAACACTACATCATAAATAGATTTAAGTGCAAAAATTGTATTTATTAAACACTAATATACACATCATAAATAGATTTGAATATTTGAGTCAAATATTCTTCGGTAGATACGGCAACATGATGAATATGCCAAAAGTCTTTAACCAATTTCACAATGTCCAATTCAAAAGCAGCTAAATAAAAATATTTATTCCATGCTTCTTTTTTATCAGTAATTCCGTACGAATTTAACCTTTTTACCAAAGGTTTCTGAATTAAATGGCACAGTGTTTCCAGACAAGAGATGTCTTGTCCAACTAACGACGTTTTTTCTTTTAGTAGCTTTGTAAATTGTTCACCGTACATCATTTTGATAATGCAATCATAAATCTTGTAACGTGATTCCTTTAACACCTTCCATTGCAATTCATTTAAAAAACATCTTGAACCATGGAAATAATGAAAGTTATCTGTTCTTGTATACATTGGTTGAATAAAATAGAAATTATTTTTTTTATGTACAAGTAATTCCGCTTCAAGAAACAAATAACCATCCGTATCCACTTTTTCTAATTGGTCTGTAAAATCAAACCAAAGACTGGGACAAAATCGAATACAAGGATTACAATCCTTTACATAATAAAAATAATCGTTACCATTCATTGCATATTTTAAAATAAACACTTGGATCTGATCATTATGTTCTTTTACAGCAACAAACATGTAATTACCCAAATAAAAAAGATTTTTTGGGATAGATGAGTTATGAAAGTACATGATCTCTTCATGTTTACTAGCCATGATATAATGTCAAACTAATATCTTTGTTTTTCCTTTTGTAGGGAACAGCTTACAAAAATAAAAAACATTTTTACGACATTTTTTTAAACAAAACAGGAGGCTTATTATTGTGATATACATATGTATTATTTCTGCAAAAAAATTTTAAACCGTACTTTCCATCATAAGTAGTACCATGAAATTCTGTCAATAAAGTATATTCATTTAAATATACAAATTCATATTCACATTTTAAACATTCACAATATGCAATATTTTGACGCTGTATAGTTTCCAATTTATCTTTATCACCAATCATTAACACTAAAGATCTATCAATATTGCCATTATATTCACAATTAAATATTATCAGATCATGGTTAATTATTACATTAGAACACCTTATTAAATAATCAGTTGCGAAATCACACATAGAGTTCTTTAAATGACAAACATCATAAATAATATATCCATTACATTCATTTATGGGTTTCATAATTCCTTTACTTTGGAGTTTTATAATATTTTTAAATGTTTGAATTGAATCATTAGGTAAGTGATTACATATTTCTTGTCCATATTTTTTCATAAAATTACGAAATATCACATTTTCTAATTTAAAATAATTTTGAAATGATAATGCAGTTGGTTTACGTTTCTTAAATTTTGTACAAAACATTTCAAAGCTATAATCAAAATGACTAAATACATACTTGTACAATACTTCGTTTAAATGTAAGGTATATTCCATAGCATTCATATATAAATCATCATCAGATGATGTATATTCCCTATCATCCATATCTGAATCATCATCAGATGATGTATATTCCCAATTATCCATATCTAAATCATCTGACGATGATGTCATTAAAACAATTTTGTCATCATAAGGCGTTGTTTTAATTTATAATAATAAAAAATATATATTTTTTACACAACACAGAGCTTATTATGACGACATATATTTCTAAAACTATAAATTCTATTGTAATGTTTCTAAAACTAAGCAAAGTGAATAAAATACTTTTAAATAAAATTTCTTATTTCAACTAATGTTTATTAAAATAAGTCCTGATCAATTTGTAAAGTGATATTAAAAAATGGATTTAGAAGGATCTTTAAATGTTAGATTAGTTTCTTATAGAGTGATGGAAGTTGATGAAAATTTAATGAGTAATTTAATGAATATTTCAATTGATAACATAAATACATTCCAACTAACAGAAGACATTGTTCCTATTAGATCTCTCTCTAAAAATGAAATAAAATCCTTGCCGACAGTTAATATTACACAAGAACATATTGAAAGTGGACTACAATGTACGATATGCATAGATAACCTCAATTTAGGAGAAAAGGTCAAATTATTACCATGTAATCATTATTATCATGAGAAATGTATCACTCCTTGGCTAAAAAAGCAAGCTATTTGTCCGAATTGTAGAAAACAAATAAAAATCAAATCGAGCCAAAAGTTTTCAAACAGCGAAAATTTTCAAACAGACCTCAGTGAATTCTTCACCACAAGTATAAATCTAGTCAGGTTCCGATATTAAGACTTCAAAAAAGAATGTTTAGCTGGACATTGTATTATAAACCTCAAAATAAGACATTATATATACTTTCGAAATGATTAGTATATACATAGTTTTTTAATACCAATAATTCAGTTTTTAGAAGATCAATATTTTTTGGAAATGTGACTTAAATAAACACAAATTGTAAATAAATACTCTTATAGATATTATTATTTATAATGTATTTATAAAATGATATGGTGTAAAAAAATAAAATTAAAATAAAAATTAAAATTAAAAATAAAATAAAAATAATTAAAAATAATAATTAAAAAAATAACAATAAATTGAGTGCTATATTACAATTTCTGAGTGAAGTATTGAAATTAAAATATGGAGCCAGTTTGTTTAGAACCTTTTGACATTGTGAATAAACTGTGTTACTGTAAAACTCGCCCATGTGTTCATTTGCAAATTGAAGATTATGCCATGTTGTGTTATAAAACTGAAAAATGTTGTCAAATAATTAGAGAACATTTCAATTTTTCAACGTTTGTTCATCATTTGATTAAATGTAATGCAGGATATTATGTAGTTATAGACTGCATTAAAATTGCTTTAAGTTATGGAGTAGATGTTAATCAAACGGATTCTATATATAGAAGAAATGCTTTACACTATGTATATTATGAATATGACAGATGTCATCTGTTATATGATGGTATTGATATTTTAACCAGATATATTTATGATTATATTCCTTCTTTAGTTCTAGCCTATGATATTTATGGATTTCCACCTTATAAATATAAAAATTACTGTAGAGAATGGTTTTACCGATTCTGGCATCAATACCAGTTTTACAAAAAAAAACAATCACCAAATACACTAAAACAATTAAGAAAAATTGTCTATAAACATAATTGGGATCCAATTATATATGACCTGGAATTTATTCGATATAAAATATTACTATTGAATGATGAAACTATACGTTTTATATCAAGAAAAACAAGAGACGACATTGGAAATAATCTATGGCATGTGTATACTAAATACTTTAATTATAAAAATTGTAACGATAAAATGAAAACTATTTATTCGAAATTGGATAAAAATTTAATAAATGAAAGGAATTCTGAAGGGGACACACCTTTGCATTTAGCCAAAAAGCCATTTGTTAAAAATTTATTGATTGAAATGGGAGCTCATGAGGATTGTCTAAATAACAAAAATGAACTTGCAAATAAAATTATATTAAACTTACAATGTATTGCTTCTAGACAAGTGCCTGTCAATCAAATTAGCATTGTACCTAACCATTTGCAAAATATTGTAAGATTGCATAAAGTAATGTGACGTAAGCAAAAAAAAAACTATATATATATCTCCTTGTCTGCTATCCGCACTTCATTTGTAAGATGAAGATCAGTACGCTGAAACCTTATAGAGTTGTGAGTTTTTTGTGTGCTTGTGCAGTTCGACCATGTGTTCATTTGCAATTAGGTGATTATGCCATGTTATGTTATAAATCCAAAAGGACTCGTGAAATAATTAAAAAGAATTTTAATTTTGCAACATTTGTTCGAAATTTGATTGCGTGTAATGCCAGATGTCGGATAAAAATTTCATGTATCAAGATTGCTGTAAAATATGGGGTGGATGTGAATCAAACTGATCCTACTAATGGCCGCAATGCATTACACTATACAGTATATGCAAACGGTTCATGGGATAGTCTTTCGTTATGCAATTATATTACCCATTATGTTGGTGCTTTAAATGTGGATGCTTATGATAATAGTGGACTGCCACCTTATGCCTATTCAAGCTTTGACCTGTATGGATATTCATCTACCGAATCTAAACTTCGAATTAAGATAAAACGCAAGAGTGAAAAATTATTTCAGTTTTTATTTTGTGATGTTATACCTGAACATTGGAGTTTTTATGTATTAAGTATTATTGATGAAATGGATTTGTTTAATATGCCTGAAGATAAGCGTTATTATATATTACATAATGCACGTGATGAAAAAGGAAATACATTATTACATATAGCAGCTAAAACTTCAAATTATAATCTCACTCGAAAGATTTTGCAATTGTACCCCTATTTACAATTAATACCAAACCTTAAAGGTAAAATTCCAGTTCAATATTGTAAATATTATCATACCTTTTTTCTTTTTAATGGAAACACATGGTATAAAAAATTTTATTTTGCAAATCGACCTTTGATGAATGATGGGCCATTTCATTCTCTTGCACGAAAATTTCCTCAATTACTTGAAATTGTAAATGACAAAAGTATGGAACGTGTTACTATTCCTAATATGGATTTAATTGGAAGTGCTATATCAGCATTAAATGATGAAACTATACTTTTAATTTCAAGAAAGGTACGAGACTTGGCTGGAAATAATGTGTGGCATGTATATGCCAAGTTTTTTTCTGACATTGCTTATAATAATGATATGAAAACTCTCTATGAAAAGTTTGATAAGTCTTTAATTAATGACAGAAATATAGATGGGAATACGCCTTTACATTTCGCTAAACAAGAATATGTTCGACAATTGTTAATTGAATTTGGAGCTCATCAAGATTGTTTAAATTATAAAGGAGAACTTGCTTGTAATATTATGTTAAACTTGCAATGTATTGCTTCTAGATATGTACCTGTAAAACATTACTCTATTGTACCAAAACATTTGCAAAGTATTGTTCAATTACATCAACCATTGAAATAAAGTTATAATTCTTGTGTAAAATTATATTTTTCCTCCAAAATGAATCAAACATTTTTTTAAAAATGTATAGTAAAGTTTTTAAAAATTTAGGATTTAAATATATGAATTTAATGTTTTAGCAACCAGCACACTTTGTACTCAAAAATGTTTTTAGATTGTTATTACGTAATAAAATTGTAATGTCTAATTAGAGTGTCTGGTTGATCGGAATTGACATATTCTACACATATCTCTTGAAGTGATATTTCAGAAAGTGTGAAACATGCTCTCTTGGACCATACATTTTTCGGACTTTATGCAAATATTCTAATACACTGAAATCATGGTACTTTACCAATAATACTACACAGATTTAACCTTTATGTTAAATAAACATGTTATTTTTAGTAATACATACTATTTTGAGGTGCTGATTTTTTTTTTTTTAATCACTTATAAAATAAAGTGCATGGATTCTACAAATTATATTCAACATATAGATGATAGACTAAAAAAGGATGATGTTTCTTTATTATCATCTGCTGGGAATATCAAAAAGTGGTTAGGTAAGCAAGGCGTTTCAAAGCTAACACTTGTGATTGCACTAGTTCCGCCTACAATTTGTACTTTAATTGTACAAATTTTACATTTAAAAGTCATTTATATATTAATATTTTTAGGATTGTATTTTGGAGCAACTTATTGGATATTAGATAAAAAGTTTGATTTTGTCTTGAATTATATTCAAAAAGTTAAACACTATATTAAGGATTATGTATGAATATGAATATAGATTAATTGTTTCTTTTGCTTCACAACATGAAATAGATACAATCATGTCTCATTTTAACAATATAAAAAAGTATACAGTTTTATATTTTAATAATTTTCGATGTAAAGATGCTAAATGGGAATTTAAAATTCGCTTGAGACGAGTAGCAGTATATTACGCTGGTTTATGGTTTCGATTTGTCGAATCATATGAATCAAACTTTTCAGAATGGACCAAACAACAATATCTAACCTTTTATCAAAAAATGGGTTTTTTCCAAAATCCTTTCAATATAGAACACAGAAATGAAGTAAAATTTAAAAATGCAAAAATATATTCATTTAATAGAAACAATAACGAATTTGGATTGGTATTTGAATATGAAGAATGTCTTGTTAAACATAAATTGAAGAAATTACCCATTTGTCCCGATAATTTAAAAATGTACAAAGACATTTTTAAATATTTTTATCAACAAGATTCATTTCCATATATACTAAAAAATTGTACCAGAAAACGAGTTAAACATACAAATGTGAGACCTAAAAATGCTCTCGTGGCTGTGAAACACGATGGTATATTTGGCTTTATTTATAGTTATAAAGATTATATTTATGAAATGTGGGAAGGTAATGTTAATTATTTGATTTCAAATACATCTATCGGAGACGGTATTGTATTTGGAGCCGAAAGAATGGAAGATGGCACAGTTATATTATTAGACATATATCAAATTCAAGGCGTAGAAGTGTATCACACCCATTCAATATTTCTTGAATATTTACCATATTTAAAAAATTTACCCCCGCATTACAAAGTTCAAAATTATTACAAAAACAAAGTACCCATCCAAGCCAACAGTGACGGAATTATTTATCATACTTGTTCGGATGTTATTTATAAACAGAAACCCAAATGTACAATTGATTTAGCATATGAAGATGGTTATTTTATTACAGATTCCAAAAAAATTACCACCCGCGAAAACCTTATCAATGGGAAAGTATATGAATGTGATTTAAATTTTAAAGTTATCAAACCAAGATTAGATCGGTTTGTCAGTAATACTATAGATCAATTATCAGAAGTTATCGAGCTTTAAATTTTCTTTTACACGTCTTACATTCCTTGTATGCAGTTGGCATTTCATCACCAGCTCTCTCTTGAATAACATAATAAATGAATTGTGGATTAAAACAACATTTTTTTTGTTTTCGTTTTTTATTTTTCCATACCTGACACATATTTTTATTGAATAAAAATTTCATCTTTAATAAAGACTTTATGTTTCTTTTAATCTTATTTATATTATTTTTTTATCATTGGCTTCTTGTATCCTTTAACGAAAAGTATGAAAAACCTAAAAATATACCAAACAAATATGTAGACTTAGAGGGAAATTTATATGAAAAAAATATAGTAATAGGTCAAACAAAAGATTTGTTTGACTATGATACACAAGCTGTACTACCACCATTCGATTACGATATTCAACTCAACAATAATTGGCTTTTATTTTCTAGTCGTAAAAAGGAATGGAACATACCCATACATGATGAATATCACTGGACTGGTGATCAAATAATGGAAAAGGACGATTGTTTTGGACAGGTGGGGAACATTAAGGCTAAAGGGATAAAACTATTTGAATATATTCGCGATCACGAATTTAAAAGTACTAATACTCAAAGCACATCCGATAGGATATATCAGAATTTAAACATTTATTATTTCGAATGTGAAGATAATAAAATTAAAAACTTACACAAGTGTATGCAAGGTAGTGTATTTGATGGCTCACACTGCAAATCAATAGATGTATGTGATGACCAAGTGAATGGATACAAATATGCAGATTTATCAGGAAAAAATAAATATTTTGAATGTCAACAAGGCGTATCTATTTCCAAAACATGTCCACCCAAAGAGATATTTCAACACGATCAATGTAAAAAACCTGATAATATTTGTGAAGTAGAATCTGATGGTTATATTGTTCAATTATCAAAAACCACATATGGTGAGTGTGTTCGCGGCAAAATGTATACAAGATCTTG
Source organism: Linyphia triangularis (assembly GCA_963978545.1). Taxonomy (NCBI): domain Eukaryota; kingdom Metazoa; phylum Arthropoda; class Arachnida; order Araneae; family Linyphiidae; genus Linyphia; species Linyphia triangularis. The sequence continues at coordinate 78,879,950 of OZ021728.1, read as the reverse complement.
TAATCCCGATTATTATTTTTTGAATGGAAAATGTGAAATGGAAGTATGTTTTGAAAAAGATAACGAAATTGTAGCTGTTAAAGAAGAAACTAAAACAGGACCTTTTTCATTTCAACAATACTTTGGAACGTGTGTTAAAGGTAAACTTACACAAATAAAAAGTTGTCCTCTTTCGTGGGACTATTCTAAAACTGACGTAGATATTTTAGAATTACCTCAAGTATTTGACAAAAATAAATGTGTAGCTCCTAAACTATGTGAAAACGTAAAACTAATTAATAAAGCTGTAATTCCAGCCTATTTGTATGCAAAACACTTGGCTACATGGGACAAGGCGGTTTATTTCGATCGTACTATAGGTTATAAATGTAATGATTCACAACTTGAAAGTGTACATGTACCGCATGGCTCTCTTGTCAAACATTTTAAAGTTAGAAAAGCATGTGATGAGCTTAAAAATATTCCTACTAATGAACCAAACAAATATTATAACTGTGCAACTGATAAAACTGTAACATGTCCCATTGATAATTTTTTTGATGGAACAACATGTTTACCTAAAAATCCAAAAGCTTTTAGATTTAATAATCACTTAGACGTATTTCAATTTAACCATTTATCGGAAACCAATAATTGGATGCAACCTAGATCACGCATTCATAAATACGATAAACCCACCTGTAGTCTAAACGAAGTTTATATTCCATCCATGAACATGTGTACTCATAAAGAATGTGAGCCTTTTCTATTTATTAGAGAATTACATCGACCCATTTTATTAAATGAGAAAAATCAATGTAATTGGAATGGTACCAAAATTGTCAAGGAAAAATTTCAAAATCCCAAAGGGTTAAGATTAAAATTTTGGAAACAACAATTAGTAAGAGATGAATCTATAGATTTTTGTGAAATCGGTCAAAAAATAGAAACGGGAAATTTTGTTTTAGATTCAACACTTTATGCCACTTGTGATACAAATCAACCATTCGTGTTTTGTCCTTCCAATTTTACAGAAAAAATTGAAAAAGTGGGTACTCACTTTGCATGTCTCCCTAATGATAAAGTGTATGAATATAAATTGAAAAAACTAAAAAATGTAGAACTCTATCGATTTGCCATTAATAAAATTTTAATTCCAAAAAATACAACGTATATACTCGATGGGCAAAATTTTAAAACAGATAGTTATACTGAATTATCTATACCACCTGATAAAAACATTACATTTAAATTTGGTGCTAATGAAGACACTAAAATTTTATACAAATCTCTTGTCAATAATCCTCCCAATACATATATTTTAAATCGTCAATTGGAAGTATGTCATACCCCTGGCGCTCATTTTGATATAACAGAAGGTGCAGAAAGTTTTTGGTTTTTAAGATATAAAAACTACGATTTAAAATACAAAATAACAGATTTTAAATATTAAGATAAGATGTCTAACCAATATATTGCCCAAGGTATATTGTTATATTCCACTTTGTATGTGAGTACCATTTTAGCTTTGATTACGTTTTTAACAGGACGATGGATATTTTTATTTTTTATTATTTTGACATTTGCATTGGTAGCTTATTTAAGTTACCTTACAGCACATGATTCAGAAAATTTAAAAATGGTAGGTAAATGGGCTGAAGACACCATTGGAAAATTTTACACTAAAATTAGCCAATTAATTTAAACAAGACACATTTTCAGACAATAATTTTATTATAATATTTAAACTTTTTTGAATGCTGTAGTCATACAAAGTTCTTTAAATGATTTAGTATTTATTCAAAATCTGAAATAGAACGTGCACATTACATATACATTACATATTTACACAACATAAGAAGTCATTTCATTTTTAAACAAGATACATTTTTTAGACAATAATTTTATTACAATATTTAAACTTTTTTGGGATGATGTAACCATACAAAGTTTTCAAGATAATTTGGTATACATTCAAAGTTTGAAATAGAACGTGCTGCTATACATATTTACATATACATTACATATTTACACAACATAAGAAGTCATTTCATTTTTAAACAAGATACATTTTTTAGACAATAATTTTATTACAATATTTAAACTTTTTGGGATGGTGTAACCATACAAAGTTTTCAAGATGATTTGGTATACATTCAAAGTTTGAAATAGAACGTGCTGCTATACATATTTACATATACATTACATATTTACACAACATAAGAAGTCATTTCATTTTTAAACAAGATACATTTTTCAGACAATAATTTTATTACAATATTTAAACTTTTTTGGGATGATGTAACCATACAAAGTTTTCAAGATGATTTGGTATACATTCAAAGTTTGAAATAGAACGTGCTGCTATACATATTTACATATACATTACATATTTACACAACATAAGAAGTCATTTCATTTTTAAACAAGATACATTTTTCAGACAATAATTTTATTACAATATTTAAACTTTTTTGGGATGATGTAACCATACAAAGTTTTCAAGATGATTTGGTATACATTCAAAGTTTGAAATAGAACGTGCTGCTATACATTGTAAATTTAACACAACATGAGAAGCCATTTCATTTTTATGATTTAAACAATCTGGGTGAGCACCACAATTAATTAATTTTTGTTTCATTAGTTTAGTTTTACAGATATGTAAAGGTGTATTTCCGTACACATTTCGATTATTTATGACTGATTTATCAAACAATGGAAATATATTATCCACCAAAGCTGGATCACAATTAGCATAATGATGCCAAATGTTATTAAATATCAAATCGTGAGCATATCTTGAAATTTGAAAAATGTATTCTGGACTAAGTATTAATAACAAATCTTTCAATTTATCCATATTATGTACAAGGACTGGTTTTTTATAGATAATAATTTCGATAAATTCGGGATAGTCTAATGTTAATTTTGTAAATGAATCTCTAGTAGTGGGAATATGTTGAGTTGTAACAAATAACTTTCTATACCATTTACACTCATTGGTAAAAGGACATAATAGTTCAAAAATGTCTATACTTTTAGCATAAGCAATTGGAAGTTTACCTTTAAAATTTCGTTTTAAAGCAAGGCTAGAATCCAAATCAATAATAATGCTTACCTGTTTATGAATATTATATTTTGTAACCAAATGTAAAATATTATTTCCCTTTTGATCATGCACATTATGAAATATATAGCGCCTTTGTTCTGGACAAATACCTTTGTAATTTACATACTGTAAACTATTTATCATAGTGTCACTCCAATAAGTAGGCATTTTACGATAAATAAAATATTGAAATAAAGTTTCATTTTTGATTGAATGTTGATACAATGATCTAGATGATATGGACTCAATAAAATTAACATAAGTGTATTTTGGATAATTTGGTGGCAAGTCTTTGTTGTCCTTTATATCATACACAAATCCCAAAGAACGTCTAAAAAACTGATTAATATAACGTTTCACTTGATATTCACATAGGTAATGCAATGCTGTTTTACCATTTATGGGATCACATTGATTAACATCAATACCATAGTTTATGGCCACTTTAATATATTTTAATTGTTTATTTTTTTTATAACGCATTACATTTCTTACAAATATTGCAAAATTAAATTCTAATCGTATCAAGTTCTTAACGTAGGTATTTTTTTTACACATCATAGCATGATCACTTTGCGTAAAATGACGACAAGGATATAATTCACAGCGACAAAGATGTATGTTATCTAAGCGAACCATATTTAAATTTTTTAATTTGGGATTAGTATCCATTATATGGGCCCCATACTCAACAAGTTTATTAAAAACGCATTGTTTACGTGCTAACTGTAAAGGTGTTATACCATGTACATTTTTATCGTTAATAATAGAAGTATCAAAATGTTGAATTATATCATTCATATATTGTAACCTTTTATTGAACCATAACGTATAGCAATGCCATACATTATTCCCTTCAAAATCTCTAGCTTTTGTTGAAAATTTAAATATGGTTTCCGGATCAAAATGCAATATAATTTCTTTCAAATGATAAAGGGTAATAGGATATCCACTATACTCAATGATTTCTTTTTTATATAGTTGCTGTCTCACTGAATTACATTTAACAAGATTACCAAATAAATATAAACAATCCTTAGCATATTCCTTTGCAATTTTACCTTTACAATTTTTAACATTTTGAAGTTTAGGATAATATTGAAGAATATATTCCGTTACAGCTTCGTTATTCATTTTACAAGCTATATGTAGTAACGTATTTCCTTTTTTATCTACCACATGATTTAAAACCTTATCCAATTGTTTTTCAGTCATGCATTTTAAATCATATGTTCCAATATTACTCATCATGGAACTATTCCAACATTGAGGCATTTTATCAAAAAATAGAAACTGGAATAATTTTTCACTTTTGAATTTAATACTTACTCGTAAACCATTTTCAAAGGGTCTATCACATATTTCCAAATTATTAAAGATTGTTTGATATGAATATGCAATGGTTGGTAATCCTTCAAAATCACAAAGACTTTCATCTTGCACAATATCTGACATACAATAATTATGGACATAGTGAAAAGCAGTTTTACCATTTTCTGGGTCGATTTGTTGAAAATTCACATTCATAGATTTCATAATATCATAAAGGGGTTTCCAAAAATATATACTTGAATGAGGAAAATATTTACAAATATTTCTTACAAAAGTAGCAAAATTAAATTCTTGCTTTATAACATTACAAACGTATTCCGTTTTCACACACACCATGGCATAATCACTCAATGAAAAATGAGAACATGGATATTGGTCACAATTACACAAAAATATATCCGGTAACAATGTCATGGAATTCATCTTCATTAAATATTTGAAAACTAAGTGTAAAAATCTCTTATTTATGTTGTGGTCTAGAGGAAATGAGGACTCACTTAACGGCGTTCTTTCGGGACATTGTAGAGATGATCTTGTGGAGCGGTAAGATTCACTCTGCTGGAAAGGCAACGTTTTCTGTTAACGATAGTATTGGCTCGTTGCGTTGGACAGTCAATTTTCTCCTCTGGGATAAGAGACGTTAATATGGACCGTTCAGGTTTGTTTTGCTGTGATGATTTGCATCGAATATAAGATCGGATTCAGAATCGACCCCATGTTGGGGGACTGATGTAGTTTGTTGCTTAAAGCTCATCTTGGTTAAATTACAAAAACCTTCACTAGAAGATGGCCTAGATGATGGCCTAGCACAGAATCCTCAACTCAAGTCTCGCTGTTTTTATACTTATCTCCACTGTGTATACGTCATTTATAATATTTATACAAAAAAAAAAATATATAATTCATGTGACCAGGTGTTGAAGAAGAATTCTAATTTGATGAACACATGTTCTTTGGATACATAATTCGTTAAACATAGAAAACTATAAATAGTTTCAATACAATAAATTAATACCCACGGAATTTGTGTTTTCTTTTGTTTCTATTTAGGTAGAAGAGACATTTGATAAGTGTGCAAATAAAAACTTAAATTGTTACATGATTTTTATACGAATGAATATTTAGAAAACGTGAATAATGGAGTTTTACAAAATTCCCGTTTTACTGTGTAATTGGATTCCTATAAGCATTAAAACTGAACATTTATCTGAGTATTTTACAAAGCGTTGATCAAAGTTTACTGTAATTTTTTTCTCTGAATTATTTGTTCATAAAGATGTATCCATTCTTAAAAGTTATAAATTTTACCGAATTAAACTTTTACTATTCTACAACCTTTAGGATGAATACTTGAATGGGCGGTATTCGCAATGATTAGATCATTTTAAGGTTCGTTGATAAGACAGAACGACTAATTTCACTGAGTCTAGTTTAGCTTCGCGGGGCAATATAATACACTACGGATCAGTACTATCTAATTTAGCACCATTTCTTTCAATTGTCGATTCCATACATAAACAATGAATTTTATTTTTGCACAACTTCTCAACTCTTTGAAAGTGAAAAGTCTTATTATATATCCAATTATATGTTTTATCCACCAATACGATATCACCATTTAACATTTCAAATGCACCCTGTATAGGAATAAATGGTATGGGCCAAAATAATTGTCTAACGTCTACTTTTGATAAATTATTTACGTATACATTCTTATCTTCAAAAACATATACGTCACCATTTCTTAATGTTAAAATGGCGTCAACATATTGAATATTTGGAAATAATGTATTTAAATGATTTTGCTTTATAAAATTCATAATATAATCAAATTCATAATATACGTCGTTTGAAATAATAATATAATTTCCTGAAGAAATATTTCGAAACATGGAATCAACATTTCTGAGAAAAGGAAACCAAAGTTTTCCTTCCGTTGTATAATTTGTATGTAAATCGAGTCTTTTATATGATGAACCTTGAAAAATAATATAAGTTTGATAATTGAGTAATGTTACACTATCAAAATGACATTTGTACAAATGTGAAATTATTTTCTTATCCTCATTTGAAACATTTCTTTTATTATATGTAAGTTCCATAAGTGAATTTTTATAATGAGTTAAACCTAACGCATGTCCGAATTCATGTTGAATAATATAAAATACATCCTGAGGTGTGACATTTTCATTAATATGTATTTCATGGTTTAAATCGTGTGGATAATTTGCTTTTCCTAATAAGTACTTCTCTAAAGGTGAAAAATAAACTTTAATATCTCCTTTTCCTTGTTTAACGCGTGCAAATTCTAATGGGTATATATTCCACATAGCTATAGCATCTTCCAAAAATGTATAATTTGTACCATTTTCTAAAGACCAAGTTAAAAAAGTTTTATCCCACAAAGAATCAACACAAACAATTAAAGCTAATAGATATAATAACATCTTTATTCACAACCAGAATTGTACATATATGCATGTGCAGCTAAAAGCATTCTTTTTGCTTTAAACATTGTACAACCAAATTTTTTACAATTTGCACATCTTGAAGGATTAGTAGGTATTGTTTTTTCAACAAATTGTATCGATACACCAGTTACATATTTTTTAATCATATCCTTTTGTATTTGACCAGCTACAAAAAAGTGAGTAATGTGTAATTTTTGAATTTGTCTATTTAATTTCTTTTGCCATTCATTCTTACAATCACAACGAATACCATGAGTCATGGTAGCAATGGCATATTCTGCTGCTTTATATGATTTATGCGGAAAATACATGGCTAAAGCACCATATACGACATTATGTGGTTTAATCCTTTCTTCTATAAAATTATCAAACACATTTCCTTCTTTCATTTGAATAAACAGTTCTTTTCCCTCTTCCAATTTTCGAAGTTCAATATTATCTTCAATTTTTCGAAGACCATTTTCAATTTTTCCATCTTCCAATTTCCGAAGCTTATCTTCAATTTCTCCCTCCTCCAATTCATCTTCCTTAATATTATCTTGAATTTGTTCCAATTTTTGAATCTCATCGGAAATTTCTCCTTCAATATTATCTTGAATTTCATTAATCCATTGTCTTGTTTGCTCTTGATTTACAGCTTGTGATTCATCATCACTAACCATAATATCTACATTTAGCATTTCGGTTGAAACAGTTTTATTCATATCTTTATTCATCTCTTCATCTGATGTATCGCAATATTCATAATTTAATTCCTCCTGATCATCATCCCACCAATTTTGAGATTTTAGTACAGTCTCCATGTTCATACTTATTTATAACTTGGTGTAAAGACATACCTTTAAATAGTGAACCATTTAAAAAAGTAAATTAAATTTAAAAAATTATTATTTATTATTTATTTTTTATATAAGCGTTCTTATTTTAAAGTATAACTTTTACACCAAATCATAAATAAGTAGTAACATGGCTCTACAAGATAATATTAATTTTGTCGAAAATATAAATGAACCCGATGTGACAATGATGGCAAATGAATTATTTCCCGATTATGAATGGACTCAATTGGAAATGGCTTTGGATAAAGTTATCCTGAAGGAATTAAAAGACGCTAGTGAATTTGTTACTAAACATACTATTAAGTTGAGAGTTTATAAAAAGATTGCAAATATTTTAAATGTTGATGTAGATATGGGTATTGATTATAAGTCTGTGAGTATTCATCCTGATAATATGATTAAAATTGATGATAAATGGAAAAAGAATATACAAAACAATTTTCAAGTCTCCCACGAAGAAATGAATGCTTACGAAAAAATTAAATCTACAGACTATGTTAAAATACCTGATATAGCAAAATTTATTTCCATTCTTATTCGAAAAGATATCGTAGAAAGGGAAGATAAAGAAAAAATTATAAAATCAAATGATTTAAATATTTTATTGGGTGTTGACGGATTTTTAGGATACACTCCAATTGAAATGAAAAATTACATTGAAAATTTGAAATTTGGAAGTAATGGAGACTTGCATGTTGAAACAGTCAGAAAAATGTATTCTTTGGACATTATTAAAAACTTGTCTGGCACTGATGCTGCAAGTATTGTATTTTTAGCTCTTATATCAGCATACAAAAGTTTTATTCTTGATGATCAAGCAAAACACATTATTGATAATGTAGAATCTGATACCAAGAGTTATCTTTCTAAAAATGCAAAATATTACCACGATATTAATGATGCAATTGACAATCTGGATGAACTTGTAGTATTTTATACGGAAAATGTACCTGAAATTTCTAGAATTAGCGTTGTTAAAATGGCCAATTTGATTGCTAAATCAAAAAAGCGAAAAACTGCAATTATTGTTAGCAAAAGGGGACGAAAAAAGATTAAAATTGCAGATGAAGAGGATGTCGACATTGCAAAGAAAAGAAGACGAGTTGTAAAACCACTAGAAAATGATGACTAAATCAACTACACAAATTTAAAAAAAAAACTCTATATAATAATGAAATTTATGTTTAGAAAGAAATAGTCATGGCTTCGTTTCTCAGTTTACCAACAGAAGTGCTATCTCATATTTTTAAATATTTATCAATTGAAGAATTATTAAAATTATGGACGTTAAATGATATGAAACTAAACCAAATTATTTTAGTCATTGCTCCAATTTTCAAACTAACACCTTACATTAAACCAGGAGAATGGTTTTTTGACGGAACTATACTTCGAGTTGAAATTCACAAACAGAATATTGATATTACATATCTACAAGTGGATGATCGTATCATCGAAGAGACATACAATTTTTACAAATCAAACCTTCTTTGGCCTTTCATGAAACAATATGACAATTTTATTAACAAAAAGGAGTTTATGGGAATGTACAGTATAAATTGTAAAGAACCATTCCTCAAGTCTTTAAAGAAACTATTTGACAACTCTATTAACGTAAAAGATAAAGATGTATATAGTGATAATATAAATTATGTTTTTTTAGATAAAGGGGCGAAACCAAATTTAATAAAACAATCAAATGTATATTTTAAACACATAAATTGGTTTAAAAATTGTTTTGTTGTATGTGACGATCCTATATATGATATTTATTTTCCAAAACTGTCAAAAATGGTTGCAACTGCAAGATTTGAAAAGGACACATGCATAATATGTCACTATAATGATTCAAAGTTACTTTATAAAAATGGTCCAAATCAACATGTCATGGATGGTAAACCATGTTTCAATCAACATATAATGAAATGTAAGTTGAGTCAATTATCTTGTGTATTAAAACCCGAGAGGTCATGTGAAATGTCATACTTTAATTAATAAAAAAGATCTTCAAAAGTTTTTGTCTATTGATGTAATAATTCTACAACATCTTTAAATCTTTGAATTAAACTAGTGTCGGAACTTATAAATAGTTTCAGCATGTCTAAATTCCAATACATGACTGGCGTACCTTCTGTTTGAAAGAGTGCAATTTTTGTAGAATAAGCCTCAACAAACTTTAAAATTTTTTTTGCATTTGAAAATGTCCCCTTTTCAAAAGTTACTGTTTTCATTTGAATCTTTTTCATTAGATAACCTATCATACACATGAAACCGTAATAATTGGGTCCATTGGGAAATAAAACAAATGGAAAAGATTGTGAAAATGCATATTTTTGTATTAAATCTGTAGGAGTTGATACATTTTTAATAAATTCATTTAACACAAGTTGTTGCAATTCGCCATATTTTTCTAAAAACTCTTGAGAAACATGATCTGAGACTTCCCCTCTACGTACACATTGAACCAAAAAATGAAGGGGAGTATTTTGTTTATAGCTAATTAATTTGTGTAATATTTTGTCCGTCGATTCAATATACTTGTGTTGTTTATTAAAATAATCTCGACACACTCGAGCAATTAAATCAAATGTAAAATTAGCAATTAAATCTAAATTTGTATGACATAAATAACAATAAATCATAATATAAATTACATCGAAAGGTATACAATATTGACCAAAATGACTTCTAATTTCTGTAGCATCTTGCGATAAAGTTTGAAAAAATAAACCTGGAGACGTATCTGTATTCTCTTTTTCAATTGGTTTAAAATCACAACAAGACTTTACATACGGACACAAAATATTTAAATAATATTCAAAAACGTTTTTATCTTCATACATATTTTTCATTTGATCTAATATTGCTGTGATGATTGTTTGAATATCCTGATCTTCATATCTCAAATCTTGAATCATATACACGTATTGTTTTATAAAATTTTCCAAAATTTTCTTTTTTAACGTTATATTTTTATCAAATGTTTTATTTTTGCGAATAATAAATTCTTGGTTGGCTACCCCTAGCAATTCAATCACATGCATTAAATTAGAATATGGGACAATTATTTCAGTCGGCATAATGCCTGGAATATTTACAATTTTTACTTTGCATGGAACATTTACGTCACCCGACCAATTTGCATAATATTGTGCCACCTCACATGAGAGTAAAAAATTCAAATCTTGTGATAAATGTTTAGTGACATTTAAAATGAGATTTTGACACGTTCCACAATAAATATTACGATCAGAGTGTAATACAATATTGCTCCCGTGACACAATAGTTTTTTAAATTTTAAATAAGAAACAAACATCTTTATTTTATATGCTGATATTTTAATGAGACAAAAATTACATCAATTCGAAAACCACAACGTGCTATAACTAATAAACTTGGAATATATTATTCTAGAGTCAATTATTGGATTAATCAACATGGGTTCATTGAAATAAGAAACACATATTTTTTTATTATGTATACCGATATTTTAATGAGACAAAAAATTTTAGAATTACATCAACTCGGAAAAACACAACGTATTATAGCCAATGAACTTGGAATATATCCTTCTACAGTCAATTATTGGATTAATCGGCATGGATCTATTGAAACCAGAAAAAAACCCGGTAGACCTCGAAAAACAAATAGAGTAACAGATGATTTAATATTTTTAATGAGTTATAGTAATCCTTTTATGCCAACCACCGAAATTATTCATGAATTAAATTTACCGCTAACAAAGTATTCAGTTATTAGAAGATTGAAAGAAAAGGGTTTACAAAGTTATAGGCCCGCTAAAAAGGAAACATTAACAAATGTACATATACAAAATCGTTTAGAATTTGCATTAAGTGTTAGACATTGGACTTTTGAGCAATGGAAAATGCTTGTATTTACAGATGAAAAAGTGTTTTCTACATTTGGTAATGGTATAAATAGAGTGTGGAGAACTAAACGAAAAAATAGATTTGATAAAAAGTATATAAATCATATTAGAAGATCAGGTCGTAAAAGTATTCCAGTTTGGGCATGTATCTGCGCAACAGAGGGGCAAAATAAAATTCATTATATTCGCGGTGGTAATCTTACTGGAATAAAATATAGAAATCAAATATTAAGAAATTATGTACCTGCAATGCAAAATGCAGGTTTAACTTTTATGCATGATCAATCTTCTATTCATAAATCTATTGTTGCAAACAATTATTTACACAATCGTGGCATAACCATATTAGATTGGCCTGCCAAAGCTCCAGATTTAAATCCAATTGAAAATTTATGGGCAGAAATGGAAAGAAGGACTTGTACAAGAAATATTAGAGATGAACAGGATTTGTGGGAAAAAATAAAACAAACCTTTGAAGAAATTGAAGAAACAGATTATATTACGAAATTGGTACAATCCATGCCTAGACGAATACAAAAAGTTATTGAAGCAGGGGGACATTGGACAAAATATTAATCATCAGACAATGAAAAGATATTTTCATTCTCTAGTATAGTATAACCAAACAAGAAATTGCCTTCTTCGTCTTCATATTTCCATTTTCTAGGATTTCTTTGACATACAAGTAAATTTTGAATTTTTATATAGGGCCATGTTATTATTTCATATTTTTCAACAGATAATTCGTGCATTTTCAAACCCAATCCCTTTAAAAAATCGACATGTTCAGAAATGTTGTATATTATATTTTCGTACCAAAACTCATCTATTTTTCCTCTTTCAGAACATGTAATAATATTATCTGAAACGGCTTCTGTCAAAATACTATCTTTAAATCGAGAGTAATGCATCTTATTTATGATAATAAATAAAATAAATAATATAATTCGAAACTTGCAAATATAATACCTAATGTGATGATTAGAGCTATGCAAATGTTTTCGCGAATGTTTTGACAATCCATTATATTTAAAAAAATAAACAACATCTTTGAGTATTTATAGTAAAATAATTAAATATTTTTTTATCATCTATAATTTGTATAAATATGTGCTACACAATAAAGAGTAAAATAATAATATGAGTGAGAAATATAATCCTAGATCTTTACAAGAACTAACTAAATATAAAATTAATTCAAAAGTTAAATATTCAGATATTAATAAATTGCATACACCTACAGCTTTTAAAATTGATCTCGCTGTAGACTATTACAAAAATAAGTTAATGTGTGACGAAACATTTATTGTAGATGATAAAGAAAAAAACTTTTATTATGGTAAAGTATAAAATAAAAACGCCCAAGAAAAAAAGTGTACGTCGCAAGTTACCTGGCTATTGTTGCTCTCAATGTCAAGATTATTATAAAAGTCTCAATTTATCACCTAAAGAATTGGAAAAAAGACTTGCAGCTGTTTCACGACATAGAATAGATCCAGGACCTTCTACTCCTGAATATTTTTGGGAATTAGATTTCCCAGATACTGAAGAATGTTTAAGACGCGGATATATCGAAGAAGCAAAACCCGTTGTATTAAAAGCAAAAACTAAATATGATATTTATTGAAAAAATAATAACATTATATGCAATTCATTGATAAAAAATCATATTTATTGGAAAAATTAGATAAAACAATTCATTATTCAAAATAAAATATTCATTGATATATTATATAATTCATCATTCAAAATAAAATATTCATTGGTATATAATTCATCATTCAAAATAAAATATTCATTGGTATATAATTCATCATTCAAAATAAAATATTCATTGGTATATAATTCATCATTCAAAATAAAATATTCATTGGTATATAATTCATCATTCAAAATAAAATATTCATTGGTATATAATTCATCATTCAAAATAAAATATTCATTGGTATATAATTCATCATTCAAAATAAAATATTCATTGGTATATAATTCATCATTCAAAATAAAATATTCATTGGTATATAATTCATCATTCAAAATAAAATATTCATTGGTATATAATTCATCATTCAAAATAAAATATTCATTGGTATATAATTCATCATTCAAAATAAAATATTCATTGGTATATAATTCATCATTCAAAATAAAATATTCATTGACATATATACAATTGTCAGGAATAATAAAAATTTTCGAATCTACAATACTTATTTTCTGATCAACTATAACTGAGTGTTTACCTTCTTCAAAATACCATTGCTGGTATGCCAGCTAATAGATGATGTTTTATATATATTATACAAATCCTTTTAGCCACCAACACAAAAGGTTGAACCAATGTGATTCGTTCTTCTGGGAGCAATGTTTGCAACACAAAATCATAAGTATCGTATGGTAAAGAACAGTCAAAATATAAATGTTTATCCGTTATGAACAAATCTAATTCAGCTCTCCCATTGACTATCGTTATACCATATCCTGGTTGAGGATATAAAACACCAAAAGTAAAATACCTCTTTACCAAAAACACATCATCCACCTTCCAAAAAAGTCTTTGATCGACATTCTGCCTGACCTGTTTCGAATTGACAAGTCTTTTCCTCAAATGATCAAAAGTATATTTTTTAGGTGGAATTTCGCTCTTTAATCCTTCTTTTTTCATATAATTTTCCGTTTTACGAATAGCTGTCGTTCTATTCACTGGCTCATGAATCACATGGTTCCGTTCCAATTTGCAGCAATATAAATTTGCATTCCCAAAGAACTCGGTCCAAGGTGGTGTGCTATTCATCAGTTGAGAATACATAATGCTTCATAGTCACTACTCTGTTTCCCTCTATATATACTCAATTTCTTGGCAACAATCCCAAAGAAATGAGGATTAGAACACATAACATAATGACGACATACCATGAATAAGTATTCTTTTTATATTTAACAAAATCGAAATAAGTAACAATATTGGGATGGGATGTTTGCAACATGGCACGGTTATTTGGAAATTTATTTTTTCCATTTTTATATTTTGCCCACCTTGAAAAGAAAAAATCTTGTCCGTTGTTATTTTTAGCATAATATTCATCTCCATTTTCAAGTTTAGCAAAATAAGATTGACCGGTATCTTGTGCATAAAATTCATATATATCTTTGGCATACACTTGTTTTCCTAAAAGGGTTTTGGAATATATTTCTTTTTGACCTATTTTCAAATAATATTCAGCTTGTCCATATTTTGCGTACACTTCGTCAATATTCTTGTCTTTAGCATAAAATGGATTTCCATTTTTTCCAACAGCATATATTTGTTTCCTGTCAATAATTATATATTTTTCTCCGTTTTCATCATGAAAATACACTTGATTTGAATTTTTATCTTTAGCATAATAAGGAATTCCATTATCCAATGCATATCCATGATGAGCATAATATTCTGTATTCGATTTATTTTTTGCATAGATTTGTTTATTACTTATTGTTAGATACATTTGTTTTGCAAAATTGTCCAACGCATAATATTCATTTAAATCGTGTGTTTTTGCATATTGAGGAACTTCATTAATTTGTAAATACACATCCATTTCTAAAATTTCGTCATATAAATAAATTTCATCTAAATCATTGTTTTTAGCATAGTAAGGAATTCCATAATCTAATGCATATATACCATTCGCATAATATTCAGTTTGATTTGCATATCTTGCATAAATTTCTGTCCCTTCAATTTCTATATAATACTCCTCCCCTGAAAAGTCCAATGCATAATATTCATCTTGATTATAATATTTTGCATAATAAGGAATATCATTATCATGTGCATATATTTCATCGATATAGTATTCCGATCCATCATCTCGTTTTGCATAAATTTCTTTGTTTTCTTTTTTTAAATAATATTTTTTTCCAATTTTATCATGTGCATATATTTCTGTTCCTTTTATCTTTAGATATTCTACTAAATAAATTTCCTGATTATCATTCTTTTTTGCATAATAATGTATTCCTTTATCTAATGCGTACATATCTAAATAATATTCATTCTTTGCTTCATCTTTGGCATATATCTGTCTACCATTTATTTCCAAATATGTGTCACTATATATTTCGAATCCATTTAACATTTTTGCATAATATGGAATTCCTTGATCAATAGCATATACATTATTTAAATAGTATTCCGACCCGTCTGTTTTCTTTGCGTAAATCTGTTTATTATTTATTTTTATATATTCTGACCCATACCATTCCCACGTTTCATTAATTTTAGCATAATATGGAATATTGTTGTCTAGAGCATATACATAATAATTACCCACTTTAATATAATATTCGCACAAATTTTTGTCTTTTGCATAAATTTGCTTACCTTTCCATTCAATATAATATAGCGTTTGATTTTCATCAAAACCATATATTTCATTTAAATCCAAATCTTGTATGTAATATGCTTTTCCATTTGATTTTTTTGCATAAATTTCTTTATTATCGTTAATAATGTAATACTGTTCTCCATCTTTATCTCGTGGATAAATTTCATGACCATCTTTTTTTAAATAATAATATTTGAAATTCATATCATAAGCAGGATATTCATCGCCATTACCTTTTTTCAGATAATAAAATGTACCATTTAATTGTGGATAAATTTGATTACCTGAAGAATCTAATTCATACACCATTTCTTATTTTTTAGCATAATTGTTTTATAAAAGTTTTGTATTAATAACATGTTTACTTTCTGGATGATTCTATTGGGGAGCAGTCTAACTAACACGTGATATATCAAATAACAATATAATTAAATTAAAAACTTTTTGTATTCAATTGTCCCGTAGGTAGTTTAACATAGACTACAATAATACATTATATTTTACCTATAATTGAAACTAGTAAAATGAACAATTTTAAAATTAAAAAAATATTATTATTATTATTATTATTATTATATAAAATAAACTGCCATTTTTCAAATATTACATTTCCAATTTAGATTAAAACAAAGTCATGTCATTAAATACTCCGAGACCATTGTATGAGCTTGCTCGTTATAAAATAAATACTCAACTAGATAAAAAGGACAATGTTAAAAAGTTATCTTTACCAAAACTTATACAAAAAGACGTTAAGAAACAATATGTATACGATTCTTTATATTGCAATGAAACATTGGGAGATTTGTGATTACATGTACGTAAAGAATGTTTTGAGAAATATTAATTTTTACCAATTAATTTTGAAAAAAAGTTTATTTTATATTCACACGATACGAATTAAATTGTAACATTGATTAAGTAACAAATTCTTTTAATACATGGGTTGACCAAGCTACTGCGTAACTTGGACCACCCGTCCTTAAACAAATTGAAGAACATACACAACGAAGTCACGCATACTAATTTAGTTCTAACTCGTAATCAAAGACGTATATTTCTGTATAGCAATTCCCCCTTGTTTCCTAATTGACCAGGTGGTCCATTACAACAAGTTTCAAGTATTTTGACGAATAGCAGTTTGTTTCTTCATTTAGTAAACTGTGCACACATTTCCAAATGTTTGGAAATGAGTTTCGCTTTTATGGACAGCTCTGCGCTTGGCCTGCGGTGAAAAAAAAGATTGAATCATGTGAGAATGCCGTGGCTTGTGATAAAAGAAGGACCGAGAAGGGAAAAAACTTAGAAAATTTTCGCTCGCCGCAAGTAGGAGAATTTTTTTTCCCCCTACGGTTCTTCACTAAAAAGCGGTACTCGTCCGCATTGAAAACGTAAACTTACCGTACAAATGTTTATAACAATAAAAACACAACAAATAAATTTTATAACATACCGCAAAGGGTAGATTTAATGAATCAATCCTTTAAATGTTACATTCATAGTAGCTTGTTCACGTACAAGAAAGCTAGCAGGAAAATTAGTACCATCATAAAATAATGCAGCAAATTTTTGTAAAACATTACCAAGAGTGCCATGAAATTTCCTTGAACAACAAAAATCATATATACCAGATACTTTTTGTAAAAAATATCCTAAATCATTAGCATCTATAGCAGGTATAGTAGCAACAACAGTATCAGTTCTTCTTTTATCATGTAAGCTTGGATTGAACCACTCTCGAGTGTATTAAAGAAGGTCACTTCCTGGTTGAAATATACATTGGATTCATTTAAAGTGTATCCAAGTGACAATAAATTGGAATCTCGAAATAAAATTTAAAAAAAACCGAGAATCTTTTCCTAAAACTCCATTTTTACACAATTGGGTTTTTTGGTAAAAAAATGACGAATATTTACACAAACGGTCTACACAAAATTCTATTAGGGCAAAATAAATCATCCTCTTAAACTAAAAGATATCTTTAAGGAAACATGTCTATTTTTCCAACAAAAAATCCCTTTCATAAAGCTTTTAGTTAATAATATGTATTCTGAAAATTTTACCAGAAGCGTAGTATTTTATTTGTGATATTATTTCTTTGTTGTAATTATGAAGTTGATAAGGATTGGATTTCTCTGTGTACTAAAAAACTTTCAGATGAAATATTTCTTTGGCGCAATTTGATTTGGTACTTCGCAGATAAATGCGGTCATATTTAAGTTGTCTGGATAAAAAATAGCCAAATTAAAGACCTACGTAATCAAAACTATCAAATAATTTCTATATTTGCATCATTTAATTGGGTTAAACGCAAAATCTCCTCATAAATATCAAGAAAACGCTTAATATTTTAACTTAGTTATCATGTTTTTGTGATAGTTAAATGCCTACATCTGTTTCACAATATCTAAAAGTTCTAGATTTGTTTCATATATATTAATTCCATTTTAAATGTTCTTTTATATACACATTTAGGAATATTTACGATCCGTTTTATTAAGATAAAGGTCAAACAAGCTACATTTGTCTATTTTACCTTCAATGATATATTGCGAGGAGACCTGCCAATAATTCTATTCAGAGCCAAATAAAAGCGAAAATATACCTTCGGAAAAGATACAATACAATTTGTATATTACTTTTTAAAGTTATACACAACTTCTGTCTAAAAATTAAATTAAACTAAAGTATTATTCCACTAATCTGTTTTCTGGAAATATCTTGATATAAACTTTTTAGGAATCAACTTCTAATATAGAAAAAATGTTATAGTTTTGAAGAAAAGATGCGATACAATACGAATTACCCTACTAATAAATTCATTTTTGTAAACATACCATTGATCCCTCTCCGTAACTTTAAACCAAAGCGTTACAGGCACCCAACAAATTCTGTCTTCAAAATCCTGCTTTGTTTTCTAATTGACCAGGATTTCTCTTAAAAAGGCTGGTTAGGAGGGAATACGCTACTTTGAACATTAATAGATAACATTCCTTATATGAACAGCGAGTCTCACAGTAGTTTGAATTGACCCGGGTGTATTAAAGAAGGTCACTTTCTGGTTAAAATGACGATTTTAAACCAGTCGGATATCTTAAAATGTATAACAATAAATTGGTATCTTTTCAACAAAATAAAACGAGAATCTCCCCTTGTAAAAAAAAATATTTACTAACGACATATTCAAATAACTTGTATGAAATTAAAATATTTTTTTATATTTTTTTACTTTACCACATATCTAATAAAAAAGCAAAGGAACAAGTAAAAATATTTATTTAGTCACCATGAAAATTGGCAAGTTTTCTGTTTCATACGGTCTCATTGTAATTGTAAATAATACGTCTGTCGTCATGATTGAAAGGAAATATCCATATGTTTTATCAAAATACGAAATGTATCACAAGAAAATAAATTATGTAGACTTTCGTTTCAATTTTCTTCCAAAACAAAATTCTGCTCTCCGTTGGGACTATTGTAGGTTTCGCTGTAACGTTCAATTTGAAGATAAATACGATTTTCCACACGGCCAAAAAGATAAAAAGGAAAGTGACTCTTTTAAATGTGCCATGAGAGAATTTGAAGAAGAAACTGGTTTTACATTCGATTTTCCCGACCATATTCCCGAACCTAAAATAGTACAATTTACTGGCTTAGACGAATACTTTTACACACAGTATTATTATATTGTACATGTACCATCGATTCGAACTTGCAAGATGAAAGACACTCAATATTCAACTCACGTTATGAATATTGAGAAAGCAAAAGATTGTTTACTTCGTCAACAAAGCATTAAAAAGGACAATAAACATTTATTACTTAACCTTTAATTACTGTCTCGAGTCATTTTTTGCTTCCTCACATCTCAATTTTTCTTAAACCTATATGTATACTAAACTTGACATCATTACAGGTATTTAATCCATTTTGGTAGAGTATAATGTTTACCAAACCACAACTCTGTAGAGAACAAAAGACTTGGCGAGAATTATGTCTTCACTCCGCTAAAATTGATTAATTGCCTATGAGCACGGTGCAGATTTAGTGATATCAAGTTAAGTCCATTGACAAGGAGTATTTTGAGTCTAACTATTAATGCTATCAATTTGAATGTGTCTTCATTATTTTATGAATTATTCAACATGTGTCCCAACTTTTTATAAACACCCTGTATATCACCAAATTGAACATGTTTGAATTGAGTTTTGTATCTGGATAAATAGAACGTGAGTAAAAGCTGTTAAGGCAATAGAATCACATCTTTTTATTAAAACGAGTTTGTCAACAGGTAAGAATTTCAACAATTACTCGCGATTTATTAGTATTCCGAAACGATTATAGAAGTGTATGTAAAAGCGACAGTCCACAAAATTTTATAGAATGTATTGTCATCCAATCTATCTGCCAAGTTTCACCTCGATAGGATTCAGGGAGTATATATAGT
Source organism: Linyphia triangularis (assembly GCA_963978545.1). NCBI lineage: Eukaryota > Metazoa > Arthropoda > Arachnida > Araneae > Linyphiidae > Linyphia > Linyphia triangularis. The sequence continues at coordinate 78,859,510 of OZ021728.1, read as the reverse complement.
AGTAAGGATCAATCCACTATATACATCAATGCATAAACAGTGACCACACCAGGTGTAGTCACTGCTTATGCATTGAATTTTTCAAATGCAAAATAAAATATATTAGAAGTTATTTTCGAGTTTTTATTGTATTCCATTTCATGAAGTGATCATTTTCTCACCAAGGTGTTTACACAAACTAGTTTCTAAATGAATTGGGCTTTAAAGGATTGGCGAACATTATACCGCCAAAATAAATTAAATACCTATGTGACAGTAAGCTTAGTAGCTTTTGAGCTACAACAGTTAACAATATCGATCATTTGAACTAATGACATTCAAATTTCTCATGTTGTCTGGAAACAAGTCTTTGTTAAATGCTTGTTTTAAAATGTGATTAGGTTCTAAATGTGTTTTGTGCTGGTAGTATGCATAAGATGCCTTCATTTCACCTAATGTGACAAATGGAACATTATTCACTACTTCATTAATTGTAACAAAACCAACATTTTCCTTGTACGCCAAATTTGCATATAACATTAAGGGTGCCTTATCTAATCCTGGTAAGAAATGCTTGTCTATAAACGTGTTAAAAATGAGGAATCCATAAAAAGGTGAAAAATCTGTCAGCGGAATTAATTTTGTTGGATCATTAATTGTCATAATTTGTATACTTTTAAAGTTTTGGTAATAAGGTTCACTCTCAATCCAGTGGTTCATTTTTGTAATTCTGTCTTGTAAGTGTTTCTTAAGTTCAACCTGCGCCAAATCATGATCATTAATGGTTGAAATATTTTTAGAGTCTTTTTCTCCTAAATTTCTAATCAATTCAAAATGGTAACGTGCCGACTTTGTATTTTTTTGAAATTTCATTCTATTCATATTTAAATTATTATAATAAGTCTGCATTCTCGGATTCAATTGGTATTGATACGAATCAGAGTTTCCAAACTTTTCAGGCATCAAAAAACTATCCAAAAATTGTTTAGTAGGTAATACGACGGTATTTGGCTTAAAACTCATAAAATCGTCTGGCATAAGATAAGGACCTCCAAATCCAGTATTCGTTTCTACCTGTGATTTAAAAATCCATTGTTTAAAACCATAAACTTCTGATAAATGGGTGTTACAAATTACATGTTTAAAAGACGTTGTCGTATTTGTGGCACAAATTACCCCGTCACATTTAAAATTACAATTCATTATTACTTTATTTAATAGTAAAGAGTCAATGTGGAAAAAGATATTTAAAACAACCGTAAAATCTCGTTATAAAAAATTAAAAACCGTAGACGATTTGATTAAAACGGCTAAAAATGATTCCACGCTAAAATCTATAATTAAAAAAATTCCTATTAAGAAAACAGTGGTGGCTGGAGGTTTAACGGCTACTGCCATATTAGTAGGGAATGAAGTTACGCGGTTTTTAAACGATAATACGGGATGTTTTTTAAATAAAAAATGTAAAATTAAAGAATTGAGTTGTTGCAATCAACAAGGCACACGATTTTGTACAGAAAAGTTTGATTTAAATGCTTGTCAAGGATACGACGTTAAAGATTCAGATTGTTGTAAGAGGTGTAATGCTTTACTATATCCCAATTTACCCAAAGGGTCTACATTAAAATGTCAAAGGCCCACTGTATACGACGCACTCGTTCATTTAACTCCAAGTTTTTTACCTCTCAATCTAATATTTATGTGTATTGGTATTCTTATTTTGATAATATTTTTTTTCAAATTACTCTAGAAAGGAAATAAAGTGAACATGTTTAAAGTTTTGTGTACAAAACATATCAAAGATGATTATTGGGAAACTGAATATGAACACATTAAAATTAATGTCAAAACTGATCATTTTCACGTAAATCGAGACATGACTGAATGGGAAAATAAAATAAAAGACGGATATATAATTGAAAATGATGAAATGTTGAATGGTTTGTATATTGAAAAAGAATTATTTTTCGCAGTGGCCATGTGGATATCGCACGAGTTTTATCTCAAATGTGTTTCCAGAATTATTAATTATCATTACGAATTGAAAAAGAAATGTATTACGCTAAAACAAAAACTGAATCTAACCAAACCAGATATTGTTCCAAGAACTGTTTGTAAAAGTAGACAACACATGTTTGTATTACTCAAAATTGGCGAATCGGAATATTATGCTATGCGAACGCAAAAAGGTAATTATAAAGCTGCTTTGAAAAAAATAAAACTCAAACATCCTCAAACTAACCAAATCTTTGAAATGTATAGTCCGAACTGCGTTAATTTTTTTATACGTTTACATAAAAATAAAAATATTTTCATTTCTCATAATACCATTAAACTGATCGACAATTATACGGAAGACAAGTTTATTCACGATATTAAAAAATTGGCTATGAAAGGGTTATGAACCATATTTTCTTTTAGGGTTAAAAAATTATGATTTCAACTTTTATAAACGACAGAATGTCGTCAATAGATAGATTAATACAGAAGCATTAAAATATCCAGTTTTTTTGTCTAAAATGACCTCCCAAAAACCGTACCAATAGCTATCCTTGATATATGTTGTACAAATTTGACTTAGTAATTCCTATTTATTAAGAAAAATAAAGACAATGATTGACTTAGATTATTTAGAATCATGTATTTCTCCTAATGATGAACTTGTAAAAATGTTCCGCGATAATATAGATATCTCACCGTTTTTAAAAGTACACAAAATCTATCCTTTCACCAGTTATATTACCCATTCTCTGGTATCGGATCCGAATATCGTCAAATTAGCCAAAAAGTATATTGTGGAATTATTACGAAATAAATCAAAATATGGTTTCCTGTATCATCTTAACGGACAAAAATTAATTATACCTCTTCATTTTCAATTTAACGGCGAACTAATTATTGATCCACAAAATTATTTTGCCATAGTCAATATTATCCAAGATATTGCCAGAGATTTTTCTTGTCCAGATAATTTAGTTTACGAAATAACCAAAATTGAATTATTATATTTTTTCACTCTTTTTGTCAATATCCATTTAAACTGGATTACTATTGATCACTTTTTGAAATGTATTAAAACACATGGTTATTTAATTGGATCTAGGATATAAGACATCCTTGTTCGACCTCATCAGGAATATGTTGCCTTAAACTATTAATAAATGCCAATACATTTGGTTCAAGATGAAAAACAATATCTTGTTGATTTTTATATTCAATCCTTCTCTCACGAGATGTTTCTTTAGTTGAAAAACATACATTATGTAAATCCAATTTATGCATAAGTTTAATAAATGACAAATCGTAATGCTTACTGCCTGAATTTTCTAATACTAATTCGCCCCAGTTTGTGACGAGATACGAGGGAATAATGGCTTTTGAATATGTCGTAGAAAGAATATCTAATTTCATACACCACAATTCATTGTAACATGTCTTATGTTTTACACATAGTAAGGTATGATTGTAATCGAAACGATATGTTTGAACTACTTTAAAATTTGAGTCAGTTTGAATATCGAAGCATAACATATTGAGTAAATATTGAGTATTTTTATTTTTCTTGATAGTGGTAAGTTTTGGATGTAATAAGCAGAAAAATGTATTTTTATAAACATAACCAATTATATTTTTAGAAATGACAACCGGAGACAAATTTTCATCAACATTATTATTATTATTATCATAGTATAAAGTAGTCCATTTAATATTATTAGGTGGATATTTATATTGGTAATAGCGGTCATATGGAGTTGGTATATATAATACTTCTTTGGGTGCATTACAATTTATAGCAAAAGCAGTAAATTTTTTATGACTCACAGATGAAATTGGATATTCTATAACAATGCCCAAATCACTAGATGTTTGATAAGATTCTAAGATGTCATGTAAAATTAGATCTGGGTCACTAAAACATTTCTTTTTCAAAACAATATTAGTACTTTCATAATACTTGTCTGCAAAAAGAATATCATTCATTACTTTTGGTTGAATAAATGGTGAAATTGTAGCAATGGTGGGTTTTATTTTCAGCGGGAATTTAAAAATACCATTAACGTTGTTTAAATGCAATGACACATCTTTTTGTAACGTAATATAACAAATTCTAAAATAATCGTCAGGTTTGGATTTAAAATAATTGCTACCAGCATAAGGTATCATGTAATTATCCAGAAATAAAACTGTATTCTTGTAAGCATAGCAGTTTTCATGAAAAGAAATTTTTGTCATATTTTCCAAAATTTGAGGTTCTCTAACAAAATAAGGTGTTAAACATAAATACGTTTTACCTTCCATGGATGGATAAATTAATTTTTGATTTCCCAATAGTATTGCCCATGAATCATCCGTTTTAAATACCGTACACACGCCTTCCATTTTATAGTGTGCCATTAAACTACGAACCATTGGCTTTGAATTATCATACACGTGTTGGAAATTTTTTAATTTTAAAACAATATCCTTACTAAAAATAATATCGGCGATAGTAATAATTACAGTTTCGTCATTTGTAAATTTATAATCTATCCCCAAATGGCTACCAATCAATGAAGAATACTGATGTAAATTCATACTATACTTATTTATTTAAAAAAAAAAAAATCCTATAAAAACACAGCTCGCTCGAGATATTATGCATACACCATGAATTATATCAAGTTTATGTTCCTAAATCCTAATGGTTATCTTCAAAATATATCCATTTTATATGACAAGTTCCATATATGGTTTTCTGCTGAAGATATGTTTGAATTGTTTAACATAGAGACTTTACCAGAAGAAAATATTGCTGGTTACGGAAAATATATTCGCTATGATAATATTCCTATTCATCACGATGGACTTTGTGAATTTGTAAAATGGCCATTACCGACATTTTTGCGTGGTATATTTCATGTACAGTATAAAGAATTTACATTTTTTGGTGTTGTAAATGCCGAAAATCGAATTTTCTTTCGGTCTAGTGATGTGTACAAGTTTTTGAATTCCGATGGAATTGAAGGATTTATACCTTCTATAAAAGTTTTCAAGCTAATTGATGATGAGTGTTTCCACATCTGGTTACTACAAACCTTAGATAATTTTTGGAATCCGCCCATGATAAAGCAAAGTTGTAAAACGACGCAAGTGATTTTATTCAAAATGGCCAAAGAGCAGTACAGAATAGCAAAATGGGAACACATCTATATGATTAAAAATTTAAACAGAATGAAAAAGATACATCCTCATTGTATTGAAGTATTTCGCCGAAATAATGTTAAATATTTTATGTTACATGATTTAAAAATTGCCATGTCTAAAGTGTTTTACAAAACTGGAAAAAGTAATGTTTTTTATTCAAAGTTACCTGAAAAAGAAATTGTTCAATGTTTGACTGCATATTTAAATAAACTGTAAATAAATTGTTTTATGTGACAAGATTTTGTGTTATTAATAATTTTTTCATATATAAACTAATCCTTATAATTAAAAAAAACTATAATAATAAAATATACAAGAGCACTTTGTTTACGAAATCCTGTATAAAAATTCGTGTTTAAAAGAACCAATGCTAAGCTTAACGAGGCATTCATTTCAGACTTTTTCCTTCCAAACGTACAGCTGTCTTCACAATACCGCTACTTAATAAAAAAAAGACATACCGGGTTGGTTGTAATCTTCTTCAATCGTTGAATCTATAAACTGTTAAATAAACTATAAAAACAATTTTTTTCTATATTTATTTTTATCAAATTATACACTTTCATATTAAATTTACAATCTTATATACAAAAGTATCATAATCTCATATAGTTGAAATACAAAATGATTTTTTCTTCTGAAATCAAGTAAATTAAACATTTGTATTGTTCAGATCGACACTTGGTTTTAAAATTCACTCGTCAATAGATGAAAAACTTGAATAAGTCTCTTTAGTTTATTAGAAATAACTTGCTTCATATCTACTCTTTTCCAAAACCTCTTGTTCCACGTTCAGTATCAGTAGACACGTGATCTACATAAGTCAGTTTTGGTGTAATGCATTCATGAAACACTACTTGGGCAATTGGATCATGTTTTGAAAAAAACATGATATCTTTTCCGTCATTTTTAATTAAAACTATTACATTTCCACGAAAGCCTGGATCTAAAACTCCACCATGGACAGATATTTGATAATCCTTTGCCAGTCTAGACTTTTCTTCAATCTTTCCATAATATTTCAAATCTAATTCAAAAATAATACCGATATCAACAGCAAGCAGTTCACCAGGATTTAAACATATTTGCTTCGGTGTAAATAAATCATAACCAACAGAATCATTAGAGTGTCGTGAAGGCCATTTGGCATCTGGTAATGAAGTTGTAAAATTCAAATTATCCATTTTATTTATATTATATTGCCATATACGCTGTTTATATACTAAAACTGAAAGGAAAAAAATATTTTTTCCCCTCGAGATTTAATGAAAATTTTATTAAAAAACTATCTTTTTAAGAAATTTTTCATTTATAATGATTCACTTGTCAAACAAATTAATTATTCATAATGAATATTCCCAATTTTTTAAATGATTATTTTCAAAGAGATCAAAAACTTGGAAATCAAATAATTATTTTTATATCTGGGGTTTGGAATGATGAATTGGAAATCCTGTTTTCAAAGGAATTTTATATTCCATGTAAACATCGAGCTGTATTTCAATTTGATGATTTAATCATTATTTCCATATATTTAATACACCGATATAGTATATCTTTTATTAGAAATATTCTCCATAAAGTTTTTCCAATAATTTATGTAAATTATACAATCAAATATGGTGAATTACAATCTATGTTACATAAGCAATGTGGAAATCCTCAAAATGAATTGGGTGACTATTTGTATTGTATTTCACAACTCGATATTTATACCAATGTCAATTTAGAATTGTTACAATATTATGCCTTAACCCATAACATACAATGTTATCCGGTTTTAATGCTAGAGTACAGACATTTGGCAAGAACTTGTTGCCTTATTCAAAATGTTAGTCATTTAACAGACCATAAGATTCATTTTTATAATGCTAAAAAGTATTTTAAATTATGTTTTATTTATCGAGAATTACTTGCCATATATGCCATTAATCAAATGAAAGAAGACATTAAGCAACAATGCAAAACACGTTTAAATTATATTATTAAAGGCCCGAAAGTTTAAACTAAAATAATACCTTTCTGTTAAATAAGTATGTTTTAAATGAAGGCGACCTTTCTTTCCTGTTAGATTTTAAATACATTGGACCTTGTAGTCAAAGGTCCAATTGAATTTATGCAAGATTTCCCCCTTCTTAAAAACTGCATGTCCCGGTCAGTAAAGTTCTTAAGAGGAAAGGTCATTTAATCAATTCTACTGTAATATGGGATTAGCCTGTTGAAAAAAGTATTCAAACATAATGATTAGTCTCTTTGGCAAATGAATTTTCACTAAGCATAATTTTACAAAAAATGGTAACCTACAGAGAAAATTTAATTAAATTATTAAACCTTGCTTCAAGTATACAGTTTGAATTTTTTTCAACTACCAGTAAAACATTCATGATATTTTAAATCAATAGCTCTTTAATTTTATTGTATGTTGAATTATTAAAATGTTGTAAAAAATTGTTTATAAAATAAAATTTCAAAGACACTGTGTTCATAATTACTTTGCCTGGTGATTTTATGTTGTAAACCTTCCTACATTTTAAGAATCGACTGTTGACCTATGTCTTGCAAGAAATAACAAGGTTTTGAATACTTTACTCAACTGTAAAGATATTTCGTGTATTGCTTAACATAAGTATGTCAGAATGATTGAAATCACTTAAGCATTTCCCAGTAACAGTATTTATACAATTGCCAAATATAGACAGGTGGTGAAACGTCTTACATTGTTATAAATGATTTCACGAAGGAATTCAAATTAAAAGTGTATTATTTTCAACAGCTGATATACCACAGCTGAAATTTCTATAAATGCTGTCGTAAGAATATAAAAACCTATAATATAAATAAACTTGTCTAAAACATTGTATTCACAAAGCCAAAGTATTTTTTTATAAGAGGGAAATTATTCTATTTTGGTAAGTAAATCTATATAAATTCCAAAAATGGCGAATACAGTCAGAGGTTTTTTCAGATTTAATCTTAAGGTTTGGTGTGGCCAAAATTAATTTGAGTAGGGTAAACCCATCTAGTAAATTAGTATGTAACTATTAAAAGAGTCTTGATAACATCTATAAATTCACTACATTGTAGGCATTTTTTCATAAAGAATGTATCTCTGAGTGGTTAGAAAACAGAGCTCATACCCGCTTTCAAAATAATTAAGAAGAAATTCTATTTTAAGTATTTTTTTATAGAATGAAATCATTCTATTTTTTTAAATAAGATATAAATTCCGAAAATGGATATCTTTAATACGGAGGCACTACCATTCTTCGAACATTTAGGTGATTCAGAATTAGTCTTGAAACGTGTGTTTGGTTTAAAAAGACGTACTTTTGATGAGCCATTATTATATTGTGAAATAATAAATATTGGAATTAAAAATGTAGATGAAACATGTTCAATTTGTCTACAAAATTTTTATAGTTCCACAAAATGTAAAATATTACCTTGTAAACATTTTTTTCATAAAGAATGTATCTCTGAGTGGTTAGAAAAACAGAGTTCATGCCCGCTTTGCAGATTCAAAATAATTAAGAAGAAATGAAAATCCTATTTTTTTACAACAAAAGTTCTCAATCAGAAAAATGTACATAATTATTAAAAAGTTGATTGATTTAAAACTATAGTGAAAAACTTTGGAGGAGGATATTAAATTCGAGTGAGAATAGTTTCAACATACCTAACATTATTTATGAAATTATTCAAATTAATAGAATGTATCAAGAAATTCAATGTTGGGCTTAAAATTTAATCCTTGATTTTAAAAAAAGCCAAGCACGATTTAAAAGTGTATTTTATTAAAGTGTACATTTTTAAAATATTCCCTAATTTATTAAATTTTATCCCGCTCATCAATATACTAAATGAGTTTTCTGCGCTCATATTTTTTTTTTTAAAAATGGTTATAAACTTCTATTTTTGTAGACAATAGTTATGAAGACATTCATTTAAAAAGAACCAGACATATTATTAAAAATATTATCTACCAAATAAATATTTTACAAATATTTTTAAAAACCTTCCAATTAATTATAATCTAAACTCATCCAGTATTTTTTAATTAAAAATTATTCCAAATAAAAGTTATTTTTTGCTTTGATATTTCTAAATATATCTTAACATACTGTTAGAAAAATAACAGTGCAAGTCATTTTTAGTTTAAACAACTTGCCCACAAAAACATTAACCTCCATTCAATTTTTCCAGTACCCGACAAAAAAATTCATCCCTCCACCTGTGTTGGTGCCAAGCTGAAAACAGATGGATGTTAAAATATTTATTCATATGAAAGAAATTAATACAATTGAAATTAATTTCGGTATTTTTTTTTTCCGGAATTGAGTCAGCCTAATGAAAAAAAAATATATTTGTGCAGACAAATAAGTAATTTTTTTTAAGGATAAACTGTAATATTTAAACCCTCTAATAAATAAAAGTTCGATGTGTGCTGCAATTCTATTAAGACATCAAGTTTCCTTAATGTGTTACAATTTTATAGGAAATGGAAAACGGAGCCCTGTTTAGTGACATTCCATCTTTATCTGGCTGTTCAACAGTAAATGAGTTGGAAGCGAATATGTCTTCCGATATTCAACCTTTAGCCAACACATTTGTCTCTCCAGAGCCAATATGCAATACATACGATATTCAGCCCACTTATATAAGTGAGAGATTTCGGAGGGAAATATTAGAAGAATTTATCGATATTGCTAGAGGCAATCACAACTCAACGGTTTCTTCAATAGTTCAATTAATACATGTCAAAGTAGATATGATATTGGGAATACCAAATACTCCAATCCAAAACAATTCTTCAGTATCCGCTTCAACAGAACACCATGCTGTCAAAAAGCACAAGATTTCTCGTGGAAAGCCAAAAATAATGAAAAAATGAATTACAATTGTTATCTTTATATTTAAAATTATTGTTAAATAAATGTCTTTTTAATAATTGCTTGAATATATGTATTCCAACTATGTTTGTATTTAACTATGTTTGTATTTAAAATATTGTTAAATAAATGGTTTTTTACAACTGTTTGAATATTACTTCAAAATATATTGAATAATTGTATTTGAAAGAATTCAAAGGTTAACTATTATTCTACTGTAGGGAAAACAATTTGAACTTTTAAGGTATTAAGATTATAATTTTTTGACAGTAATGATACATTTATATATAAACCAGTGTTGCAGGTTATTACCCTGCAAACCGTAATTTTAAAATGAGGGTTTTTTTAAAAAGGGAGTATTTTTTCAGATAATGTGAAGCTTGTGTTAAAGAGACAAAATTCATTATAACAAGCGACGAAAAAACCAAGGGAGGGAGGTTGTTAAAATACTGGTCGGGGGGAGTGTAGTGTCAATTCCTTTCAATTATAATTCGATCTTAAGCCAATTCTTACACAATTTGTTCGGCCTTTTTATCAATTAACTTTAAAAATAAAATTCTTCCTTAGATATTCTTTGACTTAACAAAATAAATAGTTATTTATTTGTTGAATATGTAAAACCTTTTGTCATCTTGTTTTATTCATAAGATTAAATGTACTTTTTCATTATTGTGTACAGTCAAGAAAATTATCTAAACATTTGTTTTCTAAAATATATTGAATTTTTTCTTAAATATCCTATTAATAGTTATTTGCTTGTCATTTAACTTCATAAAAGACTGGAAATTATTTTTTTACTTTCAAGAAATGCAACCAATTTGGTTGGTGATCTATTTTTATGCACGGCTAATCAGAACGGAACCAAACAGCTTAACGTGGATTCCGAACCTTATGTTCAATTTTTGACATACAGAGCTCTAACCACACAGATGGCAACTAACCAATCTGGAAATAATGTTGAAAATGGTAGATAAAAATAATACATTCACAAGAGTGGCTTTTAAAATGCTTGATTTGGAAGCGAACGTTATTTCCTTCCAGGAACGACTTAAGAAGCATGATGAAATTGAATAATTTCTTTCACACATATTCACCAAATTCTGTTTCAATAAAAACCTATGTAAGTTTGTTATTGAATAAATTTACAGAAGAGAAATATTTTAATAAAATAACATATTTTAAAGATTTTATTTTCCTAAACTACATGAATATTAAAGAAATTGATTTAAAGTAAGCTTTAGTTTCTTCAATTCAAATATTATTTTACGTTTAAAGTAATAACTAGTTAATTAACGCCAAAATTAAACATAAAAAAAATATTAAATTAATACTTTAACATATTATATTCTTGAAATGCTAATTAATCTCATTGACAAAAATTAAATATCAATTCCTCACGGATGATTTAAACCTGTTTTTAAAAAGGCAGGCATTCGAGAATAAAGTAAAAAATGTATTGTCTTTTGAATGTGCCGTGGAATAAATAACTTTTTACAACGACATGTTAAGGCCTGACAAAATAAGCTTCGTTTCTTTTTAGATTTTTTCTTAAAATTCGATTTAAGAAATAAATCTACCAATTTACTATAATCATTATTATTATTAATATTACTATTATTATTAATGTTTAATAAAAACAAATAATCACTCAATACATTGTCCATTATTTTATTTCAAATATGAAATGGATATTTTATCACTTCTTTTTTTATTAATTTAATTCTAACATGCATACAATCTGAATATTTACATGTAAAGCAAAATTTATTAATTACTTTGGGTGCTTTCATAATAATAATGTCTGTTAACACATTCGTTATTTCTTGAAATGTGTTCTTTGTTGATTGAATATATAACACTTTAATGTTCAGTGGTATTATAGCTTCAGTATTTAAACGTTGTATCCAATTTAAAGGACACGGGCCGTAAACGTGATGTGTAAAATTACAAATCATAAACGCAGATGGTTTAGTTTTTTTATAATTTACGCATAATATACCAAAAGGCTCGAAATCTTTAATAATTTCAGGAACCATATTATCCCAAATACCAAGCTCCATATTGATGCAATATTATAAAGTTTGCAATGCTTATAAATATGTTGTGATTAAAAAAGAAAAATGTTTTTATTAAAACCTGTGTTCCCTATTCGGAAAAATAGACTTGTCCATTTAGTATATATATAGAGAGACTGAAGAAACATGACATAGCATTATGAATCGCTTGCACTACAACTATCGCAGCAGTTTTGCTAGCATTTTTATTCAAAATGGAGAAATATATCATAATATCTATTTAAAGCGATCCATTGACGAATCCATTACGATAATTTCGGCGATTTCATCGAATCATTCACCAGTGCCGGAGCACATATTAAAAGAAGAAATTCGAAGATACATCCGGTTTATGTATCAAATGAAATCTTGGAAAATTCATTCTCAACAGGATCCATGTGCCATTTGTTTAAAGAATTTTACAACAAGTGGAACATCTTTAAAATGTCGCCATATTTTTCATCGAACTTGTATCATTGAATGGTTTTCTGTGTGTGAAAAATGCCCAATTTGTAGGACTTCAATCATCATCTGACCGCCTGTATCGATATGTAAATATTACTTGTACTAATAATTGTAATACTTGTAAATAATATATATATTACTTGTACTAATAATTGTAATAATTATATTTATTACTTGTAAATATTACTTGTAAATATTACTTGTACTAATAATTGTAATACTTGTAAATAATATATATATTACTTGTACTAATAATTGTAATAATTATATTTATTACTTGTAAATATTACTTGTACTAATAATTGTAATACTTGTAAATAATATATATATTACTTGTACTAATAATTGTAATAATTATATTTATTACTTGTAAATATTACTTGTAAATATTACTTGTACTAATAATTGTAATAATTATATCTATTACTTGTACTAATAATTGTAATAATTATATCTATTACTTGTACTAATAATTGTAATAATTATATCTATTACTTGTACTAATAATTGTAATAATAATTGTAAGTAATGGTTGTAAATAAAGTGTAATAACAAGATACACATTAGTTTCAAGGATATGTGATTTAACAGATAATGTTTCTAACAGATATTTGAATCATAAATTGAATTGTTCTGTTGTGAATAAAGTAATGACATCACTATCAAAAGGAAATGAATTGGTATCATATAGCAGATTTTATTATAATGATTGTTAAATTACAAGAAAATTATCCAAAACTAAAGTCTAAAATTGAAAAGGATGCAATTGAATTTTTAAAAACTTACGCCATGGAATTTGTATATTTTCATGGTGGATGGACCAATTTTCCAGTGATATATTTAAGAAAAAATATACTTAAATCTATAAAACCGATCGGGCTAGGCCTTATTATTGGTTTGCTATCATATATAGTTATAATAGATCATTGGCAAAAATTTTATATTTACAATAAATGAGATTAAGGGGACTTAACAGTTTTCGCCGAAATTTAAAAGCAGTATTTACATCCAACTGCAATGTCATGAGGTATCAGAGGAATATGTGTGTTTCAAAATTTAAAAGAAAGAAATTATCAAAAAAATAACGAACAAATTTTGTTTAAGTAACTTATTTTTTTACCACAACTGTATAGTGGTTGATAGATTTGCAAAAAAATACATTTCTCAGCATAAAGTTGGCTTAAACAGTACAAAAGCAACTTTTTTAGTTACCAATATACAGTGGAAAAAATAAAGAATTCTGATTGGTTAAAAAAATGATATTTTTTTCATTAGCGGGAAAAATAAAAAATGATGATTGGTGGAAAAAAATACAGGCTTCTGATTGGCTGAAAAAAAATGATTTTTTTCCAATCCCTGACTATAAATTAAACGAATCTGGTATTATATTAATATAATATATAATATATTAATATATAATATATTATTAATAATTAATTAAATATTAATAATAATAATTTATATATATATGTTATATATGGTTTATTTACATAATATATAATATATATATATAATTTATATATATATATTATATATATATATATATATATATATATATATATATATATATATATATATATATATATATATATATATATATATATATATATATATATATATATATATATATATATATATATATATATATATATATATATATATATATATATATATATATATATATATATATATATATATATATATATATATATATATATATATATATATATATATATATATATATATATATATATATATATATATATATATATATATATATATATATATATATATATATATATATATATATATATATATATATATATATATAAATTTTTTATTTTTTAAAATTTTTTATTTTTTAAAATTTTTTATTTTTTAAAATTTTTTATTTTTTAAAATTTTTTATTTTTTAAAATTTTTTATTTTTTAAAATTTTTTATTTTTTAAAATTTTTTATTTTTTAAAATTTTATTGAATTATTTCAATACACTATTTAGGTCCAACTATTACTAAACTCCAACTTAACTTGACATTACTATATATATATATATATATATATATATATATATATATATATATATATATATATATATATATATATATATATATATATATAGTCACTGCAATTAGCTAATTCAAAAATTGACGGAAAAAGAAAGTTTATACATAAAAATGCATTATTCTGATATACTTCCAAAAAGTTTGAAATTATAACCTAAAGGAAATTATCTTAATTGTATACATTAATTAAAATAAAATGGAGGTTTGCACAGGCTGGTATATTTTTTAATATTGTAAAAAGAAAATTATACACACAGATCAGTCTCTATACTAAACTTAACTATACATCACGGTAGGTATTTAATCTATTTTGGCGGCGTAATTCTCGCCAAACCACAAGTAATGTCTAGTTAAGTTTAGTATAGATTTAGTCATTTCTTTACAACTAGCTAACAATTAAAAGAATAACTAAACTTCATCCCAAGCGTAGTAGAAATCGTAGTGTAGAAGAAATATTAAATATACTTGTTCGTGTCGGCCTCAATAAGAAAAATAACCCCAAATGATGTTTCTCGGTCCATGAATGGACCTCATTATACTTTTCTTACAACTAAAGCCATTATAAATCACTATCATGCGCGCAAATCATAAAATTTAGAGTGTAGTCGTTTAAATACAATTCTTAAAATCATTTGAAAGAAAATGAATAATTCTACAGATTGCTGCATTTATTTTTGGTGTTATAAAGAATTTTTATTAGTGTGTGAAAGATAAATTTTTTGAAAATATTTAAAATTTTACTGGAAATATAATTTTGTAGGGTTGAATTTTAAATACAATAGCTGGTGTGGATAAAAATAAGGCCTAATTTTTAAAACAAATGGGTTTTTTTTGCATATTCACTGTAGTATTTAATAATTTTTAAGATTAAAATAATGTTTATTCGAGATGGTACTTCTGCTTTCAAACTAATTGTTGTTGTGCAGAAATAACATTGTTTTTAAATAACTTTTAATCAACAATGTTTGAAAAAGTTAATAATCGCAGAATTTTATTGAATGTTAGCTTAACTAGTGGCATAGAGATTAAACTATGTATAGATTTAATTTTTAGAATTGTGGCACTTTTATTAAAAAAATTAATAGCAATTGTGACAAATCACTGTTAATTTACCTCATTTGTTCTATTATTAGAGCTAGCAATTCTTACAACATGACATTGGTCGCAGGTGTTATGGTAATTTCCTGACTCAATATTAAAGTGGATATTTTCTTTTACAGAAAGTATACGAAAGCTATATTGTGTCGAAACATCATTAATAAATAATGTAAAGGAGTGAAATCTTTCTGGGTGATTTGGCAAGAGAAAACAAACTGTTTTCTCATCACCCAGAAAGTCTCCTTCTGCGCAGCGCATTAAACGTTGGCATAACTTTAGTAAGTTTTTAATTGGACACTAACCTGTTTAGAATACACGTTTAGGCGGCTTCTGATCACTTTTAAACACATATTCCGAGCTGGGTTTACACAGCCTGATGTACGTGGCACATTACATTCATCCACCAATTTCGCTATTTTTTTAGTTTTAAAAAATCACATACCCGAGCTGGGTTTACACAGCTGTCTATGATTTAATTTTTTGTTATAATTAATGTTTTACATTTGTATTTTATTAAGATTATCTGGCGCCGTTATTAATTACAAAAATGTACGATGGTTTTAAGAAAAGATACGGTTGGGATGTTCGTGTACACAGTTAATGCAATCGTCATGCTTCTATAGGATAATTTACTAGTGACGTAAGGGGGAACTGCTGACAATAAGTTATAGCGCGATGATTGGGCAAAAAGGGGAATTTAATGGCGATTCGGTGTGAGACTATTATTTCGGGATTTTCGAATATATCTTTGCGGTAGATTAAATATTGATGCGTGGTTAATTAAGTGTTTTAATTTATGGAATATAATTAGACATTGAGGTATTTTAAACTTTATTTTGCGAAATATTCCATATGACTAATTTCTTAAATTGAATTATAAAGTGATATATTTTGATAATTACTTTATATCAATTTAGGTGAACTAATTGTCGAGTAGTAATGACAATTTTGTGTTATTGGATCTGGTAATATGCATTGTGTTTGATTACTATGCATAAATAACTATGTTAAATATTTTGGATGAGAACCCCTTTTAAGTGTTTTTGAATTAATTTGTGAGGTGTGTTTGTACTGACGGTCTAGTGATTTTTAGTTTAGCTTTTAAGGAATGGGAACACATTTTTAATTACATGTGAGAAACGCCACTTTTAATAAAAGAACGCTTGCTTTATTTATGTAACTAAACCGTAGAATTTGTTTTTAGATCACATACTTTAAAAACAAATATATATAAATTAATGGTCTACAATTATAAAAATAATCAATTTTTAGAATATATAGAGTTGTTGTTTAATCATGTGCTTTTAAAATAACATAACCTCTGCTTAAAATTAAACTTAGCTTTTACGCGTAGCAATGACTTAAATGAAAAAGATATCAATCTCCGTAAAATACAATATATATACAAGTTTTAAGTGTAAATACCGTAATATGGACAGTCTGTAGCAAAATTATTCGAACAATTGTACTCCATTATTCAAAGAATATAAACAAGTTAAGTAAAATATCATTGGTTTAAATTATATCTTCACATGGATATATTATTACGTTTCGTTGATTCACCAAAATTATTTCGTACGGGCATAATATTTATAATTCAACTATGATAAGTAGTTTATACCATGGCCTACAATTATAAAAATAATCAATTTTAGGGTGTTTTTAAAATATTTGTGTTAAATATAACAAAACCTCGACTGAACGATAAGAAAAGTTTCAGTTCGACATATAAACAAGTTAAGTAAAATATCATTGGTTATTATCTGGCACAATACTGCACCGAAACAATCGTCATTGATAAATTTTAGAATAACAGTATTTGGTTGTATTCAAATTATCTGGCACAATACTGCACCGAAACAATCGTCATTGATAAAATTTAGAATAACAGTATTTGGTTGTATTCAAATTATCTGGCACAATACTGCACCGAAACAATCGTAATTGATAAAATTTAGAATAACAGTATTGAAATTATCTTGCACAATACTACACCGAAACAATCGTCATTGATAAATTTTAGAATAACAGTATTGAAATTATCTTGCACAATACTGTACCGAAACATTCGTCATTGATAAATTTTAGAATAATAGTATTAAAGGAGAAATGCTAGTGAGGGCAATACTACACCGAAACATTCGTCATTGATAAATTTTAGAATAACAGTATTGAAATTATCTTGCACAATACTGTACCGAAACATTCGTCATTGATAAATTTTAGAATAATAGTATTAAAGGAGAAATGCTAGTGAGGGCAATACTACACCGAAACATTCGTCATTGATAAATTTTAGAATAATAGTATTGAAATTACCTTGCACAAGGACAATACTGTACCGAAACAATTGTCATTGATAAATTTTAGAATAACAGTATCGAAATTATCTGGCACAATACTGTACCGAAACATTCGTCATTGATAAATTTTAGAATAATAGTATTAAAGGAGAAATGCTAGTGAGGGCAATACTACACCGAAACATTCGTCATTGATAAATTTTAGAATAATAGTATTGAAATTACCTTGCACAAGGACAATACTGTACCGAAACATTCGTCATTGATAAATTTTAGAATAATAGTTTTAAAGGAGAAATGCTAGTGAGGGCAATACTACACCGAAACATTCGTCATTGATAAAATTTAGAATAATAGTATCGAAATTATCTGGCACAATACTGCACCGAAACATTCGTCATTGATAAATTTTAGAATAATAGTATTGAAATTATCTTGCACAATACTGTACCGAAACAATTATCATTGATAAATTTTAGAATAACAGTATTGAAATTATCTTGCACAATACTGTACCGAAACAATTGTCATTGATAAATTTTAGAATAATAGTATTAAAGGAGGGTTACATTAAATTGTTTTATGTAACAATGTCCCCGACAATGGGAGTTTATGCAGCTAGTAATATAACAAAAGTGAAAATAACAAAACCTCTGCTAAATTTAGCTAGAATTTCAAAAGAAAAGTTTGTGTTCGACAAA
The DNA here is from genome assembly GCA_963978545.1 of Linyphia triangularis. NCBI lineage: Eukaryota > Metazoa > Arthropoda > Arachnida > Araneae > Linyphiidae > Linyphia > Linyphia triangularis. Next base: position 78,840,773 of record OZ021728.1, on the reverse strand, counting down.
AAAATATAATTTTGCACCTGACAGCTAACTCAATACTTTGATAGGTCACGCCTATTTTTTTATCAATTGCTATAAAAGGAGTAGAACTCTGCAGACCACATACACTTGCTAACGATGTCTTGCAATACAGTTTGCCTAGTTGAATTTTTCTTTTACGGGGGCAAATATCAGCCCCGTAAAATTTACTTTACAAATATTTATAACAGCAATGATTCACTAACAGTTAAGGTAAGGGACGACTCCCTTACCGCATTTTCATATGGAGACGTGATCAAAAACTTGGCGTTAAAGACCAATCCGTTCGAACAAGGTGAAGAGACCGCCAGTCTGAGGGAGATTGAAGTGGACAAGCTCCCGGCGTACTTGGAGGACCAAATACTGAGGGATCTGAATGGTGACCGCCCCGTGATTTTGGGAACAATCGACACCGCCACATTCTACTACTTAAATTCTATTATTCCGAGTGGGCTAATCTTACTGGAGGCCAATCTGTTGGAAGAACAGATTGGCCTCAATGGACTACAAATCTGCCAGGCTGTCGCAGAGAAACTGTACCTTAAGCGGCAGCCTGGTGATGAACCCTATTGGGATTATTGAAAAAAAAATTTGTAAGTAATAATAAATGTTTGTGAATGAATATTTTTCTCTTGTCTATCATATTTTTTATAACGTTTTATCTGTAATAATCTACAAAAATGTTTAAGAATTACTTATTATTTTAAAAAAATCTGAACTAAGCATATTTTAATTTAAAAAGGCATGTATATAGAATCTTCGTGGTGTGCAGAATGTATTTTTAAAGTATATGGTGTGCAATTCTCATCAAAACAATTATCCTGATTGAATTTTCTAGTTTTTTAAATTCCATAGGTTCAATAACAAAATGGATCTATCTTTTAAAAACAATTGTAGACATTTTTTTATATTATTTAATCAGAAAGAAATATTCCAAACTGAGTTGATACTCATATTCAGACCGTTTTTTAAAAAAATCGTTGAGGATAATATTTATTTCGTGTATTTAGACTTGAACTTTAAAATAAACAGACATTAAAGAAAGAATCTCCTTGAAAATATAATTGACTATAGTTACGATTCGATCGTCACTTACCATTTCAATTAAAGTTTCGTAAAATGTAAGAAATTATCTGATCAATGACATTCTGAAACTAAGATTGAATATATCGAATTTTCTAGTAATAATAGGTGATTAATTCAATAACAAAATGGATATATCTTTACAATTGTAGACTGAGTTGGTTAGAAAGAAATATTCCAAACTGTAATATAATTATTCAGACTGTTTTTTAAAAAAATCGTTGAGGATAATATTTATTTCGACACTAGAATCTTTGAAAATATAATTAACTGTAGTCACGATTCGATCGTGACTTACCTTTTCAATTAAATAAATACCACCTGCTTTCGTAAAATGTAAGAAATTATCTGATTGAATTTTTTATCAAAACATAGGACATTCTTAAACCAAAAGCACTACTTTCGATATGTTTTAACGTAATAATTTCTCTATACTAAACTTCAACTTAACTAGACATCACTTAGACGATAGATTATCACATGGGTATTTAATCCATTTTGGCGGAGTGAAGACATAATTCTCGCCAAACCTTATAGCCTCTGTTGTGGTTTGGCGAACATTATGTATTCACTCCGCCAAAATGGATTAAATACCCATGTGATGATCTATCGTCTAAGTGATGTCTAGTTAAGTTGAAGTTTAGTATACACAATGTCATTAGAAACATGGGATGTTAATAATAAAAAAAAAAACAATTATATTAAAATGAATTGTAACACCGAAAATATTTGTACTCATATGAAAGCATGTCAACTGATTTGAATATCGAACTTGTTGAAAACTTTTACGATACAACTAAATCACAACAATTATTTAATGAGTTGTTACAGTACAAATATGAAAAACTACAAATGAACTTTAATGGGAAAAATTTCATCCCCAAAAGAAAAGTTTTGGAGACATTGGTGTCAATTATGTTTTTTCTGGAACGTGTGTATTTTCCAAACCATGGACTCCTTCTTTATGGCAAATAAAATTAAATGTAGAAAATAAAACTAAACAAAAATACAATTTTGCTCTTTTAAACTTTTACTCTAATGGATATGCTAAAATTTCTCCTCATAAAGATAATGAAAAAGACTTGAATCCAGACTCTATCATTCCAACTTTAAGTCTTGGAGCTACAAGGATTATGAAATTTACCCGGCCCAAATTTAAGTCCAGTAAAATCCAACTACCAAATGGATCACTTCTGCTTATTAAACCACCAAGTTTTGGAACCATTCTATTTCTGCCGAGCTAGCCGTAATGCATCCAAGAATAAGTGTTACTTTTCGAAATATAAAAAACAATACTTGAATTTACGCAAAGATGCGTAAAATTTTTTTACAGTATATAATTTAATTATAAGAATTTTAGAATAACAGTATTTTGTTGTATTTAAATTATCTGGCACACCGAAACAATTGATAAAGAAATAAATTTTAGAATAACAGTATTTGGTTGTATTTAAATTATCTGACACACCGAAACAATTGATAAATTTTAGAATAACAGTATTTGGTTGTATTTAAATTATCTGACACACCGAAACAATTGATAAATTTTAGAATAACAGTATTTGGTTGTATTTAAATTATCTGGCACACCGAAACAATTGATAAATTTTAGAATAACAGTATTTGGTTGTATTTAAATTATCTGGCACACCGAAACAATTGTTACAGTACAAATATGAAAAACTACAAATGAACTTTAATGGGAAAAATTTTATCCCCAAGTGTCAATTATGTTTTTTCTGGAACGTGTGTATTTTCCAAACCATGGCAAATAAAACAAGACTAAACAAAAATACAATTTTAAACTCTAATGCTAAAATTTCTCCTCATAATGAAAAAGACTTGAATCCAACTTTAAGTCTTGGAAGGATTATGAAATTTACTCGGCCGGTAAAATCCCAAATGAATCGCTTCTGAACCACCAAGTTTTGGAACCATTCTGCCGAGCTACATTCAAGAATAAGTGTTACTTTTCGAAATATAAAAAACAATACTTGGCGTAACAATTTTTTTACAGTATATAATTTAATTAAATAAATTTGAGGTAATAAATAAAAAGAGCTTACATAAAGTATCTTTTATTTTTACAAAACAAATATATTTTTAAACACAATATGATGAAAAAAGTGTCTAAACATTGAAATAACTTTATATACAGAGCATCGGAAACAATAGTGACTTTTGAGAAAAAAGAGTGTATTACATACATAAAGTATTCTTTTTTTTTACAAAACAAATATATTTTTAAACACAATCAATTTTACATTTATGATGAAAAAAGTGTCTAAACGTTGAAATAACTTTATATACAGAGCATGAATATCGGAAACATTTTGGACAATAGTGACTTGAATGTCTATGCAAAGTTCGTATTTCTATAGGCAAATTTCTTTGAAGTTCAATTTTTGCATAATGTCCTGTGACGTATAACATGTCAATATGCATTTTTTTTACATAATAATAAACGTCATTATGCCAATCATTTGAACGAATAGATCGTGTTTTATAATGAGTAAATGTTGCTAAGGTGAATCGAATAGGTCCTCGCTTGAAAGGGCTGGGTGGGAATTGAAATTCTAAAATTCCAATAACCGGTTTCATTGGGCTTAAAGAATTTTCACGGCTTGAAGAATTTTCACGGCTTGAAGATCGTATTGGAGAATTTTCACGGCTTGAAGAATTTTCATGTTTTGGTGACTTTAATGGTATAAATGAAGCATCTCCTTCCATTATGATTTGATTATTTCTGCAAATGTCGCTAGAATATATAGGCGAATTCATATTTTTTTTATTTTTTGACGTGCTCTTGTATAAAAAGTTCAGTCAGGTGTGTTTTAGTTTATCGACAGTTCGCAAACGAAAGTTTCACTGCACAACTAAAAATAATTTTCTTGGAGTCTACAAACAGAAAAATTTCTTTAAAAAAATACTTGCTGTAAAATACTTGGAGGCTGAGTCTCTTATTAGGTTTATCCATAGATCACAACACTGTTTATTAAAAATATACAGAGAGTTTTTAAAAAATCCTGCATAGCGCCAATATCAAAAACATTACTATCAAAATTTATTTATTAAAAATGAACGTGCATTCACTTGTTTATCAAAGTAATTTTATTATTTATTTATTAAAAACAAATTGGCAGACAATGCTATCTTAAAGCGCAAGTTGGTTAAAAGCAATCTGATAGAATGCTTTGTCCTAATTTTTCAGCTTGACATATTCTCCTCGAAGTTAAGTTTGATGTAATTTATATCAAAAAAAGGTAACAATAAAAGAAAATTAGTTTGCAATTTAATAATTCTATAACATCTCTGAAATAATTTTCAAATGTGATACAATTCATAAACAAAATCGTATACACATTTGAAATAGGTACCATTGATGCAGTGGGTTGCCAGACGAAAAAGTTTGTTCTACGACATACTTGGCAATCGGATTTTAGTTCAATTCATTCCAAGACCAGTAGATCTCTATAATGTTCCAAAAATTACAGTATAATTTGAAAGATTTAGTCCAAGGAGGGGGTATTTTTGCATCCACTTGTTTATCAAAGTGATTTTATTATTTATTTATTAAAAACAAATTGGCAGACAATGCTATCTTAAAGCGCAAGTTAGTTAAAAGCAATCTGATAGAATGCTTTGTCCTAATTTTTCAGCTTGACATATTCTCCTCGAAGTTAAGTTTGATGCAATTTATATCAAAAAAAGGTAACAATAAAAGAAAATTAGTTTGCAATTTAATAATTCTATAACATCTCTGAAATAATTTTCAAATGTGATACAATTCATAAACAAAATCGTATACACATTTGAAATAGGTACCATTGATGCAGTGGGTTGCCAGACGAAAAAGTTTGTTCTACGACATACTTGGCAATCGGATTTTAGTTCAATTCATTCCAAGACCAGTAGATCTCTATAATGTTCCAAAAATTGCAGTATAATTTGAAAGATTTAGTCCAAGGAGGGGGTATTTTTGGAATGTATTGGTCATCACAATTTGGCTTAAAATTAATTTTTAACCGAAAGTTTTTCAGTGGTGCTTAGGTAGTATCACAAATTAGAAGAAGACATATATTTTTAAATGTGCTGTCTCTTCACCAACAGTTGCTACAAAAGAATTCTTTAAATGTGATTAACCTTTCTGCTAGAGAAAAAATATGCATAGTTGTCTTGAATTGATTACTTGTAGTAAAATTGACTCTGAGTTGAACTATTAGATTAAATGCGGTCCGAACAAAATGTTCTGTATTTACTAACTCTGTCTGAAATAAATTTGAATAACAACTCTAAAATAATTTTTAAATGTGATACAATTCATAAACAAAATCGTATACACATTTGAAATAGGTCCAATTGTGTACAAATTCTTTCAAAAAGATTTACTTGGTAATTAGGAAATTCTTGCCATTGAACCGACACTATACTAAACTAGACATTACTTGTGGTTTGGCGAGAATTACACCGCCAAAATGGATTAAATACCTACCGTGATGTCTAGTTTAGTATAGACGCTAATTTATTCTTCTGCGTGTATAATTTTACAGTATTAAAAAATATACCAGCCTGTGCAAAATGATTTCCTTTAGGTTATAATTTCAAACTTTTTGGAAGTATAATGCATTTTTATGTATAAACTTTCTTTTTCCGTCAGTGACTAATTAGGAGAACATATATAAATAAACTAGCTTAGAGGTAATATTTTTATTGCAAATTGACGCCAAAAAAAGTCAGATGTGCATAAAAAATGTGTTTATAACAATATATATTAGATGTTCAACAATTATTGTTAACAAAACAAAATTAGAATTCTGTAAATCGGATAATTTATTAAGAAGTTATGACCGTAAAGTCATATGATACCAAAATGTCATTTTTCAGAAGAAGCGTTTACAGTACTAATGAATGTTCACTTTATCGGGCCCGATGGCCAGGTGTGTTAAGTATTGTTTTACATTCGAAAGGTTCTTGGTTCAAATCCCGGTAACCTTTTTTTAGATTTGGAAATTTTTTATTAACCATGTATAATAAAAATATTTTACAAAATACCTGTTTAAAACATGCAATTGTTTAAAGACAATTATAGATTTTTTTTCTATAAATTTTTATCTAAAAAAAATCGTTATTTATAAATGTAAGGGTTATTATTTTTTGAATAAAAATTCATAGGAAAAAAATATAATTGTCTTTAAAAATTTGTCTGTCAACAAATCTTCAAAGAAATAATTTTATTTCTTGTTATATGTTAACAATTATTTATTAACCATGTATAATATATATATATATATATATATATATATATATATATATATATATATATATATATATATATATATATATATATATATATATATATATATATATATATATATATATATATATATATATATATATATATATATATATATATATATATATATATATATATATATATATATATATATATATATATATATATATATATATATATATATATATATATATATATATATATATATATATATATATATATATATATATATATATATATATATATATATATATATATATATATATATATATATATATATATATATATATATATATATATATATATATATATATATATATATATATATATATATATATATATATATATATATTATATATATAAATTATATATATAAATTATATATATATATTATATATTATGTAAATAAACCATATATAACATATATATATAAATTATTATTATTAATATTTAATTAATTATTAATAATATATTATATATTAATATATTATATATTATATTAATATAATACCAGATTCGTTTAATTTATAGTCAGGGATTGGAAAAAAATCATTTTTTTTCAGCCAATCAGCATTCTCTATTTTTCCCGCTAATGAAAAAAAATCATTTTTTTTCAGCCAATCAGCATTCTCTATTTTTCCCCCTAATGAAAAAAAATGATTTTTTTTCAGCCAATTATAACGGAACTCGAACCTTTCGAATGTAAAACAAAACTTAACACACCAGGCCATCGGGCCCCTATAAAGTAGGAATTTAATTCCACTCTGCTCATTGGGCTAGCAAACACTTTTTTAATTATGGGAGTTTTCATATTATTAAAATATTTTACCTGTCATGCAAATAATATGTAACTTAGTAAATTAAAAATAATAATTGTTTTCTAATACTGCAAAATTATAAACACATGAAGGAAATTGTTTCGCTACATAAGAATTATACTGTGCTTTTTTTTAAACCAGATGAAAATAATACAATTTAATTAGGAGACAATTTAATTAGCAATTCAATTATATTGTCATTTAAATTATTAATCATGTTAAGGTATACATTAGGAATCGTGAAATTTAACTCAAGTCTGTGGTTCCCGAATTTATTACCATTAAAATGATATTATTTTCTTTCTGAGAAACGTGAGGAACTGATATTTAATTTTTGTCAAATATTTTAGTTTAAAAACCACGTTTTGATATTTTATTTCTAAAATTCATTAGTTTAATAAGCAATTATGGTAAAAATAATTTAAAAAGCACTGCTATTTCAAAAAGATGTTTTCCAATTCTATACGCAGAATAATTAAGAAAAACTGAAATTACCCGCAAACCAAAATTTTATAGTGGCACCACCTAGTGAGATTAATTAGCATTTCAAGTTGCAATAATACCTCCAAGTTAATTACAAGTTTATATATGTATGTTCTAATAATGTCCTAATTAGTCCCTTTAATCAGCTGATTAAAAAATTGACGGGGAAAAAAAGTTTGTATAAAAATGCATTATTTTTTAATTCTGATATACTGCTAAAAAGTTATAACATAAGAAAATCATCTCAATTGTATATCTTAACAAGAAATAAAATTATTTCTTTGGCAAATTTTTAAAGACAATTATAGTTTTTTTTCTATGAATTTTTATCTAAAAAAAATCATTATTTATAAATGTAAGGGTTAACAATTATTATTTTTAATTTACTAAGTTACATATTATTTGCATGACAGGTAAAATATTTTAATAATATGAAAACTCCCATAATTAAAAAAGTGTTTGCTAGCCCAATGAGCAGAGTGGAATTAAATTCCTACTTTATAGGGGCCCGATGGCCTGGTGTGTTAAGTTTTGTTTTACATTCGAAAGGTTCGAGTTCCGTTATAATTGGCTGAAAAAAAATCATTTTTTTTCATTAGGGGGAAAAATAGAGAATGCTGATTGGCTGAAAAAAAATGATTTTTTTTCATTAGCGGGAAAAATAGAGAATGCTGATTGGCTGAAAAAAAATGATTTTTTTCCAATCCCTGACTATAAATTAAACGAATCTGGTATTATATTAATATAATATATAATATATTAATATATAATATATTATTAATAATTAATTAAATATTAATAATAATAATTTATATATATATGTTATATATGGTTTATTTACATAATATATAATATATATATATAATTTATATATATAATTTATATATATAATATATATATATATATATATATATATATATATATATATATATATATATATATATATATATATATATATATATATATATATATATATATATATATATATATATATATATATATATATATATATATATATATATATATATATATATATATATATATATATATATATATATATATATATATATATATATATATATATATATATATATATATATATATATATATATATATATATATATATATATATATATATATATATATATATATATATATATATATATATATATATATATTATACATGGTTAATAAATAATTGTTAACATATAACAAGAAATAAAATTATTTCTTTGAAGATTTGTTGACAGACAAATTTTTAAAGACAATTATATTTTTTTCCTATGAATTTTTATTCAAAAAATAATAACCCTTACATTTATAAATAACGATTTTTTTTAGATAAAAATTTATAGAAAAAAAATCTATAATTGTCTTTAAACAATTGCATGTTTTAAACAGGTATTTTGTAAAATATTTTTATTATACATGGTTAATAAAAAATTTCCAAATCTAAAAAAAGGTTACCGGGATTTGAACCAAGAACCTTTCGAATGTAAAACAATACTTAACACACCTGGCCATCGGGCCCGATAAAGTGAACATTCATTAGTACTGTAAACGCTTCTTCTGAAAAATGACATTTTGGTATCATATGACTTTACGGTCATAACTTCTTAATAAATTATCCGATTTACAGAATTCTAATTTTGTTTTGTTAACAATAATTGTTGAACATCTAATATATATTGTTATAAACACATTTTTTATGCACATCTGACTTTTTTTGGCGTCAATTTGCAATAAAAATATTACCTCTAAGCTAGTTTATTTATATATGTTCTCCTAATTAGTCACTGACGGAAAAAGAAAGTTTATACATAAAAATGCATTATACTTCCAAAAAGTTTGAAATTATAACCTAAAGGAAATCATTTTGCACAGGCTGGTATATTTTTTAATACTGTAAAATTATACACGCAGAAGAATAAATTAGCGTCTATACTAAACTAGACATCACGGTAGGTATTTAATCCATTTTGGCGGTGTAATTCTCGCCAAACCACAAGTAATGTCTAGTTTAGTATAGTGTCGGTTCAATGGCAAGAATTTCCTAATTACCAAGTAAATCTTTTTGAAAGAATTTGTACACAATTGGACCTATTTCAAATGTGTATACGATTTTGTTTATGAATTGTATCACATTTAAAAATTATTTTAGAGTTGTTATTCAAATTTATTTCAGACAGAGTTAGTAAATACAGAACATTTTGTTCGGACCGCATTTAATCTAATAGTTCAACTCAGAGTCAATTTTACTACAAGTAATCAATTCAAGACAACTATGCATATTTTTTCTCTAGCAGAAAGGTTAATCACATTTAAAGAATTCTTTTGTAGCAACTGTTGGTGAAGAGACAGCACATTTAAAAATATATGTCTTCTTCTAATTTGTGATACTACCTAAGCACCACTGAAAAACTTTCGGTTAAAAATTAATTTTAAGCCAAATTGTGATGACCAATACATTCCAAAAATACCCCCTCCTTGGACTAAATCTTTCAAATTATACTGCAATTTTTGGAACATTATAGAGATCTACTGGTCTTGGAATGAATTGAACTAAAATCCGATTGCCAAGTATGTCGTAGAACAAACTTTTTCGTCTGGCAACCCACTGCATCAATGGTACCTATTTCAAATGTGTATACGATTTTGTTTATGAATTGTATCACATTTGAAAATTATTTCAGAGATGTTATAGAATTATTAAATTGCAAACTAATTTTCTTTTATTGTTACCTTTTTTTGATATAAATTGCATCAAACTTAACTTCGAGGAGAATATGTCAAGCTGAAAAATTAGGACAAAGCATTCTATCAGATTGCTTTTAACTAACTTGCGCTTTAAGATAGCATTGTCTGCCAATTTGTTTTTAATAAATAAATAATAAAATCACTTTGATAAACAAGTGGATGCAAAAATACCCCCTCCTTGGACTAAATCTTTCAAATTATACTGTAATTTTTGGAACATTATAGAGATCTACTGGTCTTGGAATGAATTGAACTAAAATCCGATTGCCAAGTATGTCGTAGAACAAACTTTTTCGTCTGGCAACCCACTGCATCAATGGTACCTATTTCAAATGTGTATACGATTTTGTTTATGAATTGTATCACATTTGAAAATTATTTCAGAGATGTTATAGAATTATTAAATTGCAAACTAATTTTCTTTTATTGTTACCTTTTTTTTATATAAATTGCATCAAACTTAACTTCGAGGAGAATATGTCAAGCTGAAAAATTAGGACAAAGCATTCTATCAGATTGCTTTTAACTAACTTGCGCTTTAAGATAGCATTGTCTGCCAATTTGTTTTTAATAAATAAATAATAAAATCACTTTGATAAACAAGTGGATGCAAAAATACCCCCTCCTTGGACTAAATCTTTCAAATTATACTGTAATTTTTGGAACATTATAGAGATCTACTGGTCTTGGAATGAATTGAACTAAAATCCGATTGCCAAGTATGTCGTAGAACAAACTTTTTCGTCTGGCAACCCACTGCATCAATGGTACCTATTTCAAATGTGTATACGATTTTGTTTATGAATTGTATCACATTTGAAAATTATTTCAGAGATGTTATAGAATTATTAAATTGCAAACTAATTTTCTTTTATTGTTACCTTTTTTTGATATAAATTGCATCAAACTTAACTTCGAGGAGAATATGTCAAGCTGAAAAATTAGGACAAAGCATTCTATCAGATTGCTTTTAACTAACTTGCGCTTTAAGATAGCATTGTCTGCCAATTTGTTTTTAATAAATAAATAATAAAATCACTTTGATAAACAAGTGGATGCAAAAATACCCCCTCCTTGGACTAAATCTTTCAAATTATACTGTAATTTTTGGAACATTATAGAGATCTACTGGTCTTGGAATGAATTGAACTAAAATCCGATTGCCAAGTATGTCGTAGAACAAACTTTTTCGTCTGGCAACCCACTGCATCAATGGTACCTATTTCAAATGTGTATACGATTTTGTTTATGAATTGTATCACATTTGAAAATTATTTCAGAGATGTTATAGAATTATTAAATTGCAAACTAATTTTCTTTTATTGTTACCTTTTTTTGATATAAATTACATCAAACTTAACTTCGAGGAGAATATGTCAAGCTGAAAAATTAGGACAAAGCATTCTATCAGATTGCTTTTAACCAACTTGCGCTTTAAGATAGCATTGTCTGCCAATTTGTTTTTAATAAATAAATAATAAAATTACTTTGATAAACAAGTGAATGCACGTTCATTTTTAATAAATAAATTTTGATAGTAATGTTTTTGATATTGGCGCTATGCAGGATTTTTTAAAAACTCTCTGTATATTTTTAATAAACAGTGTTGTGATCTATGGATAAACCTAATAAGAGACTCAGCCTCCAAGTATTTTACAGCAAGTATTTTTTTAAAGAAATTTTTCTGTTTGTAGACTCCAAGAAAATTATTTTTAGTTGTGCAGTGAAACTTTCGTTTGCGAACTGTCGATAAACTAAAACACACCTGACTGAACTTTTTATACAAGAGCACGTCAAAAAATAAAAAAAATATGAATTCGCCTATATATTCTAGCGACATTTGCAGAAATAATCAAATCATAATGGAAGGAGATGCTTCATTTATACCATTAAAGTCACCAAAACATGAAAATTCTTCAAGCCGTGAAAATTCTCCAATACGATCTTCAAGCCGTGAAAATTCTTCAAGCCGTGAAAATTCTTTAAGCCCAATGAAACCGGTTATTGGAATTTTAGAATTTCAATTCCCACCCAGCCCTTTCAAGCGAGGACCTATTCGATTCACCTTAGCAACATTTACTCATTATAAAACACGATCTATTCGTTCAAATGATTGGCATAATGACGTTTATTATTATGTAAAAAAAATGCATATTGACATGTTATACGTCACAGGACATTATGCAAAAATTGAACTTCAAAGAAATTTGCCTATAGAAATACGAACTTTGCATAGACATTCAAGTCACTATTGTCCAAAATGTTTCCGATATTCATGCTCTGTATATAAAGTTATTTCAACGTTTAGACACTTTTTTCATCATAAATGTAAAATTGATTGTGTTTAAAAATATATTTGTTTTGTAAAAAAAAAGAATACTTTATGTATGTAATACACTCTTTTTTCTCAAAAGTCACTATTGTTTCCGATGCTCTGTATATAAAGTTATTTCAATGTTTAGACACTTTTTTCATCATATTGTGTTTAAAAATATATTTGTTTTGTAAAAATAAAAGATACTTTATGTAAGCTCTTTTTATTTATTACCTCAAATTTATTTAATTAAATTATATACTGTAAAAAAATTGTTACGCCAAGTATTGTTTTTTATATTTCGAAAAGTAACACTTATTCTTGAATGTAGCTCGGCAGAATGGTTCCAAAACTTGGTGGTTCAGAAGCGATTCATTTGGGATTTTACCGGCCGAGTAAATTTCATAATCCTTCCAAGACTTAAAGTTGGATTCAAGTCTTTTTCATTATGAGGAGAAATTTTAGCATTAGAGTTTAAAATTGTATTTTTGTTTAGTCTTGTTTTATTTGCCATGGTTTGGAAAATACACACGTTCCAGAAAAAACATAATTGACACTTGGGGATAAAATTTTTCCCATTAAAGTTCATTTGTAGTTTTTCATATTTGTACTGTAACAATTGTTTCGGTGTGCCAGATAATTTAAATACAACCAAATACTGTTATTCTAAAATTTATCAATTGTTTCGGTGTGCCAGATAATTTAAATACAACCAAATACTGTTATTCTAAAATTTATCAATTGTTTCGGTGTGTCAGATAATTTAAATACAACCAAATACTGTTATTCTAAAATTTATCAATTGTTTCGGTGTGTCAGATAATTTAAATACAACCAAATACTGTTATTCTAAAATTTATTTCTTTATCAATTGTTTCGGTGTGCCAGATAATTTAAATACAACAAAATACTGTTATTCTAAAATTCTTATAATTAAATTATATACTGTAAAAAAATTTTACGCATCTTTGCGTAAATTCAAGTATTGTTTTTTATATTTCGAAAAGTAACACTTATTCTTGGATGCATTACGGCTAGCTCGGCAGAAATAGAATGGTTCCAAAACTTGGTGGTTTAATAAGCAGAAGTGATCCATTTGGTAGTTGGATTTTACTGGACTTAAATTTGGGCCGGGTAAATTTCATAATCCTTGTAGCTCCAAGACTTAAAGTTGGAATGATAGAGTCTGGATTCAAGTCTTTTTCATTATCTTTATGAGGAGAAATTTTAGCATATCCATTAGAGTAAAAGTTTAAAAGAGCAAAATTGTATTTTTGTTTAGTTTTATTTTCTACATTTAATTTTATTTGCCATAAAGAAGGAGTCCATGGTTTGGAAAATACACACGTTCCAGAAAAAACATAATTGACACCAATGTCTCCAAAACTTTTCTTTTGGGGATGAAATTTTTCCCATTAAAGTTCATTTGTAGTTTTTCATATTTGTACTGTAACAACTCATTAAATAATTGTTGTGATTTAGTTGTATCGTAAAAGTTTTCAACAAGTTCGATATTCAAATCAGTTGACATGCTTTCATATGAGTACAAATATTTTCGGTGTTACAATTCATTTTAATATAATTGTTTTTTTTTTTATTATTAACATCCCATGTTTCTAATGACATTGTGTATACTAAACTTCAACTTAACTAGACATCACTTAGACGATAGATCATCACATGGGTATTTAATCCATTTTGGCGGAGTGAATACATAATGTTCGCCAAACCACAACAGAGGCTATAAGGTTTGGCGAGAATTATGTCTTCACTCCGCCAAAATGGATTAAATACCCATGTGATAATCTATCGTCTAAGTGATGTCTAGTTAAGTTGAAGTTTAGTATAGAGAAATTATTACGTTAAAACATATCGAAAGTAGTGCTTTTGGTTTAAGAATGTCCTATGTTTTGATAAAAAATTCAATCAGATAATTTCTTACATTTTACGAAAGCAGGTGGTATTTATTTAATTGAAAAGGTAAGTCACGATCGAATCGTGACTACAGTTAATTATATTTTCAAAGATTCTAGTGTCGAAATAAATATTATCCTCAACGATTTTTTTAAAAAACAGTCTGAATAATTATATTACAGTTTGGAATATTTCTTTCTAACCAACTCAGTCTACAATTGTAAAGATATATCCATTTTGTTATTGAATTAATCACCTATTATTACTAGAAAATTCGATATATTCAATCTTAGTTTCAGAATGTCATTGATCAGATAATTTCTTACATTTTACGAAACTTTAATTGAAATGGTAAGTGACGATCGAATCGTAACTATAGTCAATTATATTTTCAAGGAGATTCTTTCTTTAATGTCTGTTTATTTTAAAGTTCAAGTCTAAATACACGAAATAAATATTATCCTCAACGATTTTTTTAAAAAACGGTCTGAATATGAGTATCAACTCAGTTTGGAATATTTCTTTCTGATTAAATAATATAAAAAAATGTCTACAATTGTTTTTAAAAGATAGATCCATTTTGTTATTGAACCTATGGAATTTAAAAAACTAGAAAATTCAATCAGGATAATTGTTTTGATGAGAATTGCACACCATATACTTTAAAAATACATTCTGCACACCACGAAGATTCTATATACATGCCTTTTTAAATTAAAATATGCTTAGTTCAGATTTTTTTAAAATAATAAGTAATTCTTAAACATTTTTGTAGATTATTACAGATAAAACGTTATAAAAAATATGATAGACAAGAGAAAAATATTCATTCACAAACATTTATTATTACTTACAAATTTTTTTTTCAATAATCCCAATAGGGTTCATCACCAGGCTGCCGCTTAAGGTACAGTTTCTCTGCGACAGCCTGGCAGATTTGTAGTCCATTGAGGCCAATCTGTTCTTCCAACAGATTGGCCTCCAGTAAGATTAGCCCACTCGGAATAATAGAATTTAAGTAGTAGAATGTGGCGGTGTCGATTGTTCCCAAAATCACGGGGCGGTCACCATTCAGATCCCTCAGTATTTGGTCCTCCAAGTACGCCGGGAGCTTGTCCACTTCAATCTCCCTCAGACTGGCGGTCTCTTCACCTTGTTCGAACGGATTGGTCTTTAACGCCAAGTTTTTGATCACGTCTCCATATGAAAATGCGGTAAGGGAGTCGTCCCTTACCTTAACTGTTAGTGAATCATTGCTGTTATAAATATTTGTAAAGTAAATTTTACGGGGCTGATATTTGCCCCCGTAAAAGAAAAATTCAACTAGGCAAACTGTATTGCAAGACATCGTTAGCAAGTGTATGTGGTCTGCAGAGTTCTACTCCTTTTATAGCAATTGATAAAAAAATAGGCGTGACCTATCAAAGTATTGAGTTAGCTGTCAGGTGCAAAATTATATTTTTTTGTCGAACACAAACTTTTCTTTTGAAATTCTAGCTAAATTTAGCAGAGGTTTTGTTATTTTCACTTTTGTTATATTACTAGCTGCATAAACTCCCATTGTCGGGGACATTGTTACATAAAACAATTTAATGTAACCCTCCTTTAATACTATTATTCTAAAATTTATCAATGACAATTGTTTCGGTACAGTATTGTGCAAGATAATTTCAATACTGTTATTCTAAAATTTATCAATGATAATTGTTTCGGTACAGTATTGTGCAAGATAATTTCAATACTATTATTCTAAAATTTATCAATGACGAATGTTTCGGTGCAGTATTGTGCCAGATAATTTCGATACTATTATTCTAAATTTTATCAATGACGAATGTTTCGGTGTAGTATTGCCCTCACTAGCATTTCTCCTTTAAAACTATTATTCTAAAATTTATCAATGACGAATGTTTCGGTACAGTATTGTCCTTGTGCAAGGTAATTTCAATACTATTATTCTAAAATTTATCAATGACGAATGTTTCGGTGTAGTATTGCCCTCACTAGCATTTCTCCTTTAATACTATTATTCTAAAATTTATCAATGACGAATGTTTCGGTACAGTATTGTGCCAGATAATTTCGATACTGTTATTCTAAAATTTATCAATGACAATTGTTTCGGTACAGTATTGTCCTTGTGCAAGGTAATTTCAATACTATTATTCTAAAATTTATCAATGACGAATGTTTCGGTGTAGTATTGCCCTCACTAGCATTTCTCCTTTAATACTATTATTCTAAAATTTATCAATGACGAATGTTTCGGTACAGTATTGTGCAAGATAATTTCAATACTGTTATTCTAAAATTTATCAATGACGAATGTTTCGGTGTAGTATTGCCCTCACTAGCATTTCTCCTTTAATACTATTATTCTAAAATTTATCAATGACGAATGTTTCGGTACAGTATTGTGCAAGATAATTTCAATACTGTTATTCTAAAATTTATCAATGACGATTGTTTCGGTGTAGTATTGTGCAAGATAATTTCAATACTGTTATTCTAAATTTTATCAATTACGATTGTTTCGGTGCAGTATTGTGCCAGATAATTTGAATACAACCAAATACTGTTATTCTAAATTTTATCAATGACGATTGTTTCGGTGCAGTATTGTGCCAGATAATTTGAATACAACCAAATACTGTTATTCTAAAATTTATCAATGACGATTGTTTCGGTGCAGTATTGTGCCAGATAATAACCAATGATATTTTACTTAACTTGTTTATATGTCGAACTGAAACTTTTCTTATCGTTCAGTCGAGGTTTTGTTATATTTAACACAAATATTTTAAAAACACCCTAAAATTGATTATTTTTATAATTGTAGGCCATGGTATAAACTACTTATCATAGTTGAATTATAAATATTATGCCCGTACGAAATAATTTTGGTGAATCAACGAAACGTAATAATATATCCATGTGAAGATATAATTTAAACCAATGATATTTTACTTAACTTGTTTATATTCTTTGAATAATGGAGTACAATTGTTCGAATAATTTTGCTACAGACTGTACCTCGTGTTTTCCTCTTGAATGGGAGAAAACACTCACCAAGCAGCCTGACAAAGACGCATAATTTGTTGTTACAATCGCCATCGTGGCAACTCATTTTTTAAAGGTAGAGATTACAGAGATTGTACCCAGTTAATCATAGATTACCTGTAAAGTGAACTTGCAGTAAACGGCTTCGTTGACGACGTTGACTAGTTTGAAGGTGTTGCTTCCGAATCCCCGCATGTGTCTGTAACCGTCCGGAATGCCACGGTCGGCATACATCCATACCAACTGGTAGGTGGTTTCTGGTCGCAGGCTACGAAAGTCCCATAACATGTCGGCATCCTGCCATTAAAAGAAGTCACTGAAGAAGTCATCGAATAAGAGTGTGTATAACCAGATATGACGCAATGTTTCTGCAGCAACTTATCCATATAACTATTTCTTCCTTTGAACTTTATTTGCAACAGCAAGTGGCTGTCTGTAGTGTACATTATTGTTTAGATTAAATTTATGTAAGTGTTCTCACATGGTGTCGCAGTCTTTCCCTCACTACATATGTTTTGAGCTTTAAACGTGAAATGCTAACGTAGAAAATTAACATATGTAGCCTGAAAACAATAAATTTCCTAATCACAAGATCAAATGTTGTGAAATCCGTTATTCGATTACATTTCAAGATTTGATTTGTAATAATGGGGACCGGTTATGCTCCGGTTTTCAGATATAGGGATTGATTGGCGAGTATCTGGAAGAATACTCTTGTTAAAAAGGGTATTTTGCCAGAAGAAAATTCGCGTAATTTAATTGACTTGGTATGAAAATTGGGGTTAGGGATTTTTAGTTCAACTCTTTAAGATCCCTACGTTGATCTGTTGTGCAGGAAAATCGTGGTAAACATGCTTAAACATTATTAATAAAGCTATTAGAATATCATACATGGAAACCATTTCCATGTATTAAAATGGCATGATTCTTTTTGTTGCTGGTTCTCGTAGTAGAGTAATATCTTTTTTAAAACGCTTTTATTAGCTTCGTATGTATCTATGTAAAGGAATCTTTGAACTCGATTTTCGACCACTTCAAAACGTTGGATTAATTTGAAATTTTGCACAGTTATCAAGGACCGATGACAATACAATAATTCAATAAGTTTGTGCCGACCAAACGGTATAGTGGTTAGCGTGCTAGCTTCTAGACTGCGAGGTTGCGGGTTCGAGTTTCGTTCGACCGTGCAAGGCATGAGTGTTCGTAAATGTATGTTAGCCTTTAACTGCTGTGGTTGGGTGGTTTGAGGATTTTGGCGCAAGAGCAACACATGGTCCATACTGCGCCAAAGAAATTTGTGAGCATCAGTTTAAAGTTTAAGAAACATAATATCTGAAAAATTGATATAAAAGTCAAAGAGGAGATATTTTAGGGGGTGGAAGCATTCTACAAAAAATGACTCGCGGTCTGTCAGACCGCTTACAGCAGTTAAAGGTTAACTTGTCAAGTGACGAATGTTTCGGCGCATTATAGCCCACGTGTTGCTGACGGCGCCAGATAATCTGAAAACAACCAATAAGTTTGTCGCATTATCGCAAGGATTAGTTCGTGTTGCCCTTGCGTCGTTAAACTCCAACCAACCAACCTTCTTTGGAATCGAATCCTGGTGTCCCTTTACCTGTTACAACCCCAGTAGTCACAGAACCTACCATCGACAGTTGATAAGGCAGACATTTGAAACGTTACTACGTAACCCACTACGGTTATACTATCAGCAAAAAGTTATTCAGATTTATCATATAATAATGATGGACGAGCCACCGATTGGTTTCGATCTAATATTAAATAGTTCTTTTCATCTAGTTGCAACTCTGTATTGCAAGGATTAGCTCTAAAAATACCACAGTTTTTCATGTAAATGTGGACACGATGTAAAGGGCCATAACCGAATTAATGAGCTATTCGTGGTTTCACCTTAATATGACGTGTACTGAGACATGCATGAGTTAGGCTCCTTTCACATTATCCGAATTTTGTCGATCTACAAAAGTAAGAAGACAATTTCGGTATCACTCGCTTTCGCACTAGGCTCCTTTCACACTATCCGATTTCCGGCGGACGAAAAAAAGTTGGGTAAAGCAACGCGTTCTCACTATATGCACGTTTTTCAGATTACAAGTTCAGTTTCTGTTTAAGTGGTTATTACAGAGCTTACGAAAAAATTATTGCATTATGGTTTTATAATCGCCGCCGAAAGAGGCAACAACGTAAACGACATGTTTGGGTGCATCCTATCAATGAAAGAAGAGAAGAAGTGGGGTTATTTTCTACTTTGAGGATTTACGTAAAGATGAAAATAAGTTTTTCAATTATTTTCGAATGTCTATTGCCTCCTTTGATGAACTACATGAAAAACTCAAGAATATTCTTCAGCGCCAAAACAAACAATTTAGGAATTGTGTACAACCAACTGAGATGCTGGCTATTACATTAATGTAAATATAAATTGCCGTAGTGTTATAGCACAATATAAATATAATATACATATAATATGCTGTATTCGTACAAGGTGTCCATTAAATGACCGACCCATGTTGAACTTAAATACTAAAACACAATTTTGAGGTAAAAGTTAATTGGCAAACATCTGTGTTTTTCAAAACTTGTTTTTCTAGTACCAATACAGCAAACGGTACATTATTATAAAAAATTAAATAGGGGGGAGGGTCAGTCATTTATTGGAAACGATGTATGTACTACACCCTGTATTACTTGTACTACACTCGTGAAATATGTTATTAAGGTAATGGAAATTGAAAGAAAAATAAACTCAATGTGAAATTATTGATTGGCAATGTATAGAAGGTAATTTTTTAAATAAAGAACTAACATATAATTAGTTATTTGTACCAAAATCAACTTTGCCTGACAGTGAGGATGCCACTGAAGTTACAGATATATTTTCCTCGCTTCCTAGGGAGGTGAACGCACTGAAATAATGCGATAATGGAGATTCCTGCTTACTTCTTTTAAAACTGTGAGGTTATATTTCGTGTAGGAGCGGTGCTTGGCTATTTCCATATGTAGATGAATGAAAGTGGTTAGGTATAGGCATTCGCACGTAAATTGATGAAGTGTAGCCATTCATGTTTAATTTTTCTCGGTGAAAAGGAGGATGATTAGGGGCGTTAAAATATTGTTGAGGCTGATATTGAGTGTAGTTGAAGGATGTACAAAATCGAGTTGAGGAAAAAATGAAAATTACTGATCAGAAATATGAGGTGGCTGAAAGTATATTGCTTTCTTTTTTTTCGTTGATATTTCCTATAACTTTTAAAACTCCCATTTTAAATTCTAAGAATTGCTCATCCTCAAATTTTTGCAGAAGAGGCATGAGACTTTGTAAAAATGCCATTTTACTACAAGGTTTCTCACCTTCTATTGCTTTTAAAACTCTCAGTTCAATTTTATCAGGTACCTTTCGCTTCCTAGTTTTTGGTGTACTTGATTTTGTAACTGCTGGAGTAGATACATCGAAAACATCAGCGGAAGATGTGTCTAAGTGTGTAATTATGTAAAAGTTATTAGTATTTCTTATTTATTAATATTTGATAAATAACCAAACTAATAAGTAATCAATTGCAACTTCAGTGGTTCGAGGCCAACTTGTCATCCGACATAAAGTCATCTAAAGGCTTCTTTCACATTATCCGACTTGTGTCGATCGACAAAAAGCAGGAAGAAGAAATTCTTTTAGTGGGGTGAAGAAGGGAATTGCTTCTTTCACATCTGACAGAGTGAAAAAGTCGTAAGAACGCGTGTTTGCAGCCGTCGGGTGCCACTGAAACATCCGGCGTCAGGTCGACTGCGGATGATTCAGTAGTCCAAGTAACCAAATGAGAGCTTTCACATTAGCCGACTTTATGTCGGATGGCGAGTTGGCCTTGAACCACTGAAGTTGCAATTTAATTACTTATTAGTTTAGTTATTTATCAAATATTAATAAATAAGAAATACTAACTTTTACATAATTACGCACATAAAATTCCGCTGATATTTTCGATGTATCTACTCCAATAGTTACAAAATCAAGTACACCAAGAACTAGGAAGCGAAAGGTACCTGATGAAATTGAACTGAGATTTTTAAAAGCAATAGAAGGAGAGAAACCTTGTAGTAAAATGGCGTTTTTACGAAGTCTCATGCCTTATCTGCAAAAATTTGAAGGCGAGCAATTCTTAGAATTTCAAATGGAAATTTTAAAAGATATAGGAAATATCAACGAAAAAAAGAAAGCAATATATTCTCAGTCCCCTCATACTTCTCATCAACAATTCTCAACCTATCCTCAACCCCATTTTGTACATCCTTCAACTACAACTCAATATCAGTCTCCTTTTCACCGATAAAAATTAGACATGCATGGCCAAACTTCATCAATTTACGTGCAAATGCCTATACCTAACCAATCTCATCCATCTACTTGTGGAAATAGCCAAGCACCGCTGCTACTACACGAAATATCACCTCACAGTTTTGAAAGAAGTAGGCAAAAAATCTCCATTATCGCGTTATTTCTGTGGTTTCACCTCTCCAGGAAGCGAGGAAAATATATTTATAACTTCAGTGGTATTCTCACAGGCAGACAATGTTGATTTTGGTGCAAATAAATAATTATTTGTTAGTTCATTATTTACAAAAATTACCTTCTATATAATTACATTGTTTATCAATAATTCCACATTGAGTTTACTTTTCTTTCAATCTCCAGCACCTTAATAACATACTTCCCAAGTGTAGTACAAGTAAATACATTGTGCATACATCTTGTCTAATAAATGACTGACCCCGCCCCCCCCCCCCCATTAAATTTGTAAACTTGAATAATTAAAATATGAATAGAAATATGAATGTACGGTTGCTGTATTGGTACTAGAAAAACAGAAAGTTTTGAAAAACACAGATGGTTGCCAATTAATTTTTATCTCAAAATTGTGTTTTAGTATTTAAGTTCAACATGGGTCTGTCATTTAATGGACACCTTGTACGAATACAGCATATTATATGTATAGTATATTTATATTGTGCTATAGCACTACTACTATTTATATTTACCTTACATTTACCTTTGTTATTTATATTACCTAAATGTAATAGCCAGCATCTCAATTGGTTGTATACAATTCCTAACACATTCCTGACATTCCTTCAAACACAAACTGAACTTGTAATTGAAAAAAACTCGCATATGGTGGGAACGTGTTGATTCACCCAACTTTTTTTCGTCCGACAGAAATCGGATAGGATGAAAGCGGGTGCTACCGGAATTGTCTTCCTACTTTTTGTCGATCGACAAAAGTCGGAAAATGTGAAAAGAGCCTTATGTGAAAGCGCCCATTCGGTTACGTGGACTACTGAATCATCCGCAGTAGGCCTGACGCCGCCGGATGTTTCAGTGGCTCCCGACGGCTGCAAACACGCGTTCTTCCGACTCTTTGACTGTCGGATAATGTGAAAGGAGCAATTTATTTCTTCACCCTAATAAAAGAATAATCATTGAGACAAGCATATGACTACTGGCCGGATCAACTTATAGGGAATTTCATTCACCTTTCACAATTGAATAATTAATAGTTTAAAAAATTAAAAAAAAAACACGCTTAATAGAAAGCTTGTTTTTTTTAGCCGCATTATCCTTATACCAGGATCTTCAGGATTAGAGATTTTTCATATTCAGAGACACGGTAGTGTTTCGTACCAAGTAATACGGCGTGTACAGGCATACAAATGACTTAAATTTGAGACAAGTATGTGACTATTGGCAGGAACAACTGGAGAGTTTTGTACACTTAACTAAAAAAATTAACTAAAAAAAAATATATAGTTTACAACAAAAATAATTAATTGTTTAAAAACTAAAAAACATACTTTAATAGAAATCCAAACTAAAAAGTAGAAAATAATGCTTTAAAATACTAAAAAACACGCTTTAATAGAAAACGGAACTAAAAAATACAAAATAAAGAATAGTTTCAAAAACTAAAAAACACGATTTAATAGAAAAGTTAACTAAAAAGTAGAATATATATATATAAAATTTTAAATAAGTATGAAATAAGAATAGAGTGATTAATAAGAAATATTTATTTTATCGTAAAAAAGCGTGGGGTGCTTTTTAATATATTTTCATAATGGCTCTACTTTTACCAATATCTGTCATTAAATATTTACAACAATTGACATCAAGCACCGGACGCTTTTTTACAATAAAATCAATATTTCTTGTTAATCACTCAATTCTTATTTCAAACTTATTTAAAATTATTTTCTACTTTTTAGTTCACTTTTCTATTAAAGAGTGTTTTTTAGTTTTTTAAACTATTATTTATTTAACATTTAATTTTAAAAAACACTTATTCATGTCCCAAATTAGCAAGTAAATATGTTCAAGGTTTTTTTCAATTACTTTAGAGTTTAAAATAAAAATTATGCATCTAGGAAAGTGGCATCATTCCACACGGCCGAATACCAAGTATTCACTTAAAACTACCCACAAAATGCATATTGCCAAATTTAGTCAACCACTCCATATCATGGCTGAAGATTGTATATATTCGATTTCGTATATATTCGTTGCGTATATATTCGATGGGATAACACTTTATTTGACAGTTTCTTACAGATAGTCTCAATTCTTTTACAAATATAAATATTGTCCCAAAACATTATAATTAAAGGGAAGGAAAACGTGTCTTTCACACATTTTCAATCTCATCATATTCTTCCTCAACGTTGTCGATTCTATCAGCCTAGTAACAGATACATACAGAAATTCATTACTGGAAACTAAAGTAGTACCTTCAAATGCGTGACTGGGTTGTTCTTTACAGAGTGTACCAAGCTGGGAAATAGCATTGGATCTCGGATGAAGAATATCGGGCTGCTGCTCCCAACCAGATCCCAATTTCCTTCTTCTGTGTAGAACTTGACAGCAAATCCTCTTAAGTCACGAATCGTGTCAGGTGTACCCGCCTCCCCAACTGTTGGAAATTAAACATGAACAATTTAAAAGATATCGCCAGCCCATTCCTGCCCCAAAAACCTATTGGATCATAGAAAACACATCTTTTAGTGAGTTCGTACCATCCCGTCAACCATTTCTGACAAAAAGTTCGAACTAAGAGATTCGGATCAACAATCAACATGCGTCATGACCATCCAGTGCAATGTCTCACATATACCGAGAGCCAGGAGTTCTTCCAGGCAGATCGTTTCAACGAACTAGGAAATTCATGTGACTTTTTTTTTTTTTTTCTCTCGCCATTGATTGACGGGATAATACTTAAGTACCATTTTTTAATGAGATTAAAGGTTATGAGATTCCAAATTGTAGTAAAGGTAAGGAATCATGTAAATTTTTTGTATTGCTATTACCATGGGCGCCCCCAGGAGGGTGAAAGGAGGTGCACTTGCACCCCCTGGCTTTTGAAAATTTGAAAAAAAATTAGGGAAAAGTTGTAAATTCCAAGATAAAAAAAGCACATATGCCACTTATACTTTTATGTTACAATGAACATTTTTTTCTATTAATTTAGTCTTTTGTTTCGTTCCTGTGTCGTTTTTTGTAGCTACTTGAGTGACGATTTTCTGGTGCTTGTTGTCTATGATTATTAGAGGCTGATGAGTCGAAGTATTTATTCCTTTTATTGTATAATCATTTCCTGTGTAGTTCTCAAAATTCTATGAAAATGTTTTGCTTTCTAAGTCATCAGATATACTATCTTGGAATCGATTTTTAGAATTCAATTGAACATATTCCAATACTGCCTTTGTGTTTAATTTTGATTTTTTTTTTTTTTTTTTTTTTTAATCCGAAACTTGGAAGAAATATTTTTTTTTTTATTCTTCTGTATTTTTGCATCTTTGAGTTCCTCTATTCTAAACGGTGAATACCGTGAGATCTAGTTGGATGCTAAAAAAAAATCATTAAAAATATATATTTTGTATTCTCTTTAACAGGGTTGCACTTTCAAAAATATATAGCATGAATTTCAACTATTCTCAAAGTGTATAATTTAAAATGTATAATTATTAATTAACATTTCTAAAAAAATTAATGATTTTGATAAAAATGCAGTCTTGCACCCCCTTGCAAATATTCGTGGGGGCTCCCATGACTATTACAATCAAACCCCGTTAACGCGAAGTTGATGGGGTAGCCGAAATTGTTTGCATTAATTGAATTTCAGGCTAAACGAATCAATTAACGTTAAGTACGGAGAACTGCTTTTACTTTGCGTTAAACGAGATTTCATGTTAAGCGATTTCGCGTTAACGGGGTTTGACTGTACATCTAGGAAAGTGGCAGCATTCCATACGGCTAAGTACCACATATTCACTCAAAATTACCCTCAAAATGTATATTGCCAAATCTAGCCAAACAGGCAGAAGATTGTATATATTCAATGGGATAAAAATCGGTTACTAAGCAAACCGCCAGCCAAACCTCCCATACATTATGGAAGTTACTTAAAATAATATTGTTCCGTGCAGAGAAGAC
This sequence comes from Linyphia triangularis, assembly GCA_963978545.1. Taxonomy (NCBI): domain Eukaryota; kingdom Metazoa; phylum Arthropoda; class Arachnida; order Araneae; family Linyphiidae; genus Linyphia; species Linyphia triangularis. The sequence continues at coordinate 78,814,536 of OZ021728.1, read as the reverse complement.
TAAGGTATACAAAAGTGCATCTTCTCACCCACAAGTGAGAACCTAACTGCAACGGGCGTCTTCTTGCCAATCTCGCTGAAGAGATTGGCTCGAGTGAACTTGGTGATGTCATGGGTGACTTCGAAGATACCAAACGCACCGGCACCCTTGGCATGTACCAATCGTTGTGGAATCTGTTCCCTGAAAAACGTCATTCAAGTAAGTTCAGCTATAAATGTTCTCCACCCTCCTTTTTTGTAAAGAACGTCGCATGCAAATGAAACTAAATGGTAACTTTAGCAATAGAAATGCAATAGATTTATACAATAGAAATGTAATAATGTAGGTTCAGCTTATCTGTAATTGCAATTATGGGTAAATAGTTTTTAAATGCTATACATGTCATTTATTTTAGCATGTTCCGCATCCTAAATGGCATAAATATTTATAGAATGATTTAGATTGTGCTCTTCAAAACGTAAAAAGTTTAACAAAGCGAGATCTGTTTAGATGCTTTAAGTGAAATTTGCTACACACTGATGGTCCATAAATAGCCAAACATGGACAAATAAGAAAATCAATAGTTATTTATGCAACTAGTTTCGGAAAATAATACTTTTTCAAACGAGAAAAAACGCTTATTTGACTAGTGCAATAGCACGTGTACACTAATGATGGTTTAATGCTCTTTAAATAATCCACTTTATTCTCCTTGGTAAAACTAAGTTCCTCAATTTCCTCAAAATTGTTTTCTGTAGAGTCGCTGGAATCCAAGGAAAAACTGTTATTGAAAACACTCGTAAAGAACTCATTAAAAATATTTGCCATTCCTTCATTATCTTGAATAATATTCCCCTGGTTATCTTCAAATGGTCCCAGGTTAGACTTTTGTTTCCCCTTCCCAATAGCATATGCAAAAAATCGCTTAAGGTTAGTATTAAATATTCCTAGCAAATTTTTCCTCTAGCTCTTGTTTCTGTTGTTGGTTTTTGTGTGTAATTGCAGTTTTTTATGTGTTAAAGAGAGTAATAAAAGTGTATTCCATATAATCTGCCACAAATAATCTACCAATAGACCCAAACTTGATCCAGATTGGTTCAGTAAATCATGAGATATCGCCATACATACATACAGACGTTGGATTTTATACATATGCAAAGATTTGTTAAAACCGGGCATGAGTCACATTATGGATTATTCCAAATAAACCATTATCAATCTGAGATATTTAAGAATGGGGCGTGAATTATTAAAACAAGTAAAATGAGAGTCCATAAATTTACAATATTTACTAAATACATAGGGTGTTCCACAGATCATAAATAGCTTAAAAAACCATAAAAATTTGAGAGTTTGGTATATTTCAATGAAGTTTGCAACAAAAATAAAATTAAAAAAAAAAACAATAATAATAAAAAAAAATAAAGATTATTAGGAAGGAGAAATTTTCAGTAAGTAAAATATATATATTCTATTTTTTCGATTGAGGGCGTTGCACACAAGCAAATCAAAGAATCCATGAGAAATTGCGCTTATTTGCTGCAGGTAATGTTTAAAGTATTTCCCATCGCTACACTACTTGTTCTGATTATTCTTAATTACCAGAAATGACAGTTTGCAAGTGGAGTGACAACACGGGAAAAATCGTAAGTCAATTGTTATTCTCAATTATAGCATATTAATGCACATTTCCTATAATTGCTTGCGTATCGTGCCCTCTATCGACAAAAATTAAACTAATTTTTTATTCAATAAAAAATTCCCCTTTTCGAGAATTTTTCCACTAAAAGCATCCAAATATAAAAATTCAAGAACTTTAACCTTTCACTCACATTCAGAACAATTATAACTATTAAAAAAAAACTTGACATGTACAAAATTCTTCTCATTGTGTGCAATTTTTCTTAAGAGAATCTCAGAGGCTGAATACGAGGGGCTATCACCTGTCAAAGTGTGCCATCTCCTCCAAGAAAACCACGTCCTGCAGCAGCATTGGTCCTCTGGGTCCGATGGTCAGCGAGTTCATCTTGTCAGCAATGGGGGAGCCAAAAGCTGTTTTCAGAGTGGTTCTATTACCCTAGCCGGAGTGGGGATAAAATAAAAGTAAAACCATGGGATGCGAGGCATTTTTTTACATTATTCTTTTACTTTAACGCTAGAAAACTAGACTTAAATCAGTGTTACTATGTAACCAACTCAAAGACTGCGAATTAAAAACAAACATATTTTGATACTTCCTTTATTTATTTCAAACGGATAATTAGTATATCTTAAGAGAAGCATGATAATATTTTTATTAAAAAATAGAAATTATAACGTTTCAGTGAGTGAGAAGGAGTTAGTGCTATAGGAACCTCCTATAACTCGCTAAACTCGAAGTCTATTGGTATTAGATAATAGTCGAATATTTAGTCATTTGAACCCACACCACTTGGAAGAAATACCATGTGCTGTCTGTCTATCATAAGAATAGGGGTCTGTCAAGTTGTCTAGCTTTGTCTGTTACCATGGAAAAAAGACTATTGTCATTTCTAAAGTGAGATTCCAGGAAAAACTAGTTAACATTGGTTTGCTAAATAATCCTGATGGCATATTAGAAATATTTCATAGACTACCAAAATAAATTTATTTAAGTGAACAAATTCTCATCACCGAAATAAAAGTCGTATTATAACCTTTTAGGCTGCCAGCTTACTCCATACATTCTAAATCAGCGAGTCTTGTCTTTATATAGCAACCACCACCATATCTAGGTTACATATTCTCCTAAAGCCTGCGGCCTGCTTCCACAAGAGCGGTTTTTTTTTAGGTAGGAACGCAGCATAAAATTAAGCTACAAAATATTGACAAGCTAGATAAATATTGACAAAATATTGACGTAGCTAGTTTATATGCTGGTGGCAAGTGTGGGGGAGGGGGGGGGGTGGTATCGGTCGCATCCTCAAGGTCACTGGTCGTCCTCTAAGATCTGGATTATTTTTGAAGCTCAGTGAAAACACTTCGCTACAGATAACTGCTTTTGTTGCTATATTCGCGTGTTATCGTCTTAAATTTTTGGTATTTAAAATAACTCTACAATGGAATACTACTTGGATTGTGAACTTATCATTGTTGAAATTGAAAAAGATACAAGGTATAATGATTTCAAAAACCGTGAACTGAAAAGAGATGCTTGGATTGCAATTGAAATCATATTACACTGGAGATCACAAACAAAGTGACTGAGCTCGCGTTAACCCCTTGATATAAAATGACGTCTCGGAGACGTCATTCATTTCATGTGCCATTGTAGACTTTGACGTCTCCGAGACTTCAAGAACTGTTTTTGGTGAACACTGGGCAGTTTATTATTAGATTATCTGTTCGGTCGTGCATCGATGCTGTTTTGTTTAGACTGTGGAAGATGCTTTCCCCCTCTTAACAGTACCGATAAAAAAATCGCATCGGCAAACATATAAACAGAAAGAAGAACAATGAAAGAGGTAGTCAGTATAGCAGTTATCTCTGAAATAATCCGTGTATATTCACCATCGATGATATTCACTGCACAAACTACAAATGAGAACATCTCCATATTGCATTTTCTTGATTTATTTGAAGACAGAAGACAATCACGATGCAAGACAAGAAATTAATTAAGTATTTGTTTACAATAAATCCATGCTGACACTATGTTCTGGTTAGGGACGCATCACGATCTATTCTGAAGTTATGTTTCGTCACCAGGCAATTTTATTGCTATGCCAAGGGCTTACAGAACACGCATTTGTGGCCAGCTTGAGTAGATCAAATATAGAATTTCTCCAGTTAGAGTTCTGGAGAAGAACGTTATAAATCACTTTCAAACAACTGTGGACAGTACTGTAGTGAAATAGAAAGAGTTGTACAATAAATGTATACCTAGGAAAGTGGTAAGGTTCCACAGCCAAGTCCGATATGCTAAAGCATCATAACATGCAAGAGTATATTATGTTGATCGAGCTAGTTTTTCACCCCTTACAGCTCAATTACTATTATATCTAGAACCATGTGTGTGTTGTTGTTTTATGTCATCGTGTAACCCCAGGTGAATAGATGAAAAATGAACCACATAATTGTTTACATTAAACAAGGGAACATTACAAGAAATTCCTTTGAAAATTTCCAGTCACTTGAATTTTGAGCTTCTTCTGGTTATGATCAAAATTTTAGCCAGGCTTGCAGCTAAGAATGATTTAACAAATTTTGGCATTCGTTTTTTTTTTTTTTTTTTTTTAAATCTTCTCAGCTTGTTTAAAAGAAGTTCCTTTTGAATGTTTTAACGCGTAAGAGGGTTTGTACCTTCCAGACATGATCCCGAAAGTTGCGAATTTTATCCAGGATAATGATTGATTGAAACGGTATATTGGATTTCGAATATTTTCTTTTGTTCAATGTAAAGAAGGGACTTTGATACTTTAAGCTTAACTATTAAGACAATAAAGTTAAAAATAAATCTCATTTACTTATTTTTCCAGCACACATTACGTGCTCATAAAAGTTCTGAAACCCAATGTTTCAACTTTGAGTTAGACTGCCACTTACATTTTAAAGTAAGTTTTGAATACATCAAGGTGTTTGGTTGGTTTGAACTAATTACCTTCTGATGAATAGCCTATCACTTAAATGGCTAATTACTTAATCGCTTAAACGCGAGCTATTGTTATTTTTCATATTTTTTATTTCTCTCTCTCTTTTCTTTTTTTTTAATTAAATGCCATACCTACTTTTTATCATTGCTCATTTTTACGTATTTGCATGCTTTTGTACTCAAGTTAAAATTAGAGGTATAAATTTCTAAGTATGAGTAAACTGAATATTGATTGCAAACCCAAATCTCCATTCAATATTGCATCATGATATTTATTGTTCCTCTCAATAAAAGATTATATCTATCATCATTGATGGCTCGTGCACTACAGCCAGTACAGCCGGTGCCATCGTGAAACCGCTCTTTCCCTCTTAAGTTGATCGGGCCAGACCACAGCAATAGTTTTCGCAGATGACGTCACACTTTCAACTCCACCAGGCATGATTCTTCCTTCAAGGACTTTTCTCCACCAAAAATGCATTGCATTAAAACTCTTGCACATAATATAAAAGTTATTAGCAGCTTTATCCACCACTGTAATAATCCAATTTGAATTATTACACTGGTGGATAAAACTACTAATAATTTTTGTATTATTTAAGAGAGGTTTTGTAGAAATTTAATGTTTAATGATTATAAAGGAAATGATACTTCATTATTAAAGTTCATTAGACCAAAAAGGAATTAGATAACAGGATTTTGGCTTTTGCAAAAAAAAAAAAAAAAAATAATAATAATAATAATAATAATAATAAGATTTCATGCATGAAATATCCTTATCTTTTTCCCTCGGTTAAATTTCATAAATCTGTTTTGAAATTTCGTTTCGTAACTTGCTCTACAAATTGTTACAATGATTATCTAAGAATTTTTTTATTTTATTTTTTTAAACTTGTTTTGGACAAGATAAAGATGCTTGAAAACCATTTCTTGATTAAAAATAATGAGATTTTGGATTTTATTAATAATAACAAAATTGAGTTTTTGTTCATACATTTGATTTCGAAAATTTATTCACCAGTATACCACATGATGATTTGATTAATACTTGCTCTGATATTTTTGATAATTTTCTTAAAACTCTAATTTAGATGAGATAGAATTGTGAGAGTTTTGCTAATTTAATAGTTTTGAAAATAATTTATTTAATGGAAACAATTTTGATGGACAAACTAAAGGAATTCCTAAGGGGAAATAACTTTTCTAGCTACTTTGCCGATTATTATTTACTCGAAAGGAGATTTCTAGAATATAATAATATTGTAGCTTTTATATACATTGATGACTTAATTATTTTTAATTTCAATGATTTGGACAAAATTATAGAGATTTACTTGAAGGATTTTATTTTAAAAAAATTATAATATTTACAAGAGCTCTCAGTATCTCGATTTAAATTTAAAGATAATTCAGTAAATATTGGTGTTTATGACAAAAGACAGGATTTTAAATTTCAAGTTTTTCGAATTTTAATAGCAATTTAAATTTCAATATTTTTAGAAATATTTATTATACACAACTAAATAAAATTAAGAGTATTTGCAATAATGCTACGGACTTTAATTTGGCTTTGGGAATTTTTAGGGACAATTTGAGAAAAAATGGATTTACTAAATATTTTTGAATTTTCGTCTTTTTGAAAAAAAATTTGGTTTCTGATTCCATTCTTCGGGCGATATTGAAATCCAGTTAAATAGCCCTAACTGGTTTTAAATATTTTATTATAAATTGTTTTCATTTTTTCGTGGAACATAGATGGCAATGAAGTTTTAAATGTTTTATGCGGGGCAATTTTGGGTTGTTGGTTGTTTTCAGATTATCTGGCGCCGTCAGCAACACGAGGGCTATAATGCGCCGAAACATTCGTCATTAGACAAGCCAACATACATTTACAAACACCCATGCCTAACACGGGACTCGAACCCGCAACCTCGCGGTTTAGAAGCTAGCACGCTAACCACTATACCGTTTGGTCGGCAGGGCAATTTTGGGAATTATGTTTTTCAATACTTAAACTCTTGGTGCTGGAATGGGTTCATCTCGAATCAACGTGGACATTAAACTTAGGAAGACAGCTATTTTGTTAAGTTTGGTTTATAAGGTACGTTTCGTTTTAGTATTTGTGAATATTTTTGACTTCTTGTCTATCCGTCTGGAGGCGTCGGGGCTTGAATGTGATTGATATATTATATTATATCAGTCGCATTTCAGAAACGCCTCCATTAAAATCCCAGCTGGATTCAAGCCCACTGACGAAGAAACTCAGTCGGGATTTCAAATATTTTTAAGATTCATAATTTAATATCTGTTTTTTTTTTTTGGCTGTTTAAGGTCTAACTTTGTGCTCTTTATTTTTATTATATTTAAAGATTGCTCATACAATAATATTTTGTAGACCCAATAAATAATATTTATGAATTAGCAGTTTGATTGTGTAGATTTTTATGTATTAGCAATTTGATTAGCAGGTAATTGAATTGTATAAGAACTAGAACAAAGTATTCAAGCCAAGTATGTAAGGAAAAAAAATTTGTCATGTTGCATCCACAAAAGTTTGTAACTGCACTGCCTATTTTTTTTTTTTTTTTTTTTTTTTTTTTTATTAAGATTTCTCTCATATTAGGTTAAATAAATGTTATAATAAACTTAAGAAACAAAAGTGAAACATTAACTTTTTCATATTTGTAAAAATTATGTGTGAATTTTAGCTTTATAAAACATGTCCAATTCGTCCCTCGCATAAGGGATAAGACATTTTTCTTACTATTTTAATTTACCTGTAAAAATAATATATTATTCATTACCATCATATTTATATTTTGTAAGTGAATAAAAATGTTTGAATATGTTATTCTTAATGTTTCAATGCTGTAACGATGGAAAATAGATTACAGGAAATATTTTTGTAAAAAAAGTCCCATCCCTTTCTATTCTCCCCTATCTGAAATGGTATTAGCGAGAGTTGAAGTTGTGACGTCACGAAAGCTATGGTCTGGCCCGATCAACTAAAGAGGGAAAAGAGAGATTTTACGATGGCCCCGGTACAGCCGGGCTGCATCTAAATTTATTAGTTCAAAACTAAAATTATACAATTTTCTAAAATGAAGATCCAATTTCTACGTTGTAAAAAAATCCGATAAATAGCAAATTTGTTACCTCAATACTCAATTCACGAGAGAAAAAAAAACGGCTTCCAATCAACCTATACTGGTGATCTTCCTCCGAAGAGCAGCCGAGTGTCCCTGTAACAGAGTTTCGGCTGCGACGTTGCTACCCGTTGGCATAGTAACAGATAGAACCCAACAGATCCTTTCCCTCCGTGATATATATAGGGTGTTTGGCTGTGAGCAATATTTTTGACTTTCGGCAGACCTTGAGAATTCAGTGAACTGATTTGTCGAAAGTTAGTATGGGTAGGGCAAAGTGAGAGCGAACCTGAAAATCCCTTCAAACGGAATATCATTTTGAAACAATGGAGCCCTATTATGATAGTGTGTGTTTTATTAAAAACACAATTTAAAAGATGGAAAGAAGATGATAAACGCGAACTATTTAAAGAAGATAGACCAACACCAAAGTTGTCCATCCATCAAAGAAAAAATCAGCATGATCGTAAGTTTCAAATTTCTTGGTATGAACTTTTCCCGTAGCTGTGTGGAATAGAGCGTATCGAAAAAAACTTTTTTTTGGAAATTCAAAATTTCAAGTTGATAAAAAGTTGTCACTATGCTCACATGTTTACCAAATTTTTTTTTAGTTCAATAGAAAAATATTTAGGTCTCCCGGAATGGACCTGAAGTTTGATGTTTTTTGACAAAAACAAAGATTTTTAATTTTTTTTTTTTTTAAATAAATAAAAAGTAATTTTTTATTTTCAAGAATAAAATGTCGAGTTTATAATACTAATTAACAGTAATAAAAAAATTATATATGTCATTTAATAATTAGGTCTCCCTGAATCTACATGAAAAACTTAACTTTTTTACAAAATACGGATATTTTTCAATTTTCAACTCATTCTTTTGGTTAGTTTCAATTATTTTATTCCTAGTCTAGGTATAGTAATACAACATTTTGAAATATCGGGAATATCATTTTATGAAATGGTGTTTACTAAACTCAAGTATTAATTCATATAATTTCTGCACGACTCTACGTTGGTTGGAGTCTCCAACCAACAAAGACTCTAGGTTTGACACATGAAGGTAACGTTATCGAAAATTATTCAATGTCACAGGGTTCGAATGATGAAAGTGTACATGATAGTAAAATGCTTCTACCATGGAAAGGCCGGAAAGTTGAATTATTTCAGTGAAATAAGAACTGGCAGAAAATCTACTCTCTTTTTCTAGAGCGTATGACCGTAGAGCCAATCTCTATTATAGTAGAAGCTCAATCAGCAAGTGCTCTTTTGTGGAATTTAAATGTTGTAATACAAGAAAACCAGGCAGTGGTAATAGATAAATCTAATGTTTTTCGTGAAACGGTGAAATATCACCAAGGTTAACTATTTTTCACTCTATTTATTTAATCGAAAGGATGAAGCAATAAGTATAAAAATTGTAAGTTGTAAATCTGGTCGCATAAATAAACGATAAGAACATGTATCTTTGGTATAAGAACTATATTCAATATATTTTGGACGCGCAACTCCAGACAGTGGCTCTGTACGAAACGTAATATCATCATTACATGACGTTATATTGTAACCCATAAGGGAGTATAAATTTTCATTACAAACTCAGCTATTTTTTTCAACTTCGAGGTTGGATCAAGTGATACAATACATATAAGTGAAATTAAATTTGCCATTTTTAATCATCTTGAATGGGAGATGTTTCCAGGGTTTCTGCTTGCTAAACCTTGGGGGTATTTGCTTACTAGAACAGTCTGACATATTTTCCAGTATTTCTGGTCGGTGTTCAACTTTATAAAATCAAAGTTTAAAAAAAACCTATCAATGTTATTGTATTCAACAACTGGTAAATCTCGACAACTTGTTAGACGTTTTCTTAATGGACAGTAAAAGAAGTACGTTAATAAATTGGAACAGCGAGAATAATCATAACTTTCCTAAGAGGCAATTCGTTTAAATGAAATAAACAAACTGCTTGTACTGGTTATTTTAAAGTATTTACGAAGAATGAAATTGATCAATTAGATACTTCAGTATTTCATTCATCACCATCATAACCAAGACCTTGAATAGTTTTCTTATCAAAGCAGCTTTATTTCGTAAGTTGTAATGATGACACTACGTTTCACCCAGAGCCACTGTCTGCAGTTGAGTGTCCAAAATATGTTGAATATAGTTCTTATACCAAAAATAAGGGTTCTTCTCGTTTATTTATGCGACCACATTTACAACTTACAATTTTTATACTTATTGCTTCATCCTTTCGATTATATAAATAGTGATAAATGAAAATAAATGTGAAAAATAGTTGAACTAATACTTTCGATTCAAAAAACTTTCGATTTATCTATTACCATTGCCTGGTTTTCTAGTGTTACAACATTTAAATCCCACGAAAGAGAACTTGCTAATAGAGCTTCTACTCTAATAGAGATTGGCTCTATGGTCACAATCTCTAGAAAAAGAGAGTAGATTTTCTGGCAGTTCTTATTTCACTGAAATAATTAAACTTTCCGGCTTTTCCATGATAAAAGCATTTTACTATCATGTACACTTTCATCATTCGAACCCTGTGACAGTGAATCATTTTCGATAACATTACCTTCATGTCTCGAACCTAGAGTCTTTGTTGGTTGGAGACTCCTAAAAACTTGGAGTCGTGCAGAAATTATATGAATTAATAATCTCTAGTTTAGTAAACGCCATTTCATCAAATGATATTCTCGATTTTTCAAAATGCTGTACTTCTATACCTAGATTATGAATAAAATAACTGAAACTAACCCAAAAATGGGTTGAAAATTGAAAAATATCCGTATTTTGTAAAAAAAAAGTTAAGTTTTTTCATGTAGATTCAGGGAGACCTAATTATTAAATGGCAGATACAATTTTTTTATTTCTGTTAATTAGTATTATAAACTCGACATTTGTATTCCTGAAAATAAAAATTTGCTTTATATTTATGTTTAAAAAAAAAAAAAAAAAATCTTTGTTTTTGTCAAAAAACATCAAACTTCAGGTCCATTCCGGGAGACCTAAATATTTTTCGAGTGAAGTAAAAATTTTTTTGGTAAACATGTGAGCATAGTGACAACTTTTTATCAACTTAAAATTTTGAATTTCTAAAAAAAGTTTTTTTCGATACGCCCTAGTGTGGAAGCTTTTATTTACAAAAATTTTTATATTGGCCGTGTTTCATTGTGCTGAATATAGTGGATTAAACCAAAAGGTAGCTCTCTGATTATTAGACGTTTCAATGCTTCATGCAATTACTCATAAAAGCAGTATTGTTTTTAAGTAAACAAGAATTTACATTTAGAGACCATAACGAGAAATGTTTTTTTTTTTTTTTTTTTTTCTTCTTTTTTTTTATTATTATTATTATTATTATTTTTTTAATGAAAAATATACAGAATGATTTGATTAATTGTTCTTATTTTATAATTTCATGATATAAATGTTTGTATTTTGTACAAATTGAAACGAAATTTCGATTTGAGTATCAAAGAATTTGCATTCATTTCTTTGTGATGTACACACTTGAAATATCGCAAAAATAGGACAAATGTGTTTATAGTTATTCTGCTTTAAAATAATCTCTAGATGGAATTTTTGCAATGTAATGGTATCATCTTAAGGCTAGAGAGTCATTTTATTGGTTTGAAGTACTATTTTGTTCTGAAAATAAATTTGAATATTTTAACTCGTTGTCCAAAAAATCGAGGTTTTAGCACGTGAAACTTCATTTAAACAGTGATAACTGAAGTTTGATGTAATCTTTTCGAAAAATGATTTGATAATTCAAATCTGTATTAACCATTAGATGTTTTGAACCTCAGTCATATTGATTGGTAAAGAAAATGAATTTTTCTAGATATTTCAATGCATAAGTTTTTAGAAAAATTGCGATTTTTTCTACTTTTAATTTTAAAAAAATTATATCAAAAAATTATCTATTCTAGAAACTAGCAGATGGAGGTTCATAACATAAAAAAGGATATTATGAGCAATATCCAACTAAGATAACTTTTCTTGCCCCCATAAAACTCGAGTAATTGTTCAAAAATATGCTAATTGTAACGAGTCAAATGTGAACTAGTTAATAAATTTTTGAATAAAAAGAAAAAAAATTTCATGTAAACATAATTACTGTTTATATACTTTTAAGTGTAAGAAATCCATTTTTTAAAATGATAATTTAAAAAAAAAAGTTCCGGCTGCATTACCATTTTCGAACACAGGCCGCCTCTGTCGCTCATGAAAATTTTGCGGTTTTTTTTTTTATAGTCTCAAACATAATAAACACAACAAAAATAATTCTTACCTCTCAAAAAAACAACTAGATATAGTAAAAATAAAGACGTCTAGTAAATTTCAGAGCAAGAAAAGTTATGATAGATCACGGTTGCTGCCAAGTGATCACGTATAATTTCTTTGGCGTACACACAACTTGTACACAATGAACAAAATTGGGATTGAGATAAGCTTACAAATCCCCATAGACAATCAGTACTAGGCAGGCTACAGCTTTTATAGAATTAATCTCAATTCAATGCGATAAATACAAAGTAGCTCAAACATCAAATATTATTTCGAAATAACTCTGGCCTGCCATGTTCTCATTGCCTATGGGGATTTCTCCCAATAATCCTAATTTATGCAGCGTAAATTAAATTAACAAGTCTGTATCGACAGTTTTGTATAATAAAAACAAAGCAAAAGAAAGTTAACAATCTGGATGTTTCCCGTCTTTACTTCTGGGTCATGAAATTCAATACTGAATTTCACCTACCTGATGAGCTTTCCCGTAGTCGCTCAGTTGCTCTGAAGCCTTGTCTCTTCCATCGGCCTGAAGAAGGGACGAAGAAAGGAAAAGCACCACTAAGAAGGCGAACATAGTCTGCTGAGAAAGATCCATTCAACAGGGAGTTATGTGTATGTAATTTAAACTGGCAATCACACCACACTTGCAGTGGTTTTCTTTCCAAGGCTCAAAGAATTAGTTACGATACACCGCTGTTAATATTTCTTTGACGGAAGGGAAGGTAGAATGCGAAAACAGATAAATTACTATTGTTGCGGTAAAGAAGGCATTTCCAAAGAACAGGTGTTACCTGAACTAAATAAATATTTCGTATCAGTAAAGTAATTAAAGTATTAGTTCATACCTTTTCTCGCTATCTTTGACCATAGAACAGTACAGCTGTTTGTCTGATCTGTCGAGCGAAGTTGAGAAATAAAAGGATGGTTACCATTTACTCGCATTAGGAAGGCTATTCAAATATGTTGTAAATTTTCTATAAAAAGAATAATTAAAGATCAACAAACATAGTTTTTAAAAACTTTAGATGTCTTTCAGAAAATACCAAAATGAATAGATATTTTTAAATTCATAACTGTTGACTAGATGACCCAACATTGAGCCTAATATATGTAACACACAATTCCATCATAATCAAATGTAAGTTGAATGTTAATTTTACTATGGATTTTTTACAATCAGGAAAATTTTATTTCACTATTTTCAAATCATATCTTAATTTATGACATTTCAAAATTAAATCAGCTTTTTCATAAAGTTAAATTTTGATCTTGCAACATGTATGAATAAATAAAAACCTCACAGGCAGTAGTTATTTTTAATCACATAGCTTTAATCAATACCATACATAGCAATAAAACATTAACAAGAAAGCCACATATGCCAAATAACGATCATTGATACATTGCTACTATATCACAAGTATAGGAAACACATTAAAATTGCTCTTTACAACTTAAGTGAAAAGGTAACTTTTTTATAGTAATAAGCAAATACTTAATAGATTTATTGATATCCTTTTTGGTCGTTTCCCTGCCTACACTCAGACGCAGCGTTTTCTTCGCCAAACGCCCATCGATGCCTGATGCAATAAGAACTAGAGTTGCTGTATCAAGAGAAGGCCAATGCTACTTGTATTGAAAATTTCAGAACTGTAGCCGAATTAGAAATCGTTTTGTAAAATATTTGTTACTAGGGGGCTTCGCCCCCTGCTCGCTAACGCTCGCCAACCCCCAAACACCTCGCTGCGCTCGGATTGAGCGGCTTTGCCGCTCGAATTTATGGTTAAAACATCTTGCTGCGCTCGAATAGGTTTGCCAGCCATAAAAAATGTAACCAAATTTTTACAACTTTAATGTAAGGCCTAATAGAGAAAACACCCAAATTGCAAGTTTCATAATAGAAAGTTAAATATACTATCCGCCAACATTCTGATTTAAAACTTCATTAGTTATGCCCTTACATTGAAGTCCCAATATCTTTTATTTATTCTGATAAGTCGCCCCGTTAGAGAACGACGTCCAACGCGAGGCATTTTCTGGATAGAAAGACTTCAAAATAATAATTACTCTAATACAAAAATGCTTCAGAAAAACAGAAAAAATCTACTTTGAAACGAAGAGTTTAAAAAGAGCTTTAAAATTAGCAACGGGTTTGTTGTTTACATACGTAAGGATAGCTTTAAAATTAGCAACGGTTGGTTGGTTGGTTGGTTGGTTGGTTGGTTGGTTGGTTGGTTGGTTGGTTGGTTGGTTGGTTGGTTGGTTGGTTGGTTGGTTGGTTGAACCCCCGAGCAGCGGGTTTGTTTACTTAAGGATGTTGCCATTCTTATATTCAAAATCATTGAGGCTTTGTAGTAGCTTAATGATGAAAAATATTGAAATTTAACTAATTAATAAAGTGTTAATAAATTATTTTGGCACGTTTTGGCAAATCTACAGCTTATTTCCTTTAAAATGACACCTTGATCATTGAAATTGGTTGAGTAGTTTAGGCGGACGGACTAACCCCAAAAAACGTATTGCCTATTAAATATATAGATAAATAAAAATAAAAAATAAAAAAAATTTAAAAAAAAATTAACTTATGTTTTTGAAAAGACCAATTAGAAGGCCACAGCTACTTATGTTCAAAATTTCAGAGCTGTAGCCCTATTAGAAATCGTTTTGTAAAATATTTATTAATTAATTAAAAAAAGAACTAAATAAAAATTTTAAATTCTATTTTTAAAAACCTTTTAGCATCGGGCGGTACAAATGTCGTACCGCGGGAAGTATTTCTCTTGGATACGGGCCTGGTACATATGTGGTACCAGAGCTTTTCCTCTCCCCGTGAAGAGTGCGACATGTCATTAGTGATGGATGACGAAACGCCTCTATTGTAGCGCTTCACAAAAGAGCTTTGTTATAGATACCTTTATCAGGTTTGGTGACCAGGTGGCGAAGTATTTGGCAGTATAGAAGTCTGCATTCTGCGAAGATCGCCAATGCATTCTTAAAGTACTTGTTTTCTTACCATTGACTAGACCTCTTTTAAAACTTGCAAGGTGTAAGATTTATTGATATTTATCTAAATAACCCCAGTGGTGTCCGATCCGAACGAAGAAGTTCTGGGATGAGACGATCGTTAATCAGGTAGTTGGGGAGGAGCCTTCGATACGCTCCATTTAACCTCATTAGAACCCTGGTCATGTAGAGACGCGTTTTGTATACATCCCCTCTTCCTCCGATCGCTCCAGAAATGTGTTCCAATACCAAAGAAAAGGCGCGGGGCGATTCTCTGCTTGAAGCACAGAACAAAGGAACAATGATAGCAATGTTAAAAGTTTAAAGTTAATCTTTGCTTTCTGAAATTATTCGTTCAGGACTCGGACAAAGTTTTAGATTATATATTCTTCTACTTCATATCTAATCAGCGAATGGAGATTTTTGTTGTATTGTCTTATAGTGCTATAAGAGTTTTTGTCTCAATTTGGTTCTTGTAAGAATAGCGTCATAATAAGTGGAAAATTGAAGAAGACGTAAGTTTTCAAAATGATTGTAATGGTACCAGTTGTATATTAATGAAAACCCATATATTATATACATTTTGATTAAAACATTTTGGCACCAGGAAATAGTTTCAACAAATGATCGGTTAAAATGGGATTTTATTAGTATTCAGAAGCGATTATAGAAGCATGTGTAATTGTAAAAGCGATCTTTTAGTGAGAATAACAGTCCCAAAATTTGTTAGTGACAAATGTCATCGGCATCAAATCCTATTTGCCAAGTTTCAGGTCGATTGGATTATTGCAAGTGAGTTAAATTGGCCTCCGCAGAACATTTCTATAAGCAAAATATGCGGCAAACTACTTTTCAAAATTGAATCCTTAACTAGGGGTATGGAACATCGCACAATTTTTCAATTACACTAAATAATACTGATCATTGCGTTAAAATATGATACGGGATGTTATTTACCATTTTCATATTTTCACTTATTTAAAAACCCACCTAATTGGCGAAGATATTCGATAGACATTACATTGTCCTTTCTTGTGCGGGAAACAGATACAAATCAATCGTTGGTGGGTGATGCTCAAGGGCAGAAAACTCTGTGTTAAAGTAATTCGTGATTATTTTTATTTTTTCCCCCCTTTAACAAAAAAAAAACTTTTTACGCTTTTATCGCATTTGTACGGGAATTTAGGTGGTGGGGAAGTTTAGAACACGTAAGAGGCATTAGCAGAGAGATTTTAATCAAAATAGTTAGGGCTGTTTTTTAGAAATTATTGAAGAACGAGATTTTTTCATGATTTTTCATTATTTCAATCTTATGCGCATGCGCGATTTTGACGAAAATCTAAATGGCAGGACCCATGGCCACCGCCAAACCATGTACCAAATTTGAAGAGTGTAGGTCAATTTTTTCTGGAGTTATTCTGACCACGTGCACACAGACAGGCATTTTTTTTTCTATACCACTTTTTTTTTTTTAAATCTGGGTGATCCAAAAAAAAAAAAAAAAAAAAAATTAATCGAATGCTGTACTTTCATTACCCTATGTAAAGATATGATACGCAGATTTGCCCGCCATCGACATACACAGCCAACCATCCACACACAAATTCGAAGTTATTATAAGGGATTTAAAAATGGATCTATTTTAATTAATGTCAAAGCCAGAAACATATTTTGCCGTATTTCGAATAATTTCACGAGATTGAGTAGTTCTGATCGTTTCAAACTTAAATTCTATGAATACAGTTTAGATATAAGGTGAGTTAATAATAGCCAAGTAAGTTCAGATGGCTGCTTTCAAATGATGCTGATGGTGAAGGATTCCGATTTTTTTGGAAGTGAGCACAATTTATCAACACATAATTTAAATGTCTTTGAAAAATCAATCTTAAAAGTAATTTACTAGTTAACTTTAAATATAACAAAAATGTTATTTCTAATAAGGACAAGTTTTTTTAAAAAACGGTTAATTCTATTAAAGGGCTGCAGTTACTTTTGAATTTTGAGTTTAACATACAACGCACCTTTGAAACAATTACATCCATACATTTCTAAACATGTATTTGTTAAAATTGCATTCCAAACCTCTCATTACATGTACATTCTTTTAGTTTGCAGTTTTAATTTATTAAATTTCTTGTATTAACTTCCGACTTTGTGTGTATATTTGTGTGTTTTGTTTGTCGATGGCAGGCAAATATACGGAGGCCTAATTATGTGAGACTCTTTGACATCATCAAATCGGGCTGAAACTTAGCAGATAGATTCGATGTCGGTGACAATGCATTCTGTCACATTTTGAAGGCTGTCACTGTCACTAAAAGATCATTTTTATGGAATGCTAATAAACCAACTTGCCGTCATCCAATCGCATTGAAATAGCATTAAACCAATAATTGAAGAAATTCTTTCCTGTTGACAAAATAATTTTAGTATAAATAATAAAATTGTTTTGATCAGAAGAAATAAAAGATACTTGGATCTGAGTGCATAAATTCACATTCATTTTGAATGAATAAATTTTGAGAAGTAGTTTGCAACATATTTTGCTGATAGAGATGGTGTTAGTATCGAAATTTAAATTTTTAAAACAAGCACACGCTGGCAACAGAAACGGTGCTATGTTAATGAATATAAAAATTTACTTATGTATACAAAGGATTTATATTAAAAACTTTGTTTTTATGGGTTGTATTATTTTTACAGTCAAAAACGATTTTTTGTGAAGTGTTAGTTGCAAAATCGCTTTTTACTTAAAGAGCGCAAAAGGCTTTTTTCCTAGAAAATTTTATTTTTTAATAATATCTTTTGCGGAATAGGAAGGTTTATGTTCTTTAACTGGTAATTTCCAAATCTCCCTTCTTGCTTATACCAGCAAAGAAATTGTTTTTTGATGGATATGCATTTACAAGATGATTTACCCTAATGTCACTAATTGTAGCTGGTTGTCTATAAATTCATATTTGATCTAGATAAAACAATTATTTTGCCATATAATTTGACCACCAACTAAAAATACAGAACGTTATCTCAACGTTCTTACGCAGCTCGGTAAACCTTCTACTCGAGGTGATGTGTCAAAATTGGAAATGGTCTGTTCCACAGGTTCTCTCGGGAGACAATTTTATAAAAGATCCAAAGTGGACAACTTACAATAGTATTTACCTTTCATAATTCAATGTCAAGCTCAAGTCATTACTCCAGTCAACACACCTAAAAATCTAAAATCCTTTTGTTGAGGAAATTCACGCTTCAAATAACCGCTGGTGAGAAAGCGGAATCGTTAATCTTAAAATAAATATCCTTACCCCCTGGTCCAGAATGGTGTTAAAGGGTAAACACCATATAGGACAATGGAATTTTCTTTGGTTTACTTTTTCTTTTGAATCCGATAGGGAGAAGAAAGGGTTAAAGAGAGAGCAAGCTGTTTGCGTAAATTAAAGAACTTTAGGCTGAAAATGTTACTGGATTTGATATTACCAGGGTTCACACTAAAATCACAGAATGAAAATCACCGGCTTTTCAATGACTTTTATTGACCTAAATAATGTTTTTAATGACCTTTGAAAATTTGTTTTCGTGCATCATGTCTATATATATTAATTTTTAATAGAATATATTATACCAGAAAATTTACAAGTCTGCGCATGGGTAATAAAATATGTCACAGAATTCTGATAACAGTGCGGACAAGTGGTGGTCACGCGGGGATAGCAAGTCTGAGTAGTACTATTATAAAATTTGCGGTTGGCACAACAGCCGTAAAAATTAAGGACTTATAAGGACCTTTAAGAATTTTCAAGGACTTTTAAGCACCTCTAAGCATTTTCAAGTACTTTCAAGGCCTTAAAAACGAGTTCAAAAATATTAAGCACTTTTAATAACTTTCAATGACCGTGGAAACCCTGATTACGTTAAAATGGAAGGTTACATTAAAAAAAGATTCTAACTTTCGTAGTCAGCAGTTAAGAGCTTCAAAAGAATCATTCCTGCGATTATTAACATCCTTATCAATTATGGATTACTAAAAATGAAAAATCAAATATTGAATTGTGTAGCTGAACTTATGGAAAATATAAACTTTCGTTATTTTTATTTTTCACCCTTCTTATATATTATACTTATAAGATCAAATTGCTTTTTCCAGAGAAAAGCAAAATAAATTTATTGATTTTGATAAATATTTTGGTAATCGTTGCGGAAAAAAACCCTCCCTTTTAGAGGGCCTCATGAGTTGATTTCTTTTAATATTATTTTAGAGTATTATTTACCATATAATGTTTATGTAAGTGTTTACTGATAGAATTAAAGCGTTAACAAAATTAAAATCGGAAAAAATACAAATTATAAGTTGTGTCGGCTAAGAATATTTAATCCCTTTTAAGGCATCTATGTAGAATCCAATAATGAATTTAGACGTTATCAAGCGCAAAAACTACACTAGGACATTGATGCGCCAAAACAACGCGAACCGTACACAGTCTGGAAATGGTGTGTCTTTCAGGGGTTTCCACTTTTTTTTACTCTGAAAAGTTCTGCTTGTTCTACATTTTTTTTTTTTTTAATTAGACTTTATAGGCCTTTATCAAACTAAACTTAACTGTAGCCCCTAAAAAAAAAATCTAACTCCACCATTGTTCTGCGCACACATTAGTACACCATTATATTTTTATTCCACTATTTTTGTAGTTGAAAACAAAGCTATGAATGTTTTCCTCTTTTTGACATTTTGACTGTTTTCACCCATGGTCTTTGAAGAGGAAAATGTCGCGCATTTACGCATCAAGAAGGAGAAAATCCGAAAAACTCTCTGACAATCAACGCAATACTATCTGTCTACTAATTAATTTTTGTAAGACAATTTTGGTAAAAAACATTTGAGAGAAAGCATACACTTTTTACAAAATGATACTTGTTCTGAACAGATATTGTAAGAAATTCTTTCAATTGTCTGTCAAATAAATCGAATTTTAAAACTCAACAAAACTGCACATTATGAAACATTAAAATACAGTTGTCTTAAAAACACGAAGCGTCATCGTCCGTATCCGTAGTTGGGTTGTCCATCAATAAACACGATATTTGAAGTTTAAAAATACTGTTTAATATGTACATTGTACATACTTAAAGGAAGAGCCTTTTTTTTTACAAAGACAACTTATCAGTTAAGAATTTAACTTATTAAATTGTGCTATTAAAGAAAAAGTGACCTTCTATTGTTGGTGAAATTAAACTTCCTTTACCGTCTTAATTATCATTTAAAACAAATTAATCGAAAATATATAACTTCAATTTTTAAAGCAAATTATTAATTGTTTAAAATATAAATTTCTGTTCGAGTTTGAAATCCCTCGTTGAGATCTTACGATGAATCAAAGTAGGTACGTAATGATATGTAGTATAACTGCGTATTGTGTCTTTTAATTGACTAATTATAACTATATATTAGGATGGTCTATGTAAGGCGTCAAAAACGAAATTTCATCTGATTTTAACTCTCACCCCTTCATTCCTTTCGTTTTGGTCTATCTTGACAGTGTGCCAAATTTCATTTCAATAATATATTAACCCGTGTCGCAAATAGCCTGAAGTTGTTAAAAGATTACTAAAATTGAAATTGTTTGAAAAAAAAAAAAAAATATTAAATTTCTTCGGCTTCAATTTCATACCCCCGAATATTTTTTCTTTTGACCTATTTTTGTAGAGAACCAAGTTTTATTATGATAAATTAGTATTAACCCTGCTAAATTGATATTGAAGTTTGTAAATATAAAAACAGAATTGACAAAAATGAACGAACATATTCTAAAAGTTTTATTTCCTAAATTTAAAAAAGTTGCAAAATATTGATACAATTTAACTAACAAAATCTAACATTTAAACAACAAAAATGTCAGATTTTTAGCGGTATTTTTTTTTTTTAGTAATGCCTCATATTTTACAATATGTGTTGTACTGCTTGCAGTGATCGTCCACACGTTGATCGTTGCTGCACACATTAATCACTTTTCATTTACAAAAATGACCACAATAATATTTTTTATAGTCAAAGGTAAAAAATGGGGGTAAGAATACAAAATTTGTAAGTTGGAAAATAAGGAACACCCTGCGCTGTACAGTAAAATGCAGTTATGTGATGCGAACTTCCATTTTCCTTACGGCACAGCTTAAACTCTTTTAATTTTCAAAAAATTGCTTACAATAATATTTTTATCGCCAAAGGGAAAAGAATTGGAGGGTGAGGAAAAAAGAAATCTGAAAGTTAAAAAAATAAGGACCACATATATGCCGTAGTCCCTTATTACAAATTTTTCTGTTACACTTTCTAGGCCCTTTTGTTACGATTTAATTGCAAAATCTGAAATATGATAAGAATAGCTATTTGATATGCATACAACTGATACTATTACAATCACTTTGAAAACTTACGTCTTCTTCAATTTTCCACTTATTTTGACGCTATCCTTACAAGAACCAAATTGAGACACAAACTCTTATAGCACTATAAGACAATAAAAAAAAAACCTCCATTCGCTAATTAGATATAAAGTCACAGAAATTTACGGATTGAGATAGAGCATGTAAAATATGTTATGTTTCAATTCTTCGTCTTTCTGAAAAAGGTAAAGAAGTCCTACAAAGAGGCAAATGAGTTGAACTGCCGACCGCTGAACTTTTTTAATTGGAAGGTCCTTGTAAAGAAACTTATTTTTAAAATCTAAAACTTTGTCCGAACCCTGAACAAATAAGTACAGAAAGCTAAGGCGAACTTTTAAGATTGCTACTCTTTGTCCTATGTTATGTGCGGTCAAGCAGAGAATCGAGTAGCTCCTTTCTTTTTGTATTGAAAAGTAAGCACAGTCCTGGAGCGATCGCAGAAAAGGGACCGTACACAAAGTGCATTTCAACGTGACCAGTGTTCTAATGAGGTTAAATGGAGCGTATCGAAAAATCCTCCCCAACTACATGATTAACGATCGTCTCAACCCAGAACTTCTTCCCTCGGATACAGAACCCTGCCAGTTACTGCAGGGCTTGTTGTGTTGTCAAGCCCCAAGTATCTAAATTGACAAAATGGTGTTTGTGCTGTCATGTGGATTGCCTTACAAGAGAAACCTATTTATCTTTATGAAAGGGTAGATTTTCAGAAGTTAAATGATCATTATTAACGTCAAGCTGAAAGTATTCCTATAAAAATTGCGATTTGAAAGGAAATTGCTTTCATGCCGGAGCACTTTCTCTTCATGGATTCCTAACATTCCGATATTTCGTTAAAAATGAATAAAAACTCTTAGTAAATAATTTCAAAAGAATACGTTTTTAATTTACCATAATCCAGACAGAGTTGCCTGCACTATCTCTCTATTGTAGCTATGGGGTCCTGGAACTTGAAAATTAATAGCAGATTTGTAAATTTCATAAAATTAAAAAATCCAGTTCTTGTATTTCAAGCACCATATAAATATTGGTGTTTGTCAGTTCATCTAAAAACATTACTTCTCCTTTAATTGAATTTAGACAAACATAAATATTTTCATGTTAATTTATAATCTAAATAATATGGCTTATACGGCTTCTAATTAAAATATTATCACATGTTGGGTAGTTTTGTAAAAACTCGAAAATTGGACAAAACCATTTTAATATTTTGGTATAAGTAGGTGACAGATTAAGGAATTTCAAAAATATTAATGATATGTGACACATATAGGATGAGAAAGTTCTGGATAGAAGTCCTTTTTATGCAGAAATACAGAGGCAAACTTAGTGCTTCATTAAAAACATCTCTCAAAGAAATTTTTTGGTTGGGCTTTTGCTTTCATGTTATTTTTAAATTGTTTAGCTTTATTAATTTTTTTCCGGGAAACATTCCAATGTATAAATAAAGTCTTTGAATTATAGATTATTATCTTGATATCCTAGATAATAAAGTCTTAATTTAAAATGAAATTAGCATTATCTCATATGTATAATCAATATACTATTTTATCTTCTAAAATTAATTTATTTCTAAAATGTTTGCTTACGTGGATTTATATAGAAGACATGGTGAGGAAATTAATAATAATCAATAAATTATGGGTTTGTTTCTGAGTTAAACAGACAATTTTTCTTTTAACTTAAGTTAAGGTAATTAAAAATGTAAGCCAGTTTTGAAATAACAAAATGTTAATCCTTCAATTGAAAGAGCAAATATCTCTTGTTGGAATTCCTCTTGAACATTTTTTAAAAGAAATGAGCTTGGCTAAGCTTGTTGTTTTAAAGAAAACTATAAAATATGAAAAATTTATTTGAATGTATATTTGAAAAGTTTTAAGCAAATATTAGGAAAGCGCAACACCATTAATAGGCAGCAAGCATACATTTTGCATAAAACCGAATTTCATTAGCTATTTTACTTGTAACTCGAAATGTTCTGTTTTTAAATCTAGTTCTTGCTATCCAAAATATAGTAATTAGGTAATGCTTGTCAGTGTATCTCTCCAAAACTTAGAAGCTGGTTTCAGGTCCCCTGTGCCTATCAAGTCATTCTTGAAAAGGCCTACTACGATGACATCTGGGCACACCTTCAGTCCTCTGACCAAAAGCTCCTTAGAAAGTTCTGACTGAAATGGACGAGTCTATTGTTGAAATGTGAATACCAAGCAAACTTTGCAACGAACTTGAAATGTATCGAACCATATCGAGTCCAAAGAATTCATGCTATAAAAGATTTTGCTTAAAGTGATTATCAACTTACAATTATGGCGTTTTGAAGAAAAATTGACACAAAAAGAACTCGACATATTGATGGCTGTAAAGCTATAATTTACAAGTTACTGAGTTAATTTATTTGGATTAAAATATTAAATTTCCATTGAATACAAAGTGAAGTCTTTTGATAAATCTTTGAATTGAAAATAAATTGATTAAAAAAAGTACATGCTACCATAAACAAAATATACAACTTCTGTCAACTGATAGTCTGCTATCATTTAAGAATAAAACGAATTATATTACGCTTTTTTCTTTCAATGCAGTAGATTATGAGAAAAGAAAGTTGGAAATAATTTCCATTGTCACGCATTGATATATCAATACATGACATTGGAAATTATTTCCAATGTAATATATTAAACGAGATATGGTCTCAATAATATACAGGGCGTTTTAGGGTTACTTGTATTTACATTAAAAATTTAAGAAATGCTATTTTTAATTGAATAAATAAAATAAACTAAAAAAAATCATTATTTGAAATCGTAACAATTAAAATTACAATCTTAAACATGGACTTAATTAGTTAAATTGCAAACTTTCTTAAGATATTAATTTTAATTTAAAACCTTAACAAATTGAGTTTTGAGTTCGTTTATGTTACTTAAATTTGGCTTTCTAGTGGTATATAATTGACATAAATTTCGATTAATTGCAATGCAAAAAATCTGATAATTATTTTTAAAAATTATACAACTTGTATTTTATTATGATATTCTTAAAGTATACTAGAGCTCCTTTTTTTTTTTTTTTTTTTTTTTTTTTTTTTGTCATTAAATATTTCTAATGTATAATTTTCTATAAAAAATAACATAGTTCAGTTTGGTCAAGAATTGGAAATTTTAAAATTTAATACTATTCTTTCTCAGTGAAAATTAAATACATTGATATACTAACGAAAGGTATCGAAGTCAAAATGTATAGCATTTGGAGCTTTTCCGTTAGGTTGCAATAAAATAAACATGTTTACAGTCAAATATTAATAAAATATTCAGATAATAGATAATTTACAGAAATTATGCAGAAATATCTGTATTCTAATTGATATCATCGAAATTTTTTTCAACCAGTAATTTAGATTTAAATTTTTGTGGGTATATTTTATTCCGCACAGACGAAATAATTTCCAATCTTGCAACACTTCTAGAAAAAAAACGGTAACCCTGTAAACTCCAGTAGGGGGTCGCATGGGCTTGAAAGGAACAAGTTAAGTTACCTGCTTGAAAGGCGTGTCAGACTTCGTTTAAAGGGGGAGTGAAATCGCAGTGAATTCCCCGTACCCGAAGTAATATTTATACTCACTTGCCCCGTTTCCAAAAGGTAAAAAGAACTAAATAAAATTTTTAAATTCTATTTTTAAAAGTACAATTAAAAGGCCAAAATTACTTATGCTGAAAATTTCATAGCTGGTAGTCCCATTAAAAGTCGTTTTGTAAAAAAATGTGTTAATTAAGAAAATTTATTAAACACTAACTAAAATTTTAACATTCAGTTTTTCAAAAGTCCAATTAGAAGGTTATAATTACTAATGTTAAAAATTTCAGAGCTGTACCTTGTTTTAAAGTCACTTTGTAAAAACAAAAAATAAATTTAAAAAAAAAAAACTAATTAAAATTTTAATATTTTTGTTTGACATATGTACAATTAGAAGGCCAAAACTTCTTATGTTGAAAATTTCAGAGCTCTACTCCAATTTTAAGTAGGTTTCTATAGATCCACAGTCAGCTTGTTTTATTATTATAGATGTATTACATCGAATTGTAAAACAGTACTCTTTTAAATAACTATTATGTTCAATTTTTCAATCTAATCAGATAATGTTAGTTACATATATGTGCTAAAACATGGTTATTAAGAATATGCACAACTTTGTAGATCCTTTTTGTACATCTTTAAAATTCAATCTTGTAAAAAAGTGGAACAAAGTACAACGCTGAACAACTTTTTCTAAATAATAAAAATAGCATTATACCGTGTTTCTAGTTCGGCAATAGTTTTTAATGCAATTTTGGTTCACCATCTATTTAAGCATGTTTTATTGAAAAATGTTTCGTTAAATTTATAGTTGCGAAACAAATGACACTTTGCTTTTGTTACAAATTCGTAAAGAAATTTGAAAACTCTTCAAAGCATTGCTGGTCTTATTTACAAAAAGAAAAAGTTGTACAGCAAATGTTTAAAAACAAAAGTTATGTTTGTTAAACAAAAGTAACCAGTTATGTTGCATGCAGGACAGTAGAAAATTGTTTTCGGTAATCTTTGATGTATTATTGTAAAAAGCAATTTTTTTACCAGAAAAGTTATAAAAGTAGCAAGTGGTTAATTTTATCACTTTTTTTTTTCTTCTTCTTTCTGGTATAGTAAATCCAAAACTAATATACATCCCATTTATATAAATGTCTTGTTTAGAAGCTTAAAACATAAACCAAGGAAATCAAAATAACACTTGGGAACACTAATTGGACACTAATTGGAGTTATTGTAACATAGTAGTAATACTTTTTAAATATTAAGATATATGCCATTTGTCATTCATTCATTCCCCCCCCCCCCCTTTTTTTTTGTTTTTAGTTCGATGTACCTCTGAACTTTCTAAAAAAAAATACTAAATTTGTAAGAGCAAATTGTGTCAAAAAAAAAAAAAAAAAAATCATTTACAATCTGTATTTGAAAGGTAGATTATACATATATTAGATTAGATTAGATGGAAAAGAGAGTGGCAAATCCATGCTTACTTAGGTCTGTTGGCCCATTGTACCTCTCTAACTAATAAGAAGACTGCCTATGGCATGTTAAACAGGGCAGTGGCCCTACAAAAGGCCAAACAGTCTGAGAGGCGAACATAACAAAAGCCATTAGACTCGATGTCAATAACTCCACAGGTTTTAAGCGTAATGCCCATGAATGATTGGCATTTGCCAAAGACATGCTCTACTGTTTCAGCCTGAGTTTCTACAGCTCCTTCATAGATTATTTTTAACAACTTTCATTGTTTTAAGATGATTCCTTCATTGACCGGTTAGTGTGTGATAAATATTTTACTGTAAGCCTCGTAGTAGTGTTACTTTTGTCACGTTTTTTTATATAAAAAAAATTCTATTTTTTGCACGTTGTTATAAAATAGTAATTTATGCAACTAGTTTCGAAGGCAATACTTTTTCAAACGAGGCAAAATGCTTATTTGACAAATGCGTTAACACGAGTAAAATAAATTACCGAAATTGAAAAAAGTAATTTTTCATAAGTTGCATACAATATTTTTTATAATCACGTGCAAAACATATTTTAAATACATACATACGTTGTTGAAAAGCAGTCTGCGAATCTCTTCTAAAAATATTATTTTTATTTACAAGATCATATAAAATTTAAATACGAGGCGGTAAAGTACCTTATTGTGCACTTGAGTGATAGAATATTTAACTATACGCTTCGCGATAAAATGTTACTTTCGCCGCTATTTTTGACTAATCACATAATCATAAGGTTTTAAAAATTTATAATTCTTTGGCCAATTTGGTGTGAATTTTAAGCCCTCTATATAGTTTACGATATTAGGATATTATTTCCATCCTTGGCCACAGTAATGAATTCAACATCCATTTTTCATTCGGAATTTTGGATCCAGAATATAAAAACCTCTTTTGTCCATGAACTAAAATTGTAATTTGTCCATGTAGGTATAATCCTTCTAACGGATAGATTATTTCGCATAATTTAGTAAAGATATTTTGACAAAACCGTAAATGCCGTTAACGACCATAGGAAACACGTTTCAGATCTCGTGTAGTTTTGCCTTGCAGTAAATAACAGAGCGGTAAACAGTTTTTAAACACACACCAGGTCTATACGAACTCAAAGTATCGAATTTTGATTCAGAAATCTTGTATCGAGTACCATTAAAAGATCAAAAGTGTTTTTTAAATAACTTTTATCCCTATAAAAAACTTTTTGGGAGGGGGAAAAAAAAATCTGGTAAATAGTTGACCTCAGGATGGCAATGGTCTGTAGCCAATCACAACGTACCATTAAAACATGTGCTTTTTATTTACTTATATTCTGTCAATCTGTCATCTCTCATCTCTATCACTATTTCTAAATAACCCTTTTAGTTGTGTTCAATTCCTTGTGTGTATCGGAAAAGGGTCCTGCCTTAAAGAAAAGTCCATTTGTACTAAAGGTATATTTCTCTTTCGATTTTTAGAGGTATTGTTCAATTGGTATTGACACTATTTTCATGCATGTTTATGTTACGTACCTCGAATATTTACCGTACGTCTCGTGCTTGATATATACCTCTATTTTTATAACAACATGTAAAAAATTAAATTTATTTTTCAATGCAATTAAGTACTTTACCGCACGCCTCGTGCTTAAATTTTATATAGTCTTAGTATAGAAAAGAGATTTTTAAAAAAAGATTCATTGAATGCAGCAGGCCGACCAAACGGTATAGTGGTTAGCGTGCTAGCTTCTAGACCGCGAGGTTGCGGATTCGAGTCCCGTGTTAGGCATGGGTGTTTGTAAATGTATGTTGGCATGTCAAATGATGAATGTTTCGGCGCATTATAGCCCTTGTTTTGCTGACGGCGCCAGATAATCTGAAAATAACCAACCAATTGACTGCAGCAGCATTAATATAGGTATATGTATTAAAATATTTTTTGCACATGATTATAAAAAATATTGTGTGTATGAAATGTGCGAAATTAGTTTTCCAAACTTGGTAAATTATTCATTTTGCCACGTTTGAAAAAGTATTAATTTTGGGTTGCATAAATAACTAATATATTTCGTAAATTATTTTACTCATGTTCAATTTGCCTCGTTTGGAAAAATATTATGACTCTTGCTCTTAATATATATCTTTCTTTGTTAAAGAACTTCATGATACTGAGTTCAATGAATGTATATTTCATATATTAGTCATCGTATGGAAAATCAGGAATTTGTGTAATTGGGGTTTATTACAAAAGTTATACTAATAAAAATACGTTTTTAGGTTACACAACCTTAGTGTGACAGATATAATTAATTGCAATAAAATATAATAATTATTACTCAAATTTTTACTCCCAAACAGCGAAATGTCACATCCGTGGAACATTGCCACTTACTATTTTGAATTTTTCTGGGATAATATTTTATAAATTAAACAAACTTAAAATTCTTAAGACTTCATTTCAAATTTAAAAAATGCTCTAAAACATTTCTAACACTTATAGATCAATTTTAAGTTTTATACTACTAGGTATTTCTATTTCTACAAAATAATGATCGAATTTGTACCTGATGGTTTTCTCTCGTGTAAAATTAGTATAAATTAACATTTATACTTAAGCCAAAATTTATAGAAACATTTTGGTTCTTCATATTTTTGCATACTATATTTTTAGTATAATTTTCTTTTGTACTATGTGTTGAAAATTAATTTTCAATATACAATATTAAATACTTATAATTCTTTAACTCACTATTAAACTGGGGTACAAAGTGAAGACTAAAAATAAAATAATTTTTTTCTTTTCTTAAGTTGTGAATTATTCAAATGCCATCATTAATAAACCTTATGGAAATAGATGTCTAAAATCTTTTCTATTTACAGTTGAGTCTACACCTAGCTTCACTAAAAATCTATGATATGGCTACATTTCGAGATGATAGTTCTGATGATGAAACTTTATATTTACCTCTAACCGAAAGGCTTCGTATTTATAAGGGTAATCTAGCCACGAATGCTATGAATGGAAAAGAAAAGAAGTTGCTTTTTGGTGAACAATCTAGTTCTTCATCCAGCTTTAAACAAACTAGTTCTTCATCCAGCTTTAATATGCAAAATGATTCAATTCTTTCTGGACCTATAAGGTATGCTTTAATTTCTCTCCCCTAAAAATAAGAAATTACTATTTTGCTTATCAGTTTGTCTTAGATTTGCTTGATTCATATTTTTGCTAGTTGTTTATCGTTACACTTTTTTTGTTTTGTGCTGCATTTTCCCCCAATTGTCTTTTAAAGACCATTGAATAAACAGATTCATTCTCTGCTTAATATTTCCTGTAATACATTTGTAGGTACTCTTCCATTAAAAATAGCCAAATTGCAATGATTTCTCAACCTTCCGATCCATAATAAGGTTGCTGTAACAGCCCCCAAACTAATGAATAAAAATAAAAGCCCTCAAAGTTAAAATATTATTTTTGTATTAGCATTTCAGCTTGGTGATAACTGCACTAATTTTCAGACTTGGCAGTTTTTGGTTCCTGTTTAATGGAAGAGTACCCATTTGTTATTCTATGTATATGAAATATCAGTAAAATACAGTCCGAACAATTTTTCTAATTTTGCCCAAGCCATTTAATGTAATTGTATTTTAAGTGGTTTTGTTTAAGAAGGGATTTTAACTTCCAACTATTAAAAGATGCTACATAATAAAATATAATTGTTATTTTCATACTTAATTAAGTAATTGTTTTTCACTTGAAATATAATATCTTTATGTATTTATATTATCTTAATGTTTTCAACAGCTTTTTGCTCTCAAAACTAGGTTAACAAATTTAAAAGTTCTGACTCAATTCATTCTATTTTAATTGCTAATACAAATGAATATTTGTCCTGCTTTAATATTCACTTCTTTCTCGATATTTTGTAGTGCACACAGTCTTCATAACAAGAAACGACAAAATGGTGATACTCCTCTTTCTAGGAAAATTATGGACTTTTCTTCAGAAACTCTTAATTCTACCTGTTTGAGTGACAAAGTGACTTTGAGTTTCCCTGACAAAACTTACAAAGATCATCTTTCCATGGCCAAACCTACCAAAGCCTGCAATTTGATTCAAGTCGACTCTGAAGATTTAGACATTGATATTTGGACGAGTCAAAATAAGAAACCAACTGCAAAAAATGCTGATCTCCTGAATCCGGCCTTCCTTGAAATGCCACTTCCCAGAAGTCAGAATGCTCTATTGATTGACAGTGCAAGTGATTCTAGACTGATGCCAAATGCAGCTTTAAAAGGTGGTAGTCAGTCTCTGTGTCATACCTCCTTGAAGAGAGTTTCTGATAGTGATAATACAGAGAGTGTAGATGGGCCAACGGATTTTTCTGCATCATCCTTGGACAGCGAAGACTCCAAGCCATTTGTCAGGCTGAAGAAAAAGCCTCGAACCGTGCAAATAGACAACCTGTCACAGAAATCTACCTACCTTTCCTTTTCTTCATGTGATTCTCAACAATCAGAACTTAATCGCAGATCTGGTGAATCCAGTTCTTTCTTTGATAATAACTTTGTCAATTATCTCCCATCACCTTGTACTAATTACCCAACTCCAAGTCCATCCTACGATTCGTACAAAACCCATTATTCCTACCGTGCGAATCGACAACCTGTCACCACGTCTGATACTGTTGAACGTAACGGAGAAAATCCAAGAAACACTGAAAGACTTATGCCTCCTACCCCCTCTCGCAGCCCAACCCAACGAAGGACAGTGCATAGTTATCAACATTTGGATATGGAATTGGTACCTGATTCAGCTCAACAACAGAACTCTGATACAGATGCAGGATGCTGGGCCCACCATTTGCCTGACTTTTTATCTATGCCCACTTTTGAACGTCGCTTTTTTAAACAACCAAAGCCAACCCATGGCGCTTCCAGTAGAAAATTGGCAGATACCTCGGCGGCGGCGAGTGGTCCGTTTTTTGGAAGGGCTGAACCGAAGCCTAACCTGGCTGCGTCCAATCCGTATATCTTTCATGAGGCAGATAGCAGCAAAATTTCCTCGGCATTTTCAGGCAAAGTAAGCGATTCCAAGGCATTTTCTAACACAGTATTGGACTTGCTTGCAAGCCAACGTGTTCCACATTCACCAGTACCAGCTGCCCCTTCCGTCAATGTTTTCAGTGGTGGAAATGATATCAGTATTGTATATTCTATAGGTCCAAACTCGCCTTCCCAGCCTCATCAATCGAGAATAGGTGCTTCTGGAACTTCAGGTTTTAATTACTTGGTTAAAGATATACTATAGGCATTTAATTGTATTTTACAAGTTGCATTTCAACTTGAACCAATTTCTGCAATAGTTTCTTTGGTGACTAAATTTTCTTCCTGAACTAAACAATTTTTTTTTCACATTGATGTAGGTAGTGGAAATAATAGAAGACCTCATTCTCGGAATGTTTCTCCCTCACCAGAACCAGTCAACCAAGTAATTCAAGATGAAAGATTTGCAAAAGAGTTACAAGTAAAATTATTTCCTTTCCATTTTATACTTTGAATCCTTCTGATTTATATTTAGGACATATTTTATTTTAAAATGGAAATTTTTGTTATGATAAATAGTGATGCGTGTATTGGAGAATATACAGGCATTCAACCAGAGCTTGAGTTTATATGGACATTTATATATAAATCCATCTGAATGAGTAAAATTAATTACAGACAAGCCACATTAAAACGAACTCCAAGGGACCATTAAAATTAATTTGTTCTTAACCATAGTTTGATTTATCCGAAAGATAATAAAATAATTTTTTATAAAGTAAAAGAATTTTGCACGATTTTCCAAAACAATTTTAGTTCCTAAAGTATATTTAAGTAAAAGCCATAAATTTTGAATTTGACGTAGAAAAAAAATACAATTTCTAGATATCTAAAATAAAAAATTTTATAAGTAAAGATTTAAAAGTTTCAATGTTTATTAATTGATATTACATGAGAAATTCTTTGAAAAATATTGTACGTTAACAGGGTCTTAAAAAACTCAGTTATAACACATTGTTTCCTGCTCTTTTCTGAGCAGTTAGTCCAGAAGTCTTCAATTAAATATAAACTATTCGGGTATTTTGACAAATTTCCAAAAGAAAGTGGTGCAAAG
Source organism: Linyphia triangularis (assembly GCA_963978545.1). Taxonomy (NCBI): domain Eukaryota; kingdom Metazoa; phylum Arthropoda; class Arachnida; order Araneae; family Linyphiidae; genus Linyphia; species Linyphia triangularis. The sequence goes on along the minus strand of OZ021728.1, from coordinate 78,781,850 downwards.
TGTTAAAGGCAATGGATGTTTCTGCTAAAGATGGCTTTTGAGTTAAAATTAGTTTGTTGGATAAGCTGCTTCAATTTTTTCATGATTCTTTAAAATTGTGGACAATGTGTTCTTGACAGTTCCAAAATTAGCAGCAATTTCATTTTAAATCTTGACTCCATCAATTAGTGGAGCACATTTTTTTCAAAAGTTAAGATTTTTTTACTTTTATAACTCATTCTAAAATACACGCTTCAATTTCGATCTTCCCACAAGAACAGTACAGACTACAATTCATGAATGGCAACTGGATATGAAATGACAAATCCAGTGAATGGGCCGTTTCAGATTCCAGAATTTTAACGAGAAAACTAACAAAATAGGAGATGGCATTCCAAGGAGACAAGAAAAAGCTGTGTCGGCCCTGTCGCTGTGTTGCCTGTGGAACCAACACCTCGTATTGAACCCCTGGAGATCTCAACAAGTTTAAAATCTGTGTTTGTTTGAAGACGCAGTTGGTAGCAATCGAAAAAACGACTTTGGTTTATTTTAGTGAATGAAACTTTGAACGTTAGGGAATTCAAATACAAGTTCAAGTAATCCGATAGTTCGCAATAAGCGTGCTCATCTTAAACAAAGAAAAGGATGTTATTTGTGCATACTATAGGACGAGAATCGCAAATGTAGTTCGAATTAATGAGGTTCGACTTTTTATTTTGTAAAGAGCTCTTTAAATTCTGATGGCTAAACAAGACTAACAAATTGCTCTAAATTTTCTTTTATACATTTACGGTATATTAAATTCAAGAAAAGCGTAAATGTATATTACAATTGGCATAGATTTTCGAAAAGGGTTAAATCCTTAATTTAATTAAAGCTTGATACAGCTTGTCACAGAATTGTACTTGATATTGATACTATGTTTATAGATTTTATTTTTGAACTTTTGACAAAGAAGATTTTTAGCATTTTTTGAAAGCTAAAAAAAAAAAAATTGAGAAAGTAATGATCTTTTAATAATAATCTTTTGTAAACCTTGTTCTGATTTTGCCCCTTAGACATTCTACAATATTTTCCTTACCAAATTATCTAAATATTGATTAAAAATGTTCTTTGTATCAGATATAAAAGGAAAAGGGTTAATTAGTAAAATTGGAAAGATTAAGGGAAGCTTTTTTTTTATTATGAGCATTTTAAAATTACTTAGGGGTTTTTGTCTATTTTGGAAGAGCCACATGAAGGCATTGAAATCTTTACTTTTTAAAATTATCTTTTCCAAGCAAAACATTAGATTTATATTAAATTAGTAAAGGGTTTGTGCTATCCTTAAAATTCCTTAAGAACTATTTATTTTTGGTTAGCCTTTATATAAGGGCCCTTAAAGTTCTTATTTTTCATTTTGAGTCAGTATCCGTTTGCATTTTTTTTTTTTTTTTTTTTTTTTTTTTTTGCTATCCCTAACAGAGATTAAGCTGTAGGGGGCTTTTTTAGCAAAATGTTCAAGAATTTTATTAAATTCTAAAATTAGAACATTTAATTTAGCTCTTGTGCTTGAACATTTTAACAACAAAGTTAGCAAAACCCCCATTTTGTTATCTGAAAATTAGTCAACAATCTAAAAGAACAATTTACCTGATCAAAGGTCTATGTAGAAAGAAATTTGGGTTTTTTTTAGGACCCTTCACAAAATTCTTTGTCCAACAAACTGACCTTTCACAAAATTCCATGTCATGAAAATGGAACCTTCATAATATTTCAAGTTTGAAAACGGACTTATTACAGAATCACAAAGTTTATTTTATGCTAAAAGGAGAAAACAGCCCTCTTTCCTACATGTTGGTTTTAAGGAAGTGACATCATGGACACCAAACCATGTGCTCAAAATATATAAAATTGGAAATTTTTCACAAAAATGAGACCTTTTAAAAAAAACCTGGATAGACCCCTGCTGATAGTTGAGTGTCGTTCCAACTGATATTTTTGTATTAAAATAGTTTTATATTTACAATTCATAATGAATATAGAAGTACAAAATTAAAATTTTGTTCCCCTGCTTAAACACATTTCCAAATTTGATTTTCTTTTTTCCATCTCTTACCTGTTTAGTCCATATTTTATTGGGAGAGCAGTTTTAGTTGCTTGGATTCCAGGGATGCGATTCCTTCTGCCAATTGACTAGTTTCTGCTTCTTTTTTTTTTTACATTTTTCTTATTTTCTCCTTTTTTTTTCAAATTTCAAAGAATACCAGTGCTTTTCTTTAATTTTCCCATTGATTTCGCTGAAATTGAAATTTTCTAACAATCACGGAACCTGCAATGCTTTCAGACTTCCCCAAACCACCGGTGGAATTATTATTCATACTCCCTCCCCTCTTTCTCTAATGTTATACTCTTTATCAGCATTATTTTCATTGGTATATGATGGTCATTTTTCTGAGAGGATTACTGTAATAAAATAGCTACTATTGCCGCAATTATAACGAGCGCTATTACTAAGAATTAATTATTGTTGTGTGATGCTCATTTTCGTCAGGTGTTACACAATGGTTTGTGGGAGAATTTTTCTTAAACTAACTGATCAGTCTAAAAGACAAACTGACAAATGTTTGCAAACAAAGCCCATTACTATTTGGTGTTACAAAATGCTAGGCATCAAAATATAAATAAGGAAGTTTATTTATGACAAAATACGAGTAGTAAGGCTCAGGTTAGTTGATTACTAAATACTAAGAAATCAAACACTAATAACAAACACATTATAAGACACATATTAATAGCACAGTCAAACAGGCACGCTTTCGAAACTGTGCCAAAAATGTTGCTGAGAAGAAAAGTTACAAGTCCTATGATACTTTTTTCCTTTTAAACCTGGCCAGGCAGCGGGAGAGAGACTTCACTCAACTGGCTCACACTTTTGCGACGAAGTCCTGTTGCATCAACTACTTCAATCCACAAAGAGCCTGGAGTTGCTCTTTGTGGAACAGGATGAGTATAGACTCGATTCCACTTAGGTAAACAACAAGACAATCGCGACAGGTCCGCGGTTACTAAACATTGCTGCATGTCGCGCTAGGACACCGAGGAGGAGTGGAAAAACGCTTTTTAAGAGGGCATAGACAAAACCTTCAAGGAGGGAAGAAGCAAAAACTGTCTGTAAAACCAGAGCATAGCTTTTTTATGTGTTTAACACATGCACAGCAGTACTATACCACTGAGACTGATCCAGCAGTACCATTTACCAGTTAAATGGTTACGGCTAGGATTGTTCTGTCACAGTTAAGGTTAGTTCTTTTCACAAGATCCGTCACAAGCTTTTCTGCTCGCAATAGGAAATATCCATGAACAATCAGTTCTTCAATATTCCACATAGAAAACAATATAACTTTAAGGAATTTGGGAGAAAATAGAAGTGTACCTTATGTAATAATCAAAACAATAGATATTCTAAAATATCTCAAACATATATTCACTACTGTAAATATAAAATATTCAAACAATAAAATTGTTCAAACTGTTAATTATAAAACATATACATATTTTGTTTGAAGAATATTGACACAATAAAGTATTAATTACTTGCATACTTATCAAATTTACAAATTAACCAAATTTAAATAAGTAATAAGTTATTTTAAGTACATATATAAAAACTGGACTTAAAAACTATTTGTTAAAAGCAATATAAGTGTGTAAAACCTTACTAGCATAAATGATTGAAACTTAAACTAAATATATCATGGAAACTCTACTATGTAAATGAAACTTAATACTTTCACAATTAATATATAACTGTTGCTCATTGGAATCATTCAAAAATTCCAATCAAATCAAATTTCAAATTAATATCAATACAAATCACAAAATAAATGTAATATTAAAGATTCTTTCATTTTTCCTTAAAGAAACTTAAAATTATATACAGGGTTCGTATACCTCCCGAAATTTGCTTTTTTATATAAGGGCCCTTATAACTCCTGAAAATTGTGTTTCTACTTCTGATATTTATTTTTATCTCCTTAAAAATAATCATCAAAAGGTAGAAACATTCAAACGTAGTATTTTTTCGTTTCAATGAAAGATCTCTGAAATCCGAAATTCTTACTGTACTTCAGAGTCTACTGTGTATGCGCTTCATCACTACAGGTCACAAAAAAAAACCTTTAGACAGTCATATAATACACCTTCTCAACAACCAGGCGCATAGTGGGAAAACTATATTATAAACCATGTAATTTTTTTTCCCATTAATTCCTGAATTTACTTACTCTTAAAGTTCAACTAGAAATAATTACACGTTTTAAAGTTCAAATTAAAAAATAACTTAAGTTTTTAATTCAAGTTTAAGGGACGAGAAACTGGATCGGACGTCTAATCCTTCCATTTTCTCTAGGCAGGACCTTGCCATCTTGCTTATTTTGAACTCTGTGTTGTGTCCAAATGTTTCTAGGAAAATGTTCACTACTGATGACTACAAGAAATGGGCAAGTATAAGAGAATTTGGCTCAGTGTAATGGAGATGAACGTATTTTATAAGTCAGGAATTTGACACTTTTAATTTCTATAAGAGTAATTTCAAGTTGCCCTTGCACCATTCTCCATAAAACGCACAAAAGTTTGTTGCAGCAAATTTTTTCACCGCTAGATAACTTGGATATTTCTATTACTATGGAATATATTTTAATGCGATCAAAACTCCTCTAAATAAATCATATAAATTTAAAAATACTTTTTTGATACCAAAAAAAATGTCCACAGACATGGTTTGTCATGTCAGTTGCTTGCTTTATTGGTATTCTAACTTCACTTCATATTTCCTTGATGTCTTTTTTTTTTCTTTTTTTTTTTTTTTAGCTGTAAGTTTTGTTATGAGTAGCAAGTTCATTACAATTAATGTAATATGTCTTGTTGCAAGACTTACACGTTGTGTCCTTTGACAGCAGCTAATGGTTGTTTAACAGCCCACCAGGTGTCACAACTAGTCAACTGTGTTAGTGGAATGATGTCTAATTTAACTATTTTGCCTTTAGCACATGTTTTGTATTCTATTTTTCAATGCAACAATCGTGTTTTATTATTTGCATGTGAAATAGGTGCAACTGTACTGATTGAACCATCATGTCTGTGGTCAAGATAAAATCAGTTAAGAATAATAAAATGCTTAGTATTTATTACTTATTTGATAGTATTAGTTGTGCACATAGCAATTTAGTGACCTCATATTTATAAACTTTAAGTGCCATTTGGAACTAAAACAATAAAGAAATCATCATGTCTGTGGACATCGTCCCATGGAATAGCTATGGATGATTTTTATATATTATGAAACGATCTCTACCAATGTAATAATTAGATTATAATTGATAGTTTTTATAGAGGACAAAATTACATGTTTAATTATTTCAATAATTTTTTCTCTCCTGCTGCTGAAATATTGCGTTCTGTGGAGAATGACAAGATGTTTTGCCTATAACTTTTCCAAAATAGATTTTCATCATGTGTCAAAAAATTCCTCCCACCAAGCCGCTTTTCCACTCTGCGAATTCAACTGCAGGGTAGTTGAATTGACAGAGTGGAAAAGCGATTTCGCCCAAATATTCCTTAAATTTTTGTCTCACCCTAAAATTGTACTTTAATTTTTTGACAATTCCTAAAAAACATTAAAAAGCTCAATTTTCTTCAAAAATCGCAAAAAAATACAGATATTCCTAAGGAGAAGAAAGTCTTTTCTGAAATTTTAATTATTGGCAAACAATATTAAATTGTAGCTTAATTCATATTAATTTAAGTTTTAAAGTTGGAGCAATATTCTTTTTAAAGAACATTAAATGTTGATTAAAGCATAAATAAGTGGATTTAATTAAAAATTTGTATAATTGTTTGATTATATAAACTTTTGCTGAAAAGTTGTTTGACGTTAAATATTTCTAAAAATGGCAGTGTTTTGCTGGTATTGAAATGTGCTTTGAAAGGATGTCTGTGTTAGGATCTATGTCAGCTTTAAAAGATATATCCCTAATTTTTTGGAATTATTCCTAAAATTTGTGGAATAATCCCTAAAATTTTTAGGAATTAACCCTAAAATGTTCCTGAATTTTTTGGAATCATCAGTTAAATTCCTACTTAATTTTTTTTTAGAAAACTCACTGCGCCTCCTACAATAAGATCCATAAAAACTCTTTTACTTGAAGGAGCTCTTTTACATCACTATGTATGTTTGAATTCCATATCTCCTCTTGGTTTTCACGTTATATCTGAAATAATATCACTGTTCCATTCATGCCATGTTATAAATCTCCCGAAAGCAAGTATGCAACTTTCTGTTGTTAATAGCACAAATGTAAATTAATCCGTAAAACTTGGAGTCTGAGCATTTCATGAACTAAGTTGTTTCAGGCTTATCACTAGTTGATGATACAAAATGTTAGGCCTGTGCCATTAAGGTTAATACATTATTGCAGCTTATAACTGCAGCTTTCCGGCTGAGAACCGAAAAGATCACTGCTGCTTACAACCAAGGCTGTGAAGTCCTTTCTTCAAGTATTTGGCCATCTGGAAAATATCCATGATGAGGTTAAACCAAATGCTTTTTTTTCCTTCTTAGAAAAAAAAATTAAAACTTTTGCTATTTATTTGGTTTATTACTTTTTTTTTTGCAACAGCAATTTGCTGCATTATTGTCATTAAGTTTGTTAGTACATACAAATAAATTTAAAATATAGAAAACGTTTACATCCTGCATCCCGTATTTTCCCCTCCTTTCTGCATTAAGGATAATTGTTTTAATCTTTTGGTTGAATGAAAAACCATGTCCAACCATTACATGGAACATTGGAATAGAAGTGAAAAAAAGTAGAATATATCTGTGCTTAAACATCCACTGAGAAGTTTCATTTTGAAGGTTAATCAAGGAACTCTATTTGCTTTGACCAAAAATTATATAATACAGTTTTTTGTTGTTGTTAATTTAAGATTGTTTTTATTAAAATTTGAATAATAAAAATATATATATAATGTTATTGGTAATGTTCATATAAATATATATTCTTTTTTTTTTTACCAATATTTTCCAGGCCCTATACGATGCCGAAGTAGATCCAACACCACATCCATATCTTTCTGGCTCTGAAATTCTTCCTCAACAAAATCTCAATGCTAGAGTTGATGTAAGTATCCTATATGTTTGTGTTAGCTGCTTTTTTCTGGTGTATTTCATAGTGAAGTGTTTTGGTGCTCTCGGATAAGTCAAAGGTAATAAGATTAAATGTAAAATACCCTGCTGCATTTAACAAAAAAATTATTAAATATAGACTCATTCCCAAATTTCTAAAGCCTGTTGAATGTATTTTAATATAATTTTCTCTCTAAAAATGTAGTTTCAATATATTTGCTAAATAGTGCGATCGTATGGAGCAGAAAATCTTTTCAGCTCAATTTCTCATGAATTTAAATTGTTAACGATTTAATCTCCTGAAAGATCTTCTTAGCCATGAGGTTAACGCTATCATTTTCTCTGCAAAACATCAATCCATGTATTAAGCACAAGAAAAGTGTTCTATAAGAAGGCAAACTTTTATTTTTATGTTTTCTCCAAATTTATTCCCATGGACTGTTTCCTTCTTGAATAAAGATTTAATCAGTGATATTATTGTTGTTGTTGGTTGTTTTTTCAGATTATCTGGCGCCGTCAGCAACACAAGGGCTATAATGCGCCGAAACATTCGTCATTAGACAAGCCAACATACATTTACAAACACCCATGCCAACACAGGACTCGAACCCGCAACCTCGCGGTCTAGAAGCTAGCACGCTAACCACTATACCGTTTGGTCGGCAATCAGTGATATTAGCAAATATTTAAATTATTTGTGCAATGGAATTTATTTTACAATGTGAAATCATCATAATCGAAAACATTTTAGTTATCTGCTAAATGTCTTTTTTAATATTATGAATTAATTGTTAACAATAGCAGTGTACAGTCATGAGATTAAACTATTTCAAAGATTCACTCAATACAAATTGTATAGAACTCTAAATATTTTGACTTTTCTAACTAAAAAAAATTACACTTTAAAATTATTTCTTTGATTTTTTTTCATCAGTATTACTCTAGAAACTAGCTTGAATTCTTTTAAATGAGAAGCATCAAAACAAACACCTTTTCCACTCTATCAATACTTTGTTAAATCGGGAAAAAAGTAATATGCCTATGGCTTATTTGAGTTATAAGAAGAAAATGCCAATTTAGAGAGACTGGCAAAATTATTGATAACCTAAATGGTACAGAAGTAAAATTTCTTTCTGAATTATTTATAAGGGATTTATCAGTTTCTGTTTTTAGATCTATTTCAGCATATTATGCAAATTTGTGATTAAAATTTAAAAAAAAAAAAAAAAAAAAAAAAAATTCTTAACATATTTTTTATACAATCAATTGACTTATAGATACTGCAAAAAAACAGTTTGATTGACATCAAAAACTAATTTTTCGAAATGTGAATTATTGGTTTTGTTCAGGTGCTTCTTAAGTTTAAATTCATTTAAACTTAGTGCTTTGTTTAAAATTATAAAAAAATATATTATCAAAGATGAAATGATGATTAGATCCTGAAAAACTTTGTAAGATGAGGGTAATGAAATTTTATTTGAAACTTTTTTTTATGTAGTACATATTTTACTTATGCTTTAAATCTAAACATAATTTCCTGGACAAAATTGCACATTGCAGTAAAATCGAGCTGTGATTCTGGACAAAAATGGAAAATAAAAATATTTTGAAAGTAGTTATTTAAATTTGGAGACATTAAGCATGACATTAATAACATTTTGGCATTGCACATGTTACATGTACAATTCAATAAAGGTTGCTTTTTTTGCATCTTTGCATCTTTTTATAAGACCTATAATTTTAGGATATAACTTCAGCTGGACTGTTTCTAATAAGTCATGATATTTTCATTGTGGTTGACCACGAAGAAGAAAAATATTGTAACTAATGAGGAGCAATACAATGGAAGCCTTTCCTAATGACAGGCATTAATCTAGTTGAGATAGTCAGAATTCAATTCAAATTTTCAAAACTTGTCAAAAATATTCTCAACATGGTTTCTACTATATTACTTGATACAAACCATTATATTATTTTTTTTCCAAGATAATTTGAGTTATTAAATTATAAGTTCTCTCATAAAGCATGATTTAAAAGATATTATTTTGTTAAAGCTATTGACAAAGTGTCTGAGCCTTTATAAATATCTTTAGATTGGTATAACCATCTGATCAGAAAATATTTTTATTACTTACTTCATTTCAAGTTCTTTTCCTATTTATGAGCTTCCCTAATTCAGACGGATGTGTAGGCATAGTAAATCGTAACCAAATGTCTTCTCACTATGACCAAAACAACACCATACACTGCCTTCAGAATTTTCACTTTTTGTACAGATTAAACATGGTCTACTGGTTTCATTTGTTTCTTATTGTGATAACGTCGCATATTGATATGCATAACAAATATGCTCATAAACTTTTGGCTTTTATTTTTAGACTAGCAGCCCACAGTATAGAAGGATGGGCGATGAACAACCACTTTTGAATCCGCTGCACAATATCCGGCCACCTTATCTGTTTCCACCCAGAGAAGACAATCACTATGAGGTACTACTATATGTTTAGCACTTTGTTTTTAAATTAATAAGTACCTTATTGATGTAACTAGGTAATGAGGATACAATTAATTCACTGTGATTAATTATATTTTTACTGTTAATTGCCTTTTTTATTTCCTCTCCGGTGAATATATTAGCTTATTGGAACAACCTGTTTTGTACTGAAGTGTTTTTGCCATTCGTTGAACTAACTGTTTAGTAAACCTTGAAAAGTCAATTTAAATTTTGTTATTGATGTGATTTAGTTCCCTGTACTTTTCTGTAGCCCAGGATTCAAAATTAAATTTCATTCATGCACACGAGTTTTTAACTTGGGGACACAGGATACAAATAACTAGTTAACTTTAATGTTATTTAAAATAAAAAACTTTATACTTTTTTGTTTATTGCAAATGCTTTAGCTATTTTGAAAAGTTGTATTTCTTTAGCTTACATGTTTAAATATAATTGCTGCACTTACACTTTATCCATTTTTAATGTTGAAGTTTACTTTCTATTCTGTTAGCTAACGTGTGCACCTAACTGGTATTTAGTGCACCTAATTGTAAGAGTTGATTTTGATTCCTGCTGTACCCAGAAACTCTGTACTTTGCCATTGTAGTTATATATTAAAAGATGTCAAGTTATTTTGTGTCACCCTAAATTTATTTTTTCAAAAGTCATTTTTAGAGCCTGCAGATCAGATTCATGATGGGATTGGTGGCATACAGACATCACAAATCAATAAACTTCCTGTTAGAAGGAGAATTCCTACTAGCCTGTATAGTCATATGAATAGTGCGTCAACTTCAAATGCTGATGCCTTACAGAATTCACAAAGACTTTCTACCAGAAGATATAGTCCTATGAATAGTGCATCAACATCAAGTGCTGGTGCCTTACAAATTAATAAACTTCCTACCAGAGAGTATAGTGCTATGAGCAGGGCATCAAAATCAAGTGCTGCTGCCTTACGAATCAATAGACTTTCTACCAGAGAGTATAGTCTTATGAACGGTGCATCAGCTTCAAATGCTGCTGCCTTACGAATCAATAGACTTTCTACCAGAGAGTATAGTCCTATGAACGGTGCATCAACTTCAAATTCTGCTGCCTTACAAATTAATAAACTTCCTACCAGAGAGTATAGTTCTATGAGCGGTGCATCAACTTCAAATGCTGCTGCCTTACAAGTCAATAAACTTCCTACCAGAGAGTATAGTGCTATGAACGGTGCATCAGCTTCAAATGCTGCTGCCTTACGAATCAATAGACTTTCTACCAGAGAGTATAGTGCTATGAGCGGTGCATCAGCTTCAAATGCTGCTGCCTTACAAATCAATAGACTTTCTACCAGAGAGTATAGTCCTACGAGCGGTGCATCAACTTCAAATGCTGCCACACAGGTATCACAAATAGACTTCCTACCACAATCCTACTGTTTTCTCTTATTTCTTATTACGATTATCTTGCATATTGTTGCTTGCTTATTTGTGCAAAATAAATATGCTCATAAACATTTGGCGTGTATTTTTAGATTCCTCGGTGGATGACCAATCAACAGCCACATGCATTTGATACCCGCTTATCTTATTTGCTTCCACCCAGAGATAACAATCACTATGAGGTACTAATATATGTCGAACACTTTTTACTTTAATTGATAGTTTACTGATATGACAAGGTAATGAGGATACAATTAATGCACTTGGTATACTAGCCTCTAGATCGCGAGGTTGCGGGTTCGAGTCCCGTGTTAGGCATGGGTGTTTGTAAATGTATGTTGGCTTATCTAATGACGAATGTTTCGGTTCATTATAGCCCTCATGTTGCTAACCGCGCCAGATAATCTGAAAACAACCAACCAGCGTTTGGTATATAATGACATTTTTATTGTTAATTCCCTAATTAATTTAGTATATTAGCTTATTAGCATAGCATGTTTACTTTTGAAGTGTTTTTGATATTCTCTGAACTGTTTATTAATTATTAATTTGAATATTGATGTGATTTTCTTCCCTAAATCTTTCTTTATCCAGAAGCTCTGTATTTTTTTAAACTTTGGAATATAGTTGGATAGAAAAATGTCAGTGTATTTTATGTCACTTAAAATTTCTTTTGTTCAAAAGGCATATTTAGGGTTTGCAGATAACATTCACGATGAGATTCTTGGCTCACAGACATCACAAACCAATAGACTTCTTGCCAACCAGTATAGTCCTATGAACAGTGCATCGACTTCAAATGCTGCTGCCTTACAGAATTCACAAAACATTAGACTTTCTACCAGAAGGTATAGTCCTATAAACGGTGCATCGACATCAAGTGCTGCTGCCTTACAAATCAGTAAACTTCATACCAGAGAGTATAGTCCTATGAACGATGCATCAACTTCAAGTGCTGCCGAGTTGAATAAGGAGTGCCAGGTTTGTTTGAATGATTATAGAGTGGGGATATAGTACAGTTGTACTGAGTCACTCAAAAGAGAAGTAATTTAAAATTAAGTTTAATTTTAAAATTAAACTACCCTCAGGTTGCATAGTAGCACAATTTTAAAATTTGAACCCCAAGGTAACTCTAGTTACCTTATAGGAAAAAACCTAAAATTGTAAAAAGGCAAAACATGATCATGAATTGTCCAAAAGTTTTAAGAAGTCCTAGTAAAGATCTTTCCCTACACTCGCTATGTTGCAATCTTCTTGACCAGTGCTTTTAAAAACTACTTTGTATAAAACCTTGAAATTTGGTGAGTAACTACAAAAATGAACACTTAAGAAAATGACATAAATTAAAAATTAAAAAATGGTGTCTAATATATTTTACTTTATATTTGAAATCCTTACATCAATGCCTATGCAGTGGCTCCATCTGGTTTTGTCTTTTCCTATTTTAATTTATAATAGTGTTACGAATTTTTCCGCTGAGGCAATGATGGTACAGTTTTCACGGTATAAAAATATTTATTCTCTCTTCAGAAAACTCACAAAATTTATTCACAGGCAACAGTTTAATTACTCTCCAGCTTCAACACAAGCTTCAACAAAAATAACTTCGAATTCAGCGATTATACAAGCTCACTCCAATAGGTAAACAAAGCGATCAGCTTTCAACGAAATCCGAAGTCAATCTGAAAACTTTCCCGTTCTCCAGTCTTTTTATATACAAGCGCGTGAGACATTCTCGAAATTTCCAGCCAATTCACCGGAAACGAAATATCTCGAAACTTCTCGAATGCTTTAGGTGTTGCCACCTTTTTCTAACTTGTATAATCGCTATTAATTAAAATAAAATAAGATAAAAATAAATTACAATAGAATTTTGAAATAATACGTCACTATTTACAATATGTACAGACAATTTGTGCAACATTTCCCCCTTCTTAAAGACTGCACGTCCCGAGCAGTGAAGTCCTTAAGAGGAAAGGCAATTCAATCACTTCTACTATAATATGGGGCTAGTCTATTGTTATGTACAACTCTAGGTTTACAGGAGGGTGTCCGTTGAATCCTTACCACGACGTCGTTGATCCTCTTAAGGACCACATACGGCCCTTCCCAGTTCGTCTGGGGCTTAGGGGAGAGTCCTTTCCGACGTTTAGGATTCCATAACCACACCTTGTCACCTTCCTGGAATGAACGTTCCGTGGCCTTGGCATCGTAGTGGACCTTCATGCGCTCTGTCATGATGTTGATTCTTTCTCTGGCGAACCGATGTACGGCTTCCAAACGTGCCTGGAGATCATCTAGATACTGGACAGGCGAGGAAGGGGTGTCCGGTGGTCGTCCAAAGAGGAGGTCGCAGGGTAGTCTAAGGTCTCTTCCAAAAATCATTTGAGATGGTGTATATCCGGTGGTCTCGTGAGTAGCACTTCTGTAGGCCAAAAGGAACAATGGAAGTTTCTGATCCCAATCTTGCTGGTTCTTGGAAACAAACAAGGAGAGATGATTCAGAATCGTTCTATTAAATCGTTCAACCATTCCATCGGATTGTGGGTGCAGGGGAGTTGTACGAGTCTTTTCCATGTCGAGCAAGTCACACAGCCCAGTGAAGACGGCAGAATTGAAGTTCGTCCCCTGATCGGAATGTATCAGCAGGGGTACGCCAAATCGGGAGATCCAATTCCGTACGAGGACTTCTGCTACGGTTGTGGCTTCCTGGTCCGGAATCGCGTATGCTTCTGGCCACTTGCTAAAGTAGTCCATGACAACTAGGATGTATTTGTTGCCATTAGTTGTGTGAGGTAGGGGGCCTAAGACGTCCAAAGCAATTCTTTCGAATGGTGCTCCTACGTTGTAACGTTGCAACTTTCCACGAGTTCGGGTCTTCGGTCCCTTCCGCGAATTGCATGCATCACAGGACTTGCACAACTTCTCCACGTCGGATTTTGCTTTGTCCCAGAAGAATCTCTCCCTGACTTTCTGAAGAGTTTTCGTGACACCAAAATGTCCTCCAGTAGAACTGCTGGGAAGTTCTTCTAGAACGTTCGTAACTCTAGAACTTGGAAGGATTAATTGCCACCGGAAGCTTTTGCCGTCATCGGACTCCCATCGACGGTAGAGTACTCCATTCTTCAAGTGCAAAGAGTCCCACATAGCCCAATATCTCTTCATTGTTGGGCTATAGCATGCAATTTCCTGCCAACTGGGTTTTCCGGTAGCCGCTTCCATGAATTCAATTAGAGGTTTCAAGTCCTGATCTTCGACTTGACTTTTCCGGACATTCTGGTCACTCCAAGGGTCCACGTTTGAAGTAGTTGACTTGGTAGTTATTTTCCGAACGGCCAATGTGTTAACCCCAAACTTAGACTCGGCATTGGAACAAAATCGACAGTTCTCCGGACATGGTCTTCTAGAAAGAGCGTCTGCATTCCCATGGAACGTTCCTTTTCTGTGATGGATATCCATGTCGTATTCCTGCAGGCGCTGAATCCACCTTGCTATTTGTCCCTCTGTATTCTTGAAATTTAGCAACCAAGTCAGAGACGCATGATCAGTTCTTAAAAGGAATTTTCGGCCGTACAAGTAATGATGAAAGTGCTCCACGGCCTTTACTATTGCCAGTAACTCCTTTCTTGTGACGCAGTAGTTCCGCTCGGATCTTGACAGGCTCTTACTAAAATAAGCGATGACTTTCTCCTGTCCTTCAATTTCCTGGGAAAGAACGGCGCCCACTCCCTCATTGCTGGCATCTGTATCCAAAATGAAGTCCTTGTTAACATCGGGAAAAGCCAAAACAGGCGCGGATGTTAAAGCGTTCTTCAGTTGATTGAAGGAGTCGTCACAGTCGGCAGTCCATAGGAACTTCTGCTTGCTCTCTGTTAGTCGATGCAAGGGTCTGGCGATCTTGGAGAAACCTTTCACGAATTTACGGTAATACGTGCACAGGCCTAGGAAGCTTCGCAATTGATGAACGTCTTGCGGTCGAGACCAAATTTGCACAGCATGGATCTTGGCTGGATCTGTGCTTACTCCATCGGAAGAGATGATGTGTCCGAGATAACTGACTTTCCGCCTAAAGAGCTTACATTTTGATGGGCTAAGTTTCAAGTGGGCTTCTCTAAGCTTCAAGAACACGTTCTTCACATTTTGCAAGTGTTGATCAAAACTCCGCCCGGTGATAATGATATCGTCCAAATATACCAGACAGGTCTCGTAGGAAAGTCCTCTAAGCACAGTCTCCATTAGTCGCTCGAACGTAGCCGGTGCATTACACAAGCCAAACGGCATAACTTGAAACTGCCATAATCCTTGGCCGGTAGTGAAGGCAGTCTTCTCACGATCGTCGGGATGTATCTCCACTTGCCAGTATCCACTCTTCAAATCCAAAGTCGAAAACCACTGGTTCCCCGATAGAGTGTCCAAAGTGTCATCGATTCTTGGCAGAGGGTAGCTGTCCTTTTTCGTAATTTCGTTCAGCTTCCGGTAATCCACACAAAACCTGGTGGAACCATCCTTCTTTCGAACGAGTACGATTGGAGAGGCCCATGGACTTGAGGAGGGTTCGATAACTCTATTATCTTCCATTTCCTGTAACAGTTTCCCGACCTCCTCTTGTTTTGCGAAAGGAAGTCTTCGAGGATGTTGTTTAATAGGTAAATGGGTCCCAGTATCGATTCGATGTTGAGTAAGCTCTGTTCTTCCTACATCTTTCGATGACATGGAGAAAATGTCTTGAAATTCTTTTATAAGGTTTCCGACAATCTTCTCTTGCCTTCTTTCCAACCGAGAGTCTTCGAGAAGCTGGTCCACTAAATCCGCGGGTGGTGCGGTCGGAAGCTCCTTCGATCCTCGTTCGATGCTTGTAACAGGTGTGCAAGTGGCAATTTCTTCTCCTTTCTTGATAACTCTCTTAGAATCACCGATGTTGGCCATTCTCACAGGCACCACCTCTTGAGAGAGATCCACAAGCGTCGCTCCTACTACCACTCCTTTAGGGACGCTATTCGATGGTGAGAAGTCCGTTACTCCAAATCGGAAGGCCTTCGGGAGCTCTGTTGAACCCTTTACAACCAAATCTGTCATGGGGGGGATGGTGATGTCTTCAAGAGCTACTATTCGATATGCACACGGCTCTTCCGAGTCCAAACCGAACAATGGAACTTCTTCTTTCCCCGTTTGAAGCTCGCCTTTCTCGAAATTCAAAGTAATTCCATTTCTCTTTAAAAAGTCCAATCCAAGAATACATGGGTCAATAATTTCAGCGACGTAAACGGTGTGAGTGTAGGTGTGAAATCCAAAAGAGATGTTGACATTTAATTTCCCATGCACAGAAATTTTGTCACCAGTCACAGTCTGTAGTGAAACTGAAGGCGCCGTGTAAAGAGGTTGGCTGTCCAGGCGCCGGGCTACATCCGTCCGTAAGATGGTTACATTTGCCCCTGAGTCAACTATTAGACGACAGGGAGTTCCATTGATCTTGCCCTCCACGAATAAACCATGGTTTCCTCCTTGAAGGGATGAGATGTGATAGAGGCTGAGTGGGGCACCACCTGCTCTACACGGCGACCTCCGCCTCGCAAGATATCCGCTCTTTAGTTTAACTGCTGAGGGTCGGACGAGGGTCTGTCCCCTCTCCTGTCCAATTCAGGGCAATCACGTCTGAAATGTCCTTCCCGGTTGCAGAGCCAACAAACCACTCTAGTTTTTCGATCCTTCGAGCCAGGAATATTTCTCATAATTCGCTCCATCTTGTTTTCCAGTTCTTGAAACTTCTTCGTGAAAAGTTCAGAGGAATCGTCTGCCAATGTTCCACGTACGAAACGCTGATCTTTTCTAGAAGCTTGTTGTGCCGCCTCTACTCTCATGGCATAGACGAGGGTGGATTTCAGATCTTTGCTGTCGGACATCCTGGTAGCTTGCTGTATGTCGGGATCTTTGATGGCATCCACGAAATACTGAAGAGACAGGTTATCTCGTACGTCCGAGGGACAGTCTGGGAATGCGAGGAGTGACAGTCTTTCTATATCTGACGCCAATTCTTGAAGAGTTTCATTGGCCTTCTGCTGTCTCACTTTCAGTTGCAGTCTGTTGTAATCCTTAAGATGCTGCTCACCAAACCTTAGCTCCAACGCACTCGCCAGCGCCACGAATTCTCCCCGCTTCTCTTCAGGTAGTGTTTGTAAAATGTCAGCAGCTTCACCTCAAAGAGATGCCGCGAGATGGAATGCTTTCGAAGTATCGTTCCAACCATTCGCAGAAGCAATCATTTCAAACTGCGTTTGATAAACGCGCCAAGACGACTTCCCATCAAAAGGGGCCACTTTGATGTTAGAGCGCGGCGCCATAAAGGGGATGGAAGCGTTATCCCAATTAGGTGACGCTATGGCCAGAGCTTCACGCGTTTCCATTTTTCGCAGCCTTTCTTCTACAACGTCAATGAATTTGGCTTGCTCTTCCTTTAAGGGGGAAACTTTTTCTTGCATGGTGGAAACTTTTTCTTCAACTTCATTTCTCACTGTCTTAAGATCTTCTCTGACATCCAAAATATCCGCCTTCATTGATTGAAGAACACTCTCTGTGCGCTCTATAAATCTATCAACGGACGCAGAAGATGATTCTTGTTTGGATGCTAAAGCTTTAATATCCGATGATGTAGCTTCTTGACTGGCGTGAAGTTCGGCTTTCATTTCGGCTGCGTTGGTTTCTTGTTGGGCCTTCATTTCTTTTATTTCGGCTGAGGCGGTTTCTTGGCAGGCTTTCATTCCAGCAAGCATTTCCATCAACTGCTTCATTTGGTCTTCCATCATTCCTCTAGTAGTCGGCATTCCAGATGACTTGATCCCACTTCTGACACCACTGTTACGAATTTTTCCGCTGAGGCAATGATGGTACAGTTTTCACGGTATAAAAATATTTATTCTCTCTTCAGAAAACTCACAAAATTTATTCACAGGCAACAGTTTAATTACTCTCCAGCTTCAACACAAGCTTCAACAAAAATAAATTCGAATTCAGCGATTATACAAGCTCACTCCAATAGGTAAACAAAGCGATCAGCTTTCAACGAAATCGGAAGTCAATCTGAAAACTTTCCCGTTCTCCAGTCTTTTTATATACAAGCGCGTGAGACATTCTCGAAATTTCCAGCCAATTCACCGGAAACGAAATATCTCGAAACTTCTCGAATGCTTTAGGTGTTGCCACCTTTTTCTAACTTGTATAATCGCTATTAATTAATAAATAAAATAAGATAAAAATAAATTACAATAGAATTTTTAAATAATATGTCACTATTTACAATATGTACAGACAATATGTGCAACAATAGATAGACCTTAAATGAAAACAATTTGTCATTTTATTAAGTGTTCTTTTTTTAACCTACTCACCAAATTTGAAGGTCTTATAGAAAGTATTTTCTAAATGCACTGGGCTAGAATAATATAACACAGTGAGTATAAGGAATGATCCTTACTAGGAATTCTTAAGTATCTGAAAAATACTGAAAGAAGACAAAGGCCCCTAGGTGCTTGTTATTGACATTCAGCAAATAATGCATTTTTCGATTGTTAATAAACTTATAATAAGTGTTCATAATTAAAGGATGTAAATTCATTAATTATTTTTGCCTCGATCAAATAGATCTTTGTTCAGTTAGGTTTGCCAGATTTATATTGAGATTTGCATTCAACGCAAAAGTTCATTCAATTCAATACAATGCCTCTTTTATTGATAAATAAATGTTATATTGTAGCAGTGTTTCTTATACTTCTTTCCATTCCAATAGTATTAGAAATACTGCAACAATACTTACTTTTGATGCTCTATTTCAACTATAACTCAAAAGATATTGTACTTGGTATTGTATTATTACTCAAGAAATGTTTAAAAGTAATATTTTCAGCTCTTTAAAAAAATTTAATAGTTTAATTGGTATTTTTATTTTCCATTCTTCTTGTAAAACAGTATAAAATGCCTAAAATTACACTAGAAATCAATTAATTGTTTTATTGTAGCTATATGAAAAGATAATATACTTCCCATAAGATCTTTTCCCCTGTTTCTTGTTTAAAAAAGTTTTTAAACAAGCTTCGGAAAGAATATCTACGTTAGGAATCAGTTTTAGACAAAACTTGAAGTTATAAAATATCCCTTAAAGTTTTTATAAAACTCATTGTGCCCCTTGAAAGTGTATCTGTTTGTAAATCAATCTCTAAAAATATAAATTGTTCACCAAAATTCGCAAGTTTTAAGCCTTGTGCACAATTTTTGTATTTTCGACTTCCACTTAATAATGGTGCCATTATGGAGGAAATTTGAAAGAAAGTTCAGAAATTCTTACTTATAAACTAGAATAATGGTTTTGTACTAATTTTACCATTTTAATTCTAACCTTTTTAATTGCTTATGTAATTAATTGTATTGACTTGAATATTAGTCGTAATTGTCCAGTTTTGTTAAGGGTACCTTTTTTTTTTAAATGTTGGAATTGCCTCAATAATTTGACACTAAACTTGATCCAAAAGTGGGGGTTTTTTTTGTCGTATTGTTTAAAATGGATGCAATGTGTTCTTTTGTTTGGATTTAGATGTTAGAAAATTGGGTTCAATAGAATGAACTTTATCTCAATGTAATATAGTTTTTGAGAATTGGACGTTGTTTGTCGATTTACACTCCTGTGAAGTTGAGTTTTTTATACCAGAGAGCTGTAGCATGTCTGTATTGTGAAAAAGTGAACTACAGACAAAACTAAACATGTGCGGTATATTGAAATTGTGCAAAAACCGAGTAAAGTGTTCTCTTGCAGATTGAGTTCCACCGAGATGAATACGAGAATGACTACAATGCCCTTGTTGCTCTGAACGATATTCCTTTGGTTAAAAATGATGAACAGTTTGAATGTGCAGTCTGCTTTATGGAAGTTGCGCCAAAGGAAGGGGTTGTGCTACGGGAGTGCCTACACAGCTTCTGCAGGTAAAAAGTTTTGCTCAATCGTGTGATTTTATTTAGTGTATTCAAATCATTGCTCCAGCACTTTATTTCATACGCCACAAAGCTCTCACACCTTATTTTGTTAGTTATATTTTAACTGAAAAATATCTCCACAGTTTGCGTAATAAAACATAAAGTGTTAAACTCATGGCGCCATCTACGTATTTCAATACAAAAATGTCATAGCAGAAAACCTTTAACATTACAATATTTTCTTTAAAAAAAAACAAGTCTATCTAAGTTTAATTATAATAAAATCTATTTCAGCCTAACTATACTTTCATTTTTTAAGCTTTATAAAAACTGATTTTATGAGTACAGTGCTGTATTACCTGGCTTTTTTGGATGATTGTACGTAGAATGTACTTTTTCTCTCATTGTATTGGCGCTATAGTCGAAACCACGATTAAAAACATGGTAATTTTTTTCAGGGAATGTCTGTCAGGCTCCATTGAACATTCTGACACAGTTACAGTCAAGTGTCCTTTTGCAAATGAGGAATATTCATGCAAAAGTCATCTCCAGGATCGGGAAATCAAACATGTGAGTGCTTTCACTATCTTACGCTCTTTATTATTAGATTATCAGCAAACATTTGTACTTTGAAATTTTTTATTACTTTTCAAACTTTTGAAATTTGAAAAGACTGTAACTTGACTGCTGAAAGTATTTGCACTCTATTGCTCTTCTTCATAACTTTTACTCTATGACAAATTTAATTAAGAATGTCTAAAAGAAACGTGTGTATGTGGTCAGCATAACTCTCAAATAAATTGACCTACAACATTCAAATGGTAGCCATGAAACCTACCATTAAGGTCTGTTAAAATTGCGCATTACCATAAATCTTCCTGAAAAAAAATATATATATGAATGCGCTACTGTATACATTCAGATAAACGGTCATGGAATTTTTTTAAAAGTCACTGCATTTTTTTTTTTACCAAAACAGTATGAACCCAGTGCTTGTTGTGTTTTATGAAAACGATTTTTTGTCTTCTTTAATATGTACTTCTGTGATTTAAGATATTTTTACTGTACAAAATTTCCTACATCTATGAGTAATTAATTTTATAAGAAGCTGTTAATTTTGGGCCTTTTCTTTCATACAATATTTGTTGTTTATCTTTTGTTATCTTCAAAATACAAAAGATTTTTCATGCAAGATATGTACAGTACGTAAAAAAAAGAATCTGAACGATGACTATATCTTCGGTTCTAATTATTGTAGAATCTTGCAGTTTGCACCCAAATGTTTGGTCTACAATTTTCTATATGTCTAATGCAAATTTTGTTCTTAGAGAGGTGTATACTTAGTAAATTTAACTCTATCTTTAAAAATTTCAATACGAACACCTATTTTTTATGTTTTCATTCGATTTTGAATGTCTCGTTTACCCTAGATACCAAATTTCAGTTCATTATCTTGAGAAACACATCACTTATGAGCAAAATGTTTTGGGGAATCTTGAGGGCAAATTTCTTAGTAGCTGGTCGAATCGAACGTTTAGCATGCTCAAGACATTATCTATTATGCGGTCCCTTAAAGTGAGCTTTCTTACATTTTTGCTAAAATATCGAGAACCAATAGTTAAAATGGAATGACAAAAATTCTGGATGGGTTTTCGACCATAATAATTCTAATGGAAGCCAAAAAAATATATATTTTTCTATTTTTAAAAAATTTAAAACTTGTTTCATTAATTAATAATTATTAAAACACTGTTTGAATAAATGTTATTTATGTTTGGCCTTAAACAAACTATCCTTTGAAATAAAAATTGCTAAAATATATTAACTATATTAGAATTTATGGCCAAAAATTCAAATTTTCTTTTTAACATTAATTTATCCCTTTTTTTTTTTTTTTGACATTGTTTAATTTACAAACCACTCATTGGAAAATTGTGAAATTTGGTATTTAGACGTTTTTTTGGATTCTAAATCTAAATATGGTATAATATTATGTGGTTGCCATTGAATTTGGTTTAGGGGTTGTTCAAGTTAAGCATACGGTAACCCCCCCCCCCCCCTGCTCCTGATTTTTTTTTTTTTTTTTTTGTAACGTTAATAATCTAAAAAAAAGTTAGGATTCAATGCAAATAATGAACTTTAACTCGCCTTAAAAGGGAAAAAATATATATTTTTAATCTTTTTTAAATCTTAAGTTTATCACAATTTTAATGGCACATAAATGTGATTTTCATAATCAATTAAGTCTATCTAGTCAGATGTTATCCAGGGTTGCTCTAGCCAGTTTTTAATGTCTGAAATTATAGGGTTTCTGGCATCTGATGTTATTGCTTCATCACTTGTTTCTCACAAGGAATCTGGGCAAACTTCCTCTTTGCTTATCCAATCGGTATCTTCCATGCCTTCTACATAATTGATGACACACATCAGTTCATTTGCTCGACGAGCAGCAATTCTCATAGGCCGAACTAGGCAGGCTCTCTGGCTATTTTCGCCATGAACAATTTTCTTATGACGAATTGTAGATTTTAGTGAAGCGTGGTACAAACCACATTTCCCACAAGTCCTTGCAGACAATTGTGATTTGATGGACGGACAAAAATAGTCATATGGCATTTTTAAAAATCCCCCCTGGAGGAAATGCAGGTTCAAGCTTAGCCGGAGACTTAATTCCAGGAATTCCCCTTCCTCACTTGTTATTAAATCGTGTGGTGTTAGGGCCATTCTGATAGGTGGAGGTATAAAGCGTTCTTTTAAAATGCGAAATAATCCACTACGAGCAGGTGAGCAACACTGCTTTTCTTCGCATTTTACAATTTGTAGAAAGTATTGACTCTCTTGCACGTGCTTCGAATACCAGTTCATATCACAGGTTTTTTTTAGAAATAAAGGGATTATTAAATGCTTACGTAAGCATCACTCATACCCACTCCCCCCCCCCCTTGTCAGCAAAAATAAGCAAATCGCTAACCCCCTCCCCCCCTAGGTGCTTACGTAATACTTGAACAGCCGGTTAGTTTTAATATGTAGATTACCTTTCATGATAAAATATATATATATACAATTAATAAAGACCTTCCACAATTTACAACGGTATCTAACTTTTATTATTTCATTAAATTAGAATTCAAGATATAGCCATCGTTCAGATTTTTTAAAAAAATTTTTGCTTACTGTACCTCATGAAATTTGTGATTGAATAGCAAAGTTCTGATTATTCAAGTTTTATGCTCATGCATGCCCAAATTTAGTAAATATTTAGGACAGTTGTGAATTTGTATTTTTTAATTAATGTTTTTCATGCTCTTTCATGATTTTTAGCGTACATTTAATTTGGAGCAATTATACTTTGACTATTAAGAATTACATTTACTTATTAAATTTATATATTTTTAAATTGGCCATTATTTTCTTTTTTGTGTTTTGAATGATAGCATCAACAGAAGTGAACATCAAGGAATTTGTACAGGAATTTTGTTTCTCAAGTTCTATAGCTACCCTGATAACTTTCCATCAGTTTTAGAATATACCATACCCAATTGAAGTATAAATACTTTAGGGGTCACACTCACCTTAAAGCAGGGTTTCTTAACCTTTTTGGCACAATGGACCACTTTAAAAATTTTAAATATGTCACGGACCCCTCTGTGAAAAAAAAATTACTTAAACATCATTTATTACAAAAAATATTCTGTTTTATTATTTAATTATTTTAATATTTTTATTTCAATAGTATAAAAAATTTGAAGAAATTAAAAATTTTAATATGAAGGCTGTTGCTGCTTTTCCTTGATTAACAGATTGAATTGAGGGATGGTTTTCGACAAAGCAACGCGCATATCATGTTCGACATTCAGTCGATTTCGATGTTTTGTTTTTATTGTGACAAGTGTGGAAAATCCCGCTTTGCAAAGATATACTGTAGCAAACGAAATAATGGCTGCAATAGCTCGTTTTACAAGCAATGGGTAGGCTTCTCTTAAAGAAGACCAAAACTCTCCAAGAGTTTTTGAATCGAAATCCATTTTTAACAAGGACTTTGTTTTCAAATCAATTAGCTCATCTTTGGCAAGGTTCATGTCATCGATACAGTCAATATCACAAAGAAAAGGATTACGAATCCACAACTCATCTTTTATATTTATTCCATCCGAATTGAAATATTTTTCAAATTAAACTTGAAGTACTTCCAGGTTTCACAGATTTCATTTTTCAAGTTATTCAATAACAAACTATCTTGCCGAGATCCATTTTCAAAAAGCACTTCGTCCAACATTTGAAAGTTTGCATATATCCCATTTTGAATTCTAATTTTCCAAAGTGACATTTTCAATAAAAATGCCTGTAGTTTCTCAGTGGCATCTATAATTGTTGTATCAGGCCCTTGAATTGAAAGACGTATATCGTTCATGTGCGTCTTACCTCCAGGGCAGATCCAACGGAAATAAAATCGTGAATCAAGTTTAAAATTATACCGCTATTTCAAACTCAAACTAATTATCAACCAATGAAAAGGCTAAAATAAAAGAGAAATAAATGAGCATGCGCGAAAAAGCGTCTCAAATTCTCTTCTCCGGAGGAGCGGAAAAAGAAACAGGGTTGCCATACAGAGCGCGCTAAGGATGAAGTAGATCCGGGTTACCACTGCTGGCTAAATATTGATGCAAATAATTTAAAAATTAGGATCAGTCGGCGGACCCCCAAAATATGACCCATGGACCCCCAAGGGGTCCATGAACCACAGGTTAAAAAACCCTGCCTTAAAGCACTTAAACCCACAAAAAAATCCAGATATTTCTATAGAAGAGAAAATCTTCTCTGAGATTTTAATTATTTAATTTTTTGAAAATTGGCAATTTTTTGCCGATATTGAAACTTGCTTTGAAAGGAATGTCTCTTAGTAATCTATGTCAGCTTGAAAAGAATTATCCCTGATTTTTTTAGAATTATCCCTAAATTATATGGAATTATCCCTAATTGTTCCTGAAATTTTTAAAAATTAAAATTGAAATTTTTTAAAAATATCTCTAAAATTCCTTCCTAATTTTTTAAAACTCACAGCACCTCCTAATACTTGAACAACCTAATGCAACAGCATTTAAAGTATCAATTATATTGCATCCTTTCGATAAAAGTAACACAACTCAACATTTTTCATTTGGAGTAAAGGTGTGTCTTGACTTGCTTGCAATCTGCTTGTACTTGAAGCTGGTTGAACAGCACAAGATTGTTTCAAGTTAAAATTGACTTATGTCGTTCTTCCAGTCCATTTAGTCTAATTCTATACACACTTTCACTCAGGGATGTACTGGCCATACGGTTGTCCTGTACAATCTCCGGACCAGTCAATGTCTATAGAAAAAATGTAATGTAGGAAGTAGGCTAACAAATTAGTTATATACCTGGTATTTCTTTATTGTGCAATTCGGATTCCTTTGTTTTAGTTTTTGAAACAAACCATGAATAGTTTATGCAAACCAAGTTCACTGAGAAGAGGTACCAATAATAGAAACAGAAAATTTAATTTATTTAAACTAATTATTAAAACCAGTTTTTATAATTTATTAATAAATAAAACTATTTAATTCTTATCAAATGTAAATATTTAAATAATAAAGTATATTAATTATTAGAATTATTTTGTTTTTAGCAATAATTATTAAAATTTGATTATTGAAAATTTGGGCCGACATAAATCTAAAATCCCCGTGCCAATTTTATGCTCCAGCCTCTGCTGTAACTCAAAAATGAGTTTTGAGCAGTCAGTTTTGTAGCAAGAGTGGGATATTTAAAATTAATGCTCTTTTCTTAATGTTCAGGGTCAATACCATTTTATAACTTGGATAAATAAATATCAGTCGGTTTTTTTTAAAGCTATGCAATGATAAAATTTTATACCTCTGAATGTTATCATTGCATAGCTATGAAAAAACGATTAATATTTATTTATCTGAGATAATAGTTCAACTTAATAAACTTGAGAAGTCCATACATTTAATAAATTTTAATTACTTTACTGAACATGTGGTGCAGCAGTCAACATGGATGTTTTATGCGTAAAGTCATAATCAACCTTTCTTTTGTAGCTTGTGACGCCCGAAATGTACGAGAAACATCTAGCTCGCAGTCTTATGCTGGCAGAGAGCCAGGCTCGCAACTCTTTCCACTGCATGACTCCTGACTGCCCTGGGTGGTGCCTGTTTGAGGACAACGTCAACACTTTTCTGTGTCCTGTGTGCAAGAAAACCAACTGTCTGACGTGTGGGGCAATTCATGAAGGGAGAAACTGCAGACAGTATCAGGAGTGGCTGGAACTGCAGAGTGACACTTCGGAAGAGGCAA
This sequence comes from Linyphia triangularis, assembly GCA_963978545.1. Classification (NCBI taxonomy): domain Eukaryota; kingdom Metazoa; phylum Arthropoda; class Arachnida; order Araneae; family Linyphiidae; genus Linyphia; species Linyphia triangularis. Next base: position 78,755,479 of record OZ021728.1, on the reverse strand, counting down.
GAGAGACACGAGACTACTTGAGGGTGAGTATCTAGGGCAATTCCAAAAGCACTTCTATTGGATAGATATGAGATTGATTGCGACTCCACCTTAATTAAATCATTATTACAAGCATTAAGTGCAGGCATTATTATTAATTTTGTGCAAGAAAATGAGGCCAAATTTTTCTGTATAAACCTCGTTTAAATTTTAATTTTAACTGCAATTAGAAATTGAGAATGAAGTGCAGTTAGGATGAAAAAAGTAATTGAAAAACTGTGTTTTAGGTGTATATACTTGAACTTATTACTTAATTTGTAGGTTTCTCTGTGTTTTCTTTTTGAAGCAGAAACTGTGATTTTTATTGCACCCTTTTCCCTTTTAAAGAGTTTGTTATTTTATATAATGTAACCAGTATCTACTGCTTCGATCACCATTTTGGTTGATTAGGAATCTTTATTCTTTGACAGGTACATTTTGGTGTCTGGGACAAATGCACTCATATATTTTCTTACACTTGCAGGATAAAATATCGAACAATACTTTACTAGTAAAGCAAATGTCTTCTAAATTTGTCTTCGGTATTTTAGGAAGAGATTATTTTTTTTTAAATGTTTCAGATGGTGCGTCTTCAACATTGCTTTTACTCATTTTACAGTAGGAATGCTCTTGGACAGTAGTATAAAGAAGCTCTTGACCAAATTTTATTTAATATTTGATTTATTTTAGCTGACAATGTCTTCTATTTTCTTATACGTGGTTTTTGTGTTAGTTTTATCTCATGCCGGTTCCACTCATAAAACTTCGTAACATCCTCATTGACTAGTAGCATTTGCATTTAATATTACTTGAATCACCAAACAATGAACATTTCCATTTTGAAAGAGTACAATCCATGATGATTTAAAAAAAAAAAACTGCACAAATGATCGCAACGTAACCTTACCTTGTTACACCAGAGCTATACTGGAAACATGGCTCCAGTGTTTCTCTACACTCAATCCACTCACTTCGAACACTTTCAATTATAATACATTGTCTATATGTGTATGAAGAAAGTAGCGTTTATTAGTTGGAACCCTAACTAGAACTTTTCTCGAAAATAAAAAATCAATATCAATCTGGAGGCTGTTAGACTTTCCAGTATGTAATCAAATTTCACATGGATTATTTTGAGACCATTTACACCTTTTTATCGCTGTATTATATTTTCGTATTTCAATACAAAATGCATTAAAGTTATATGATAAAACAAACCCATTTGTGCGTATTTTGCAATTTGACTTTCTTAAACAAACACATAAATGTTTGATCCAAGTTTAAGATTTATTTAGTTTTCCTTTTATTAAAAGATATTGCTTTAGAAAGATTTTTAATGTGAATAGAGAACTTTACAATAATTGGGACGTAAATATCGAATTTTACAATAATTGTTATCAGAATACTTCTATACTTAAAAATCTTGCCTTGACACAATTGTTACAAAACCAATGCACTGGACATGTGTTTTTCTAAAATAACAATTTAAACTATTTTTGTGTTGTTTTAAGACTTTGTACAGCACTTTAGGATTGAATTTTAAAAGAAAAAATGAAGTTTTGTATAAATTGAAATTTTAAATATATTTTATTCAAAAAAATACATGATTCATACTGACGCATGGGACATGTGTAAGGACTTGAACTTTGAGCTTAGCTTCATAGCTTTTTCTTCCTAGAATGTAATATTATTGGACTTTTGTATTTCTAATAACTATGACTACATTAAGTAAATTTTTTGTTTTCCTTGAATTTCTTCCTTTTAAAAACGCCTACTGTTTTACATAATTTAGAGTCATTGAAATGAGGGAACTTTCAATGTCAAAAAGTTAAAATAAATTCTATTAAAAAAAATTATTACGTTTTTATAATACTTTGAGCTTCTAACTTTAGTAGCAATTCATTACTTTTACATTCCTTTGAGGTTTTTTTTAGGTGTAATGGTTTCAGTTTCAGAGAATTGCCCATAATTATTTGATTATATAAATGTTTTGTAAAAAAAAATGCAGTTTTTTGCCTGTATTGAAACAAGCTTTGAAAGGAATATGTTTGTGTTGGAAGCTTTTGTCAGCTTTTAAAGAAATATATGTATTTTTTTGAAATTATTCCTTTAATTCCTACCTAAATTTAAAAAATGCTATGCTTCCTGGAGTTGGTCGTTGAATTTGTGTGATATTCTATGTGAATTTGTGTGTTGTATTGCAGAATATGGTGACGAGCAGCAAGGCCATGCAGTGCCCCAGGTGCCAAGTGATCTTAATGAAAAAGTTAGGCTGTGATGCTCTAAATTGCACCATGTGCCACTTACAGTTGTGCTGGGCGACCAAGGGGCCACGCTGGGGACCAAGGGTAAGGAATCACAATTATGTACTTCTAATATTACACTTTTTATATTTAAAATTGTAAGAAACACTATGTTTCTTAAAAACATCAGGATTTATTCCCACAGCAGTTGCTATATGGAAGTAAAGCATCATTTTATGATGGTAAATATTACCTCAGTGTCATTTTCAGGGAGTTGGCGACATAAGTGGTGGCTGCAAATGCATGCTTAATGGCATCCGATGTCACCCGATGTGCACCACCTGCCATTGATCATACGAGTAAGTATCTTATTACACTAACCTACAGAAATATTGTAGTACTACTTACTTCAGGTTAGTTGAATTACAGTTTATTCAAGATTACAGAATTTAAAGTATCTTTACAAAATACTTATACAAGTAACGGATGGAGTATGTAAAACACACTTGTGCTCTATGGTTTAACTAGGTATTTCATGCAATTACAAACTGCTTCCTGATTAAATTAAAACTACATAATGAATATAACAATCAGATCAATCTTCTATGCATGCCTACCATTTTATAATCTCTGTAGAAATAATTTTTATTATGTTTTTGTAGATTCATAAATAAAAAAATTTACATAAATATAATACATCACTTTCTTGTATGAGTGTTGTGTTATTTTTACATGTCGGTCACTAATGTATGTTTTGCTTTAACAGACTCAATTAAAATAGAACCTATTGAAACCTATCCTAAATTGGAACCTATTGAAAAACTACGTTGCGTATGAATTCAAAAGGAAAATTGAGTGCATCATTTGGATCTTCACAGACAATAGATCTGGCACTATAATAGATTTGAGTCACCATCAATCAAATTGATTATCTTCCTTTTCATTAACATTGGTGTTTGAATCTAATTTTAAATAATAAAAACATCCGAACAGCAAAATATATTTCAAAATTTATTTATTAAAAATGAACACGAATTTATACATTAACATCTAAATATCTTTTATTCGTTCTGATTGAAACAATTTAAGTAACAGGAATGAGTTTCAACAATGATCGGTTAAAATTATTTTACTTGCAGCATTACTATGCAATGTTGAATTGACTGGACCACACTTCATAAAAAATTTATGAATTCACATCAAATTAACTTTTATTTATTCCGATAAAATCAGTTTTGGCCACAGGAAAGGGTTTCAACTAGGATCCATTAGAATTTAACTTACAGTGTTACAGAGTGAATCAGTCAGTGATCAGAGTAACTCTTACAATAATTATGCCTGTTTAAGTGTGACCACCACACATATGTAAATAAGTTATCAGATGCTATTTCAATGGACATGCAACTATAAATCACCCTTATGTCCCAAGTATATTTAGGTGTATTCTTAAATGTTCACTGCACAATTTGTGCGCAGAATGCTCATCTAGTATGCCAGAAGTCTTGGGATGAAGCGGGTCGGTTTCAGGTTGAAAGTCCTTCCGGAAGACATTGATACTTGGACTACTCCTTGGTCAATTCTTGCACCAAAATATCTTCCAATATATCCATCCAAAATTATTGAATAGTTCTATTTTTATATAAAAAAATTATGCACAAAAACTTGAATTGTTTTGCTGTTATTTAGATTGTATCTTAAGAAGTAAGAGTTCTAAAATTACAAAATTATATTAATTTGTTGAGAAATCTATAATTTTTTAGAATTTTTTTTGGGATTATTATTTTGGGAGGAGGGGGGTTTTAAGAGTGCAGGATTTTTGAAAATTCTGTTTGGATTTGAAACAATGAAACTTATAAAACAGCAATATCTTTAAAAATATAGCATGAGTTTTTTGGAATAAATTATTAACTGCTGTACATAATTTTAAAAATGTTTTTCATTTAATAAATGTTTTTTGAAACTTCCTTTTTAAAGATAACGTCAACATGGAAATTGTATTTCTGTACATGGATTTCGTCAATTAAACTAGTTATTATAAACATGGTTTTCTAAAGTTTTTGGCCCACATTTTAGTTTGTGATTGTTTTGCTAATATTCATCTTGCACTTCAAAAGAAAAAATATCCTGAAATTATAAAATTAAGTTTTTTAAGAAATACCTGGTATTTTCGTCATATTATAGACCTATAATAGCGATTCATTTAAATCTGAAAAAAGATAGCGACCTCATAGAAACGTGTTGATACTCTTGCTTGATTAAGCTTCTAGCCAAGTTGGTGACTTCTTTGGCTACTTGATTTTACATGTCGTCTGTTTCTGCTGATCATACCTGATAAGAAATCTTGCTTTGTATAAAAGCTAAATAATGCGGTGTTATGCTTTGCTTATGATAAGTTATTCCTCATTTTTGTTTTCATTCTATTTCGATAAATGGTTTCTTTCTTATTAGTACTTTATTGTACCCCTTATGCTTTAAATCTACAAAATATTAGTATACAAGTGACATATTTTCAAAAGAGATTCATAGACTGGTTTTCCATTATTAAATCAATTGTCTGCAAACAGTTACGAAACTACTTTTTTAAACAACATTAATTATTTTACTTTAGTTGACATACTCATCAAAATAAGCAATTTGCTTCATTTGAGAAGTATTATTTTTGCAACCAGTTGCATAAATATTATTTAACTCTTTAGTGTCGGATCTAATGAAAATCTCATGTTCCTAATTGTTCTTTAAGCAGATATTAAGATTGATTAATGTAATCATTAACCCTATAGGAGAAAAGATCAATAATCACTTAATTGTCAATCTACTTGATTTAACACCGCAGATTCAATATTTAATACACTTATTCATGTGATTATTTTATTTCTAGGTTTCTTTTCCTTGATCATCAGTAAAGAAACCATGTTTGTTAGTTATGGTTGTAAATAAAATTATTTTTTTAAATGCTAATCAGACATCAATTATTCCTGTACCTGTGGAAAAGAGAATTCTTTTCAAAATGGGTTGTATTGGTTCATACACATTTTCAATAGCTTAAACCATTTACTTTTTTTTCCATGCTAATTTAAATTTATAAGAGAGGGCATACAACTCTTAACCATCATAAAAATATTTGTGTAAAAAAACTAATTTTTATTGCAAAATTTATATTAATATTCTTTTCTAATGGGACAAGCCAAGATCTTTTTTCCCTAATTGTATTTCTCAACATTGTTTTCAACGTTCATTTCAGAATTTACTTGTAGCGAAACTCATTCTATCGAGCCTTCGTGACTCGGTTGGTAGAGCATCGGAAAGCTAAGCGGAAGGTTGCGCGATCAAAACCCACTGCCGCCGAAATCTCAAGTTTATTTCCTTTATTTATTTATTATTTCTAATATTGTTTCTAGAAGGAATCTAGGAAGTTCGCCAATCGTATATATGCAAATTCTATTGTTCTGATTCTTATACTTCCTGTTTGGAAGATCCTTAAAATGTATATAAGTTGATGCTCCTAGAGTTCGGGGAATAAAGTCTTGAGTTTACTTGCGGATTGTTCATTCATTTTCTTCGATTGCGTATTCTACGCGACAGTTTGGTAGAGGCGCCGGGTACATAAACCGGTTACGACGGAAGAGCTACGCAGAAGTCGGCGCATTCAAGGAAACCCTCCTGAGTTTGGCCCTTTACCGGTTTCTAGTAGAGGCCCACAAAAAAATGCCCGATGAAAAGGACACTGTTCCGAAACTCCCACTTGAGACCAGCTCTACTTCGGTCAATACTGCTCCAGTGCCTATGCTGGCACACCAGTTACCCAGAAATCCGGGCATCTTTTCCGGTGACGACCAACAAGATGCTAGCAGATGGCTCAAAGACTACTAACGAATCGCCAACTATAACCACTGGGATGAACAGATGTGCTTAGCTAATGTCATTTTTATCTCGCCGGAACAGCTCGGCAATGGTTCGATAACAATGAGGACACTTTTACTGATTGGATTACATTCAAGAATCATTTGAATAACACGTTTTGCCGAGCAGATGATCTAAAGCGCCAGGCTGAGAAACTGCTGAATACACGGGCGCAGCAAAGTGGTGAGACGTCTGAGTCATACATCCAAGACGTACTTTCTATGTGCCGAAAAGTTGACCCCACCATGGCTGAAGCAGATAAAGTAGCACACCTTATGAAGGGAATTGCAGAGGACATATACCAGATTATGCTGGTTCAGATCTATGAGAACGTCAATGCTTTTGTGAAACGATACCGTCAGATAGAAAGCCTTCGACGAAGACGTATCGCGAGACCAAAGTTCCAAAGGTTACCTAACGTCGCTATAGTGACAGCTGAAACAGACATCGGCAACATAAGATCGCTAATTCGTACCATTGTTAGGGAAGAGCTTCAACAAATAATGCCGGGAGTAAAAGATAGACGAACGATGAATCTGAATCGCTGCCTGATGTTGTATCTATGGTTCGAGAAGAAGTTATGGGTGCTCTTGCACCTTTCTCACAAGTCCAAGAAGACGCAGCATTCCTATCCAACTAGGTGACAGGCTGGACGTGAAGTCAGAAATAGCACTATTCCCCAACGTAAGACAGATCTGTGAAGAACTGCCAATAATGTGCCACTCTGCTACCATTGTGGACGCCCGGGACACGTTTTGAGATACTGCAGGGAAAGACGTCAAATCTTTGCAAGCGCAAGAGCCAACCGGACATCCAGTCCTCGACGAGACGAAACCAAATCGCTTAATAGCTTTGACGACAGTTATGCGCAGCCCAGATCCTCAGTTTTTAGAAGCAGTTCTCCGTATCCCCGACGCTCCTTCAACCGCCGACAGTCACAATCACCAGCACGCCGCTCCAGCCGTTCTCCACGCCGATCAAATGAGGAAAACTAACTCGGACGACCTATGCAGGAGGTTAGGCCGCAGTTGAAAGAAATCCTCCTACGTACACTACAACCAAGTTGGAAAGAAACGCCACCTATATTACGGTAAATGGATAGTGTATAAAAGCTCTCGTTGATTCAGGTGCCTATTACTCCATCATATCTGAAGAATTGCGCAGATAATTGAAAGCTCCTATGTTTACTGAGAATCTGCCTATCCTTAAAACAGCATGTGGAAAACCTGTAGCCACCTCGGGATTTTGTGTATTAAAAATCAACTTGAATGGGACTGTTAGACCATTTGAATTCCTGTTGTTTCCGCAATGTAGCCACCAAATCATACTGGGATGGGACTTTTTCCGTCCCACTGATGCCGTCTTAGATTGCGGAAACGAAGAGCTCCAACTTTCAGAAATCCTTCCAGATAACCTCGAGTCAAGTAAATCCAATTTCTCCTTATTTGCCGCATCAGATTTCTTAATTGAAGCAAATTCAGCAAAACAAATACGAGCGATAAATCCTGAAATTCAGGAAGCAGATGAAGCAATGATTATTGGAAATAAATCTCTGATGTACGAAAGAGATCTGTCTATACCAGCTTCAGTTATCAACTTTGAGAATGGCAGTTGTAAAATTTGGGTAACAAATTGCTCTCGCAACACCCAACTTATACCAAAAGGTATGAACGTGGCCTGCTTAATGACAATCACAAACGACGACATCTGCTCATTGAATGAGAAAACACGAGAAGGTTCCAGTATACATAAATCGAGACAGCGATTAACTCGTGAGAAATTAAAAGAAATATTAGACATGGAGCTGACCATTTCTGAAGAAGACGAGCTATTGAACTTGCTGGAAGAATTTAGCAATATCTTTGATGTTACAAAGAAATCAAGGAAATTCAAATGCAATGCCGCAAAGCACAAAATCGACACTGGTAACAGCGCTCCAATCAAGCAAAGACCTTACCTTATCTCAGCTACTGAGAGACGTGTGATCGGGGACGAAATTCAATGGATGCTGAAAAAAGATGTGATACAACCATCAGACAGCCCATGGTCATCTCCAGTTGTACTTGTGAAAAAGAAGAATGGCGCTTTCGTGTCGATTACAGAAAACTGAACAAGGTCACCAAAAAAGACGTCTATCCACTACCACGTATAGATGATGCTTTAGACTGCCTAGCAGGCGCCAAAGTTTTCTCTATGATGGACTTAAAGTTGGGCTGTTGGCAAATAGAGGTTGATGATAAAGATAGAGAAAAGACGGTCTTTGTGACGTCGGATGGTTTTTATGAATTTAAAGTCATGGCGTTCGGCCTTTGCAACGCGCCGGTTATATTTGAACGGATGATGGACACAGTGCTACGTGGTCTCAAGTGGAATATCTGTCTTTGCTATCTGGATGACATAATCGTGTATGCACCGAATTTCCAGGAACATCAAATTCGCTTGAGGAAAGTTTTGAAATGTATCTACGAGGCAGGTCTGACGTTAAATTTCAGCAAATGCGCATTCGACAAAAAGAAGCTAACAATACTAGGACACCTTGTTGATCAACACGGAATCTATCCAAATCCACAAAAGTTAGCAGCTGTAACAAAGTTTCCAGTTCCAGAGAATATTGCAGATGTCCGTGGTTTTCTGGGTTTGTCCTCATATTACCGACGGTTTATAAAAAACTTCGCGGATATTGCAAGACCGCTGCATGATCTATTGAAGAAAGATGCAAAGTTTTCTTGGAGCACACCCCAGCGGAAATCGTTTTCAACCCTTAAGAAACTACTGACTAGTGGTCCTGTCTTGGGACATTTCCTACCTGACGCAGAAACGAAGATCCATTCAGACGCTAGTGGATATGGTACTGGAGCAGCACTAGTACAGATCCAAAATGGCGAAGAAAGACCAATAGCCTATGCGTCCAGGACTATTCGACCACCGAAAAGGAATGCCATGCCGTCATCTAGGCGATTAGTAAATTCAGGCCGTATCTCTTTGGAAAACCATTCACTGTCGTAACAGATCACCACTCTTTGTGTTGGCTTGCCAGTGTCAAGGATCCATGTGGAAGACTTGTACGGTGGGCTCTAAGATTACAGGAGTGGCCGCAAAGATTCCGATGCTGATTCACTATCAAGAAAACCCTTTTTAGATGTAGCTGTTGAAGACGGTGATGAAATTCCTTTCCTTGCATCTGTCACAGATTATCGAAAAGAGCAGCTAAAAGATAAGCAGATAAAGTCAGTAATCAAAACTCTCCAGAGAGGTGACGGATACCAAAGTTATCAAATGGAGAAGGGTGTGCTGTACAAAAAGAATTGACCCTATGGGACAGCAATGGCTCTTGGTAGTACCAAAACAACTACGAATCGATATTCTAAAAAGTCTTCATGATGTGCCAACCGCCGGTCATCTCGGATTCGCTAAAACTTATGACCGAATAAGAAGGAAATACTACTGGCCAGTCTTATACGGGAATACGCGCCGGTGTGTGTCGCATTATCGAGAATGTCAAAGGCGGAAATCTCCACCTCAACGTCCGCCTGGGAAACTTCACCCAATAACGCCACCTGACGTACCATTTACCAAAATTGGAATAGATCTACTTGGACGCTTCCCAGTCACTCGTAATGGAAACCGGTGGATTATTGTTTGCACAGGTTACCTGATGCGATTCACTGCCACTAAAGCATTACCAACCACTGAGGCCACCGAAATAGCTAAATTCACTGTGGAGGAAGTATTACTGAAGCATGGTGCTTCCAAGGAAATGATAAGTGATCGAGGACGTTCTTTCTTATCCAATATTGTAAAGGATATTAATCGTTTGTGTCAGACGTCTCATTTTCTAACCACTGCCTACCATCCACAAACCAATGGTTTGACAGAGCGATTTAACAAAACTCTGGCAGACATGCTGTCTATGTGCGTGAACAGAGAAGAAGTCGAGCAACGAAATTGGGATACCATCTTACTCTTTGTAACTTTCGCTTACAACTCGTCGAAACAAGACACTACGGGATTTAGTCCATTCTTTCTCGTCCATGGTAGAGAAATCGAAACTCCCTCTCGATGTAATTTTTCCACACAATACAGAAAATCACAATGATAATTACGTGCAACATCTTATTACGAGGGCTGAAGAAGCTAGACAGCTTGCAAAAATCCATATTCTTTGACGCTCAAGCAAATGATAAACGCCGGTACGACAAGAGACATCGATCAGTCAGCTATAATAGAGGAGACCTAGTTTGGGTCTTTACCCCAGTGAGAAAGGTTGGACTGTCAGAAAAGCTTCTCAGACGTTACTTCGATCCCTATCGAATAACACAACGAATATCTGACATAACATACGAAGTAGAGAGCTTGGAAGAGAAAAGCCGACGACAAAAACAAAAAGACACGGTACACGTCCTAAGATTAAAACCCTATCTCGATCCTAAGGAACAATTACAAGACGAAAGAGAGTACAGAGATGAGACATTTACCAGACCTGTTACGAGGAGCCAGACCAGATTGCAGCGGGACACTGCTTTCTCCTAGTGAGGTAGAAATGTAGCGAAACTCATTCTATCGAGCCTTCGTGGCTCGGTTGGTAGAGCATAGGAAAGCTAAGCGGAAGTTTGCTCGATCAAAACCCACTACCGCCGAAATCTCAAGTTTATTTCCTTTATTTATTGTTTCTAGAAGGAATCTAGGAAGTTCGCCAATCGTATATATGCCAGTCGTATATATGCCTGGCCGTCTTCCCGGCCAGGGTTTATCCCAACTCTAAACCCTTCGGGGTGAGTTCCCTGGCTTGGGCAGTCTAATCGTATATGTGGGAGTAGACGATCAGAGAAGGGACACTTGCTGATTGTAGAATCCAGCTTTAATGAATCCTTATTGCCTCTTATCTCATACTACATTAGGCACAAGCGCCTTTCTTACGTATATTCACATCGAGAATGTTCAGTGATCTGTCTCTCTAATCAGAATGAGGAATACCTCCCTCTGCCGCTAGGAGTCGCCACAAGGGGTTCTCTAGTGGTGCGCCCCCTATCTCCACACTCGGTCATCTTGGCGAACTATGTCCTCATAGTTTATGTCTGAAGTTATCTGAAATAGAAAAACACAAGGAAAGCAATATGCACAGATACTATGATTGTCACATCTATGATTGTTTTTGATTGGTGTCTCTTTGTAATGGCCAAAAAATTTTGCTCGCTGAGTGTAAATTTTAAATGTTCTGGGTTTTTTGCGTCTTTTCTTAAACTGTTTGAGGCTCTCCTTATTCATTGAGGTTTCTTCAGTCTTCTTATTTGCATCTGATAATGATATCTTCTTTTTATGTTTTTCCTTGACATCCTTCTGTCCTTCTTTTTTGGTTTCATCTTGTTGAAGGTTCATTTTAATCTTTGAAATTTCTGCATTTCGAAGTTTCTTTCCATGCTGAATATGTTCAACGAGAATAGAATCTTCCTTCATTGCTCTAACTTGTTTAGTTATCTTCACATCCATTTCATTTACTTCTTTTTGTCTGGAACATAATTCTCTCTTCACTTCAATGCTGTGATTTTTCTCCTTCAGCTGTCTCTTTAAGTTTGCTCCTTCTTCTAAACTTGTGACTGAGGGTTGCAAGAGCTTGACTTTATTAGATTTAATCAACTCACATTTTCCACGAGTTTGGCATCGTTGACCTAACTGTTCTTGTATTAACTTGGCTATTTTCAATTCATTTTTAAGATGGATAATTTCTTCTTTAGCTGATCCAATTTCCATTTCGCAACCTGCAATGTCTTCTCTGTATCTTTCAAGAATTTCAGTGGTTTCTGCCAGTTCCTTTAAATTTTCCGATTCTATTTCTTCACGTTTAGCTTGTAATGCATCATTCTTAACTTCCAGTTTAGAGTACTGTACTTTGAAAGTGGCACCTTCTGTATGCAACTGTAAGATTTCATCTTCACATTCTTTTATTTTGCTTTGAGCTTCGTTCAGTTTGCAATTAAATTCTTCCATTTCTCTCTTGAAATCTTCATCTCCTCTTGGTACAGCTTTTTTCGCTTCTACTTCAGGAAGTTTTTCTTTAAAAGGCGTACATTCTGTAAGTAAACATGCCGCAATTCTACGCTGTTCGCCGGTTGTTCCGTCTGGTATTACCAAGCCAAATGATTTCGCCACTGGTAAGGGATTTTCTCTCTTCTTTTCGCCGTCAAGGTCTAATCTTTCTCGGGTCACACCAGTAAGATGACTAGCGCTTCTGCATTCGGAAGGCGGAGCTACAAATTTCTCCTCTGCTCTGCTTCCTGATTGGCTGCCGCGGCTGTCGATCTTCTTCTCAACTGTCAGAACAGATTTGATTGACATCTTGCGGAGCGGTTCGCTTTTATTTTCTCTTTTGGCCTCGCCAGACTGGCGCCTGATAACTTGTAAATAAAAAACACGTGGATCTTCTCGGAGCTGTCTGTAAAAGGATGGGTTTTCGAATTTTCCTATAACGTCCATTCCAATTATTAACTCATTTGTATGGTCTTTGATGACGTATATTTTTGCATTGACTGAATGAGTGTCGATTTTAATGTTAGTATGGAAATATCCTAATGGTTGTATTTCTATATTACCTAATCCTTTTAGTAATATGTCATTTGTCATTAATTGGGGTGATCCTATTTTTATATACAAGTCCTCAGAAATGAAGGTGACTTGGCTCCCTGTATCATTAATAGCAACTATTTCATGATCAAATATTATTACCTTTGTCGTGCTTTTATTGTCAGTGTATGCACTAATTTTATTGATTGGACTATTATAACTTTCATTGTTGACATACACATTACTCTTATAATTAGGATAATTACTAATTACAGCTCTATTTGCCTTCTTTTTTGGACAATAGGCCTGTATGTGCCCGATTTCATTACAATTAAAGCATTTAATACCTTGATTTTTAACTTCAAACTGGTTATATTCATTAGGCCACTCTGTATTATCAACAATACCATTATTTCTTTCCTTATAAAAATGGTTAGTACTGGTTTGAGCACGAATGAATGGACGTTCCTGTATATTTTCTCTAGACTGCCAGTGCTTCCTGTTTTTTTCTTCATATTTATTTTCGCGAAATACCGTATTCTTTTTAAAATTATTTCTAGTTGAATCAAAGTCATCGAGTTTGTTGACCAAAATTTCCCTATTTTTTATTTTCGGAAGTTCGTCCATAAAGTGTTCTCGAATTTCTTTGGGTAATTTTCTTTTTATTTGATCTACTAGCATTAATTCTTTTAAATCTTCAAATGTTGTGACATCAAGTCCGCTCAACCATTCGGTTAGATAATTGTTTAGTTCAAACGCAAAGTCTCTCCATGTCTGACATTGTTCTTTTTTATGGAAGGAGAATTGTATTCTGAACTGTTCTGGGCTAAGTCGGTATCGTCTCAGCAAAATGCTCTTAATGTGGTCGTAATTATTCCCTAGTGTTTCCGGCTCACGTGTTATTAAGCTTGCTATGTCAAGTGGAAGCAATGTAATTAAATAATTTACCCAAGTATCTTTCGATATTTCTAGACGACTAATTTGTCTCTCAAATAGTGTCAAGTAGATGCTTATGTCACTACCGTCAAACGGTTTCATATACTGTAATATATTTGGGCTTCTGCTTACTTCGTTTTCCCGTGCGTTTGTTACAGTAGCGCCATGTTGGCGAACTTCTGCTTCTATGCGCAGTTTCGCTAACTCGAATTCTTTCTCCTCCCTATCTTTTGCTAACTCAAACTCTTTCGCTTCCCTATCTTTTGCTAACTCAAACTCTTTCGCTTCCCTATCTTTTGCTAACTCAAACTCTTTCGCTTCCTTTTCTTCACGGTCATTTACAATTGTGTTTAACATATTTTTAACAAAGTTTTCATCATAATCGGCGTGTTCTGTTATTAATTTACATAATTGAGCGATTTTTGGGTTAATGGGTTGTTCCAATCCCAGTTCATCTATTAAAGCGAGTAAGTCATTCTTTCGTGCTCTGGCAAGAAACGCCATGTTAGTATAATCGAAAATTGTACTCGCAGTTTTTCTGTTGACTTGTTACCTCGACTTGTGACGGTCAGTGCCTATGTTTCGTTATGGTCTCCCAGTTCTTGCTGGTCCCCTCCTTAATGATGTTGACCTCTTGTATTTGACACGAATTTTCTTGGCTTCGACGGCTGTGTTCCAATGCTTGTTGCTTCCGCTAAACAATCCTCTTCGTCGGCGCTGACTTCGCTTTTCCGACGTGGTGGTTTCGCTTTCCGATGAGACGTGATTTCACTTTCCGGTCACTGTGCTAGCTGCTCCACTTCTCAGTGATGTCGACTTCTTTTATTCGATGAGCAGTTTCTTGGCTTCGTTAGCGGTGTTCCAATGCTTGTTGTTTCCGCTAGGCAATCCTCTTCGTCGGCGCTGACTTCGCTTTTCCGACGTGGTAGTTTCGCTTTCCGGTGAGACGTGGTTTCCCTTTCCGGTCACTGCGCTGTTATGCCGTTTACACTGCTAGGTGATACGACGGCTTATACTTTGATCCCCGGTTCACTGCTGGGTGACTACGGTGCTGTTCGGTTTCATTTGTACTCGTATCTCGTACTTCTGGTTTGCCCTTACACGTTCTGCCGTTTGGTTCTTAACGTAACGTTCTGACGCCTACTCAGTTCGTGATGCCGAGCCCCCATGTGGGAGTAGACGATCAGAGAAGGGACACTTGCTGATTGTAGAATCCAGCTTTAATGAATCCTTATTGCCTCTTATCTCATACTACATTAGGCACAAGCGCCTTTCTTACGTATATTCACATCGAGAATGTTCAGTGATCTGTCTCTCTAATCAGAATGAGGAATACCTCCCTCTGCCGCTAGGAGTCGCCACAAGGGGTTCTCTAGTGGTGCGCCCCCTATCTCCATATATATATGCAAATTGTATTGTTCTGATTCTTATACTTCCTGTTTGGAAGATCCTTAAAATGTATATAAGTTGATGCTCCCAGAGTTCGGGGAATAAAGTCTTGAGTTAAGTTGCGGATTATTCATTCATTTCCTTCGATAGCGTATTCTACGAGACAATATTCTTTTCTAATGGGACAAGACAAGATCTTTTTCCCTACTTGTATTTCTCAACATTGTTTTCAATGTTCATTTCAGAATTTACTCAAATGTACACTCTCTCCTCAGTCTATTCAAATATATTCAGTGTTTTTTTTGTGTTTTTTTTCCCCATTAAGGTAAAACAAATATTTTACATTTTAAAGTTAAATTAAGTTTGAACCTTTACTGGTCATATAGAAACTTTGCCGATATATGGAGCTCTAGCTGTCGTTCTGTTCAACGGATCGAGATGAAATTTCAGGTGTAGTCAGTGGTAGAAGTGGGAAAAGAAAGGTGGGGGGACGGCCAAGAGTTGGTGACAAGTACACCCCCTCACCGATAAATTTTATAATTTCGTTTCTAATAACAATAAATTTATAACAATTAAATAAATAACAATTAACTAGTAGAAAGGAAATAATTTTCAACACGAACAAGGGTCCAAAATTTATTGTTATTTTAATGAATATTCTGGGACTTAGTTTTTTTACTAGGAAGTAAGAGATGAAGTGAAGTAATAATTCAACATTATATACATAACTGTTTATTTAGATTTAAATATTACCTCTAAGTAAGCATACTTTCATAAAATTAAATTAATAAGGAATTCTAATTTTTTTTTTTTTTTAAATACTTTGGAGGGACTAGAAAAAAATATAAAGACAAAGTTAAAATTTGACCTAGTGAAAATACCTATATCTTTATACAAAGTAGTATAATACATTTTTATAACACTATGACATAAATAGTTTTTTTTTTCCTTTTTTTTTTTTCCTCAGTGAATTAAAACATTTTCTGTCATTACATTTCACATTTCCCTACTTGCTTGGTATATTTTTTAAGAAGAAAATCTATGCTTAATTAATTTTAGTACTATCTAATGTCCCATGCCCAGTATTGCTTAATGTTCAAAGAAATTTATAAACAAAATTAGTGATAAAAACTGAAAAATATAGTAGGGAATAAATAAAAAAAATTGTACAATTTTGAATTACATGACTCGGAAGACAGTGATAAGATGAATTTGTTTCAACAATTTTGGCATTGATAGTATATACAAGTATTGTATTGTGCATTCTAAAATTGAAAGTAGAAAAATGATATTTTACCTTCTTAAAGGAAATGTTTGCATTTTCAGCTTTCTCGTTTGGCTTCATGGATAATTTTTCCTGCTCATTTATGAGTTTTACTGGTTTTGTGTTTAAAAATCTGCATTCTTAAGGATTCTCGTTAGTCAAATTCCTTGCCTCCATGTGGCAAAATGTTACACCCTACCCATTCGTTAGAAAATTTCAAACCTTGTTTTTTTCTGGTTCCAAGCTTTTTAGCAACCTTTTGTATGTGTTGCATCCAAGTTTTTGTTCTTCACAAATAAGCCATTGATACTCGTTGTATTTCTGACGGTGCGTATCATTTTGTGTCCAATACTTTGGATAATCATTACCGCAGTGCGTTTTTGCTTACTGTTGCTGCTACGTGCTAGATTCTCTCTCCACGTGGTCTCTTCAACTTGATGCACTTGCACATTTTCCACTGCTCCTTCCTCAACGTTCTGTAGTGTATCGGAGTCATTTTTCTTACAGTTTTGAAGACAAATATATCAATCTCATCTTGTTTTGTACTAGATAGTTTACGAATACAAATGCCGTCTAGAATCAGAAGTAAGAGTTAATGGTTAAGTTGGAGGAATACACGGTTTTCTACTAATAATCAACAAAACACAAAACGTCTTAAAGTAAATGGTCGAGGACAAAACAGGAAATGATACTGCAATAAATGTCTTTTTCTATCCACTCCTCAATAATCCCAGACAACGGGCGCCGAAATTCGTCTCACATTTCCAAGAAAATTTGACTGAATCTGCTTTAAACAAAACAAAAATGAAAGTATAAAAAATAACAAACAGCCAGAAAAAGCAGAAGTAATGAAAATGGTTAATTCTATTTTTCCCCCTCCCCTTTTAGTTTATAGACGGATTGAATGTTTTTTTAAATTGGGGGAATATATTTAGGTAGTTTTAGAAGTGGGGGGATGGATTTCAGTGTTTTTAGAAGTGGGGAGACGCATGGGTATTTTCTGGACAAGTGGGGGGGACGCGTCACCCCGCTTCTACCCACACTTCTAGCACTGGGTGTAGTTATTCAGAGGTATGAGCTCGAGATTCTGTGAATGGCAACCAAATGGTGGTTATGGTTATAGTTACAGAAACTCGAAATTTTCGAATGGCAACACCTACTTTTCTTATCGTAAAATGCTCAGCGCATGCGAAAGCCCTAAGGAGCGTTCGAACGGTACGTGTATAACAAAAAAACACACCTCTGCGAATGGCCAACAAAAACGCGATCAGGGCGCATGATGTAAAATCTTTGTAAATTTGCGTAAGACAGAAGCCTAAGTTCACATGGGTGTCATCTCAGGCAATTTTATCGGTTTTCTAGTGCAAAATGCCCCGATCGTGTTTTTTGTTGGTCGTTCTTATAGGTTTTTTTTTTTTTTTTTGTGCGTAATGCGTCTGTTTTTTTTTTTTTTGTTTTTTTTTGTTGTTGTTGTTATATACGTACCGTTCCAACACTTTCTAGGGTTTTCATTTTTGCAACAGGAAAAGGTAGGCGTTGCCATTCACAGAATCTCGAGAACATATTCACAGATCCTATGAATAACTATACTTGAAATCTCATATCGATCTGTAGAACTGAACGGCCGCTAGAGGTCCATATATGGGGAAAGTTTCTTTATGACCAACCTGTATATACAGTGGGTAAAAAAAGTCTCCGTACGGAAGCCTAGGTTACAAATAAATTAGGATAATTTCTAAACTTTTGCTTCATATCTTTAGTAACTACTGAAATATGTTTAATTTGATTCTTTAAAACAAGTTTATAATCAATGTTTGTTTTTACAAAATGCAAGAAGTATTTAAAATGAAATATTTAGGAGATGTTGCTAAGTGCCATGCAAAAAAAGTTTCCGTACGTCGTATGAAAATTAATTCTGGCGTTTTCCATAACACTTGCAGTAAATTTTCAAAACTGAAGTGTACACAAGTGTCATGAAAACATCATAGCAGCAATTGTTTAATTTTAGCTTGTTGATGATTGTCTTAAAATGGAGTTCTTAAACCTATTCTTGAGTTGGTGATTCAGTTGTGAAATGTTGGATTATATATGAAAAAGATTGGCGAAATCTTTGATAGATTGAAATCTAGTTCAATATATTATTGAAAGACACCAATGTGCTTCAAATTTTTGAGGATAGAGATTGATTAGGAAAATTTTCAAAGCTAAAACGCTTGCCATAAAAAAAATATCCTATAGTAAGGTTCAATATAATCCGCGATTAAATGTTCCACGTTATTCCATTTATAACCAGCAACCTGGTTTGCAATCAAAACTGACTTCTTGTAAAGATGGAACAAAGTAACAGTTACCTTACAATGTTGACAGCCTTTAAAACATACATTCATGAAATGGCAGTCCGTCGCATTTTGAAATTCTACATCATTCTCATTCATACAAATAAACTCCAACTGTTTCTACTCCCTACTATTAAATTTTCGGCATTAATTGACACCAATCTCATTGAATGCCATGCGATTATCTGATCCACAAATATTTCAATCCTTTCCCGATAAAGAAATCCCATTGTTTACTGCTGAAAAAGTAAAAGGAGAACTGTTTTTACTACGCCTACCACCTACCATGTCACACACTTTTTAAAAATGCAATCAAGACTTTAACAGAAGCTTCAGCCACAAAGCGCAAAAAAATATGATAGAAGGCTTCATAGAAAAAGAGAAAAACACCAAATGCAGTCTTGAAAAGCCATGCCGATTTTCGATTGCGAGAAGGATTTTCGCGTCATTTGAAATATAATAATAATATAAATGTAACTTTTGTCAACATTTAATTGTAATAAATAAATTTTACTCATGTAATTCAATTTTTTTTTTTTTTAATTCTCATTTCTTAAACTTTTATTTAATCTTTCTATAACAAAAAAAACATCAAAAAGAAGGTTTTTTTTTTTTTCGTTTTTTTTTTTTTCTTCCAAAATGTATTTTTTAAAGTCAATCCGGAGGCAAAAGAGGACATCCCATTCTAATAAAACGATAACCCACCCTATAAAAATTTCATAATTTTCCAATGAGTGGTTAAAATTTAAATAAATTGCTATTGCTAAATAAAAAAAAAAATGACAAATTAATGTTAAAAGAAAAAATTACTTTTTTGGTCATAAATTCTTAAATAATTAATATAGTTTAGTAATTATTGTTTCAAACGATAGTTTGTTAAATGCTAAACATAAGTAGCAATCTACCTTTGCACGAAACGGTTTTTTAATTATTAATTAATAAAACAAGTTTTACATTTTTTTCAATAGAAACAAATATTTCTTTTCTTTCATTAGATTAACCATCATGGTCGAAAACCCCTCCAGATTTTTTTCCCATTTCATTTTGACTTTTGGTTCTTAATATTTTAGCAAAAATGTAAAAAAGCTCCCTTTAAGAGACCGTGCAGTAGGTTACGTCTTGAAGCAAGCAAACGTTTGATTCTTCCCCGTTTTAACGAGATTTGCCTTGAAGATCGGCCAAAACAAAAATAAAGTTAAATTTACTTAGTAAACATTCCCCCTCCTCAAGAAAAAAAAAAATGCACCAAACATAGAAAATCGTAAACAAAACATTTTGGTACAAACCGCAAGATTCTACGATAATTAGAACAGGAGATAGAGTCATCGAATTTGCCAACCTCTATTGGCATTATTTACGTTGGTGCGCGGTTCTGGTGATTATTTTCGCTGAGCATTACGATGACGTAAGGAGTGCTATTGCCTATTACTACTACTGCGAATCCTGTCGCCGAGTTTTACGTTGTTGAGATGTTCTTTTTTGGTGATTATCACGCCGATATTATAACCACTATTCCGAATGTTTGCGCTTCTAATTTTCGCTATCGCTGAAAGGGATAGTAAATTCATAGAATGTTACGTTGATATAATCGCCTCTATTGCAAAGATTTCCACCTATATATTGGGTGCTAACGCTGATGTTTACGTTGGTGTGATAGTCAGTTTACCGATTGTTGCTTGAATATGATTGTCGAGATTTGCGCCAGTATGGTGGTCGCTATCACCGATATTGAAGTTGGAGTAGTGGGTAATTTTCACCTAGGTTTAAGCATTTTAAAGCTGCGATTGCCGAGATTTTCAACGCCATTTTGGAGTTATTCGCCTAGGCTTCCGCTGATGTCATAGCCGCTATCCCCGTGATGATTGCGGGAGGGGTTCTTAAAAATTTTTTGTGATGAGCCTTGAAATCTCTGAAGTATGCTTGAATGAGGTATGCTTTTTAGCTACTAATTTTTATCAAAAGGTTATTAAATATAATTCTTCTACTTCTTTTGGGTGAATGTTGCATCGCGGTAATGTACAGGTCGTAAATATGTTTTAATACCTAATTTTAGATTTCTGTTGGCCATCTTGATCTGTTAAACTTGTTTGTTGATAAAACTTTTAATTAAAATGATTTTATAATTTAATGTTCTTTTTCTTTTTTATTTCTTACCGGATAAAAAAATAATAAAGTTATTAATTATTGTTGTGTAATCTTTTTCACCCTGCAGCATTTTTTGATAATTTACATCTTAGAACATATTTCGCGTATGAGTATAGTGCAATTTATTTGCTCGCGTAGGATTTCAATCTTTTGGATCTTGAGCCAATCTCATCCCTGTAAAATGGAACCTCTATTCATGGCTTAAAAAGCCTTCTACATTGATGCTTTCGCAGAATATTCTGTAGACGTATTTCCGAATATACGTCAACTATTAAAAAAAAAAAAAATTGTGCATTCTGCCAATTTCAATCGTAACTGCTGACAGAAGCTGTTCAACTTTACGGTTGTTAAAATTATATACATAATTAAATTCTATGAGCGAAACAAGGCACTTTTGTTCATTCACAAAGACATAAAAATATCTGATGACATGTTTCGAGATAAAATTTATTAAAAAAAAGCTAGAAAGTGGGACTTTATATTATAGACAAGTAATTAGTAAGTTAAGTAACTCTTAAAAATAAGGTAACTCTTCACTTAATTTATCCTCCATTTATTAATCAAAAATATAGATAAATCAAAATGTTTCTGAGTCATTCCAAGCCAGATCATCCAGGCTCGTCACCCCACCTACTCAGATTTGGCTGAAACTTGGTACATGGTAACTTTAGTAACCCGTATTTTTCATTTTTGAAATATTGATTTTAGTTTGGAAATTAAAGAATTTCAAAAATTTTACGTATTTGAGGTATTACCTTTCGGTTACACTGCATGCACAATGACGCGTGTTTGCATTAATCTTCCTACTTACTACAATTATCGAAATAAAAACCTAAAATTTTTTCATACTCGCTCAGAATTTAATGCAGATTCCAAATATGGTTTGCAAAATATAATTGAGTTCTTCTAAAGGGGTGGAAATTGAGCTAAAAGTCAAAAAAGTACATGTTCAGAAATCATAAAACATGCTTGATTTATACTTTTATAACTTTTTTTCTGCCGTTTTTAAATTTTTTTTGCTTTATGTCATTTTAAAGAACATAAAATTTCCTATAAGAATGTGATATTTTTGAAGTGGGGTTATTTTGTTTACCCCGCCCCTCCCCTCCCAATTTAATTTTTTACTTCTATGCTTCATTTGGGAGCAGAAAATTTTTGACTACTACCACAGTAAAATTATTAAAAAAAAAATTTAATGATTTTTTTTTAAACAGATACCTATAAATTGCAAAAGAAGGAGATATACCATTTTAAAACTAATTAGAAGTATATTTAATGCATTTTATGGAGGGTTATTTGATCACACTTTTCGCAAAAATGATTTTCAGTGAGAAAATTTGTGTGGTAGGTACAATAAAATAAATTATATTTTAAAAGTAAGAAAGTAACTTCCACATAAATAGAAGTTTATTAAAAACAGTTAATTAGCATTATATAATTACATCAAGAAAAATATAAATTAAAGTACTTTGTTTACTAGTTATATAAAGTTACTAGTTATATAGTTATATTAAGAAGTCAAAAGTGCATCATTTGTTAAGCCACTTATTCCGTTTAGACATAATTTTCTTTTCACTCTTAGATGTTAGACTCTTAGATGTTGCTCAATTATATTTTGCAAACCATATTTGGAATCTGCATTAAATTCTGAGCAAGTATGAAAATTTTAGGTTTTTATTTCGATAATTGTGGTAAGTAGCAAGATCAATGCAAACACGCGCCATTGCGCATGCAATGTAACCGAAAGGTAATACCTCAAATACGTAAAATTTTCGAAATTCTTTAATTTCCAAACTAAAATCAATATTTCAAAAATGAAAAATACGGGTTACTAAAGTTACCATCCCCAAAAAAACACTTTTGAAAAGTAGAAGAACCACCAACCTCAAAAACACAAAAAACTTTCTTGCAATAAAAAAATTCATAAACATGATGAAAATTTTCAGCCACAAATACAGTGATATAAAAAATGGCCAACCTCTGATTAAAACTCTCGGTTGTGACTCGCTTAAGAATGTCTGCTTACTTAGTTTATTTTTAAAATTTAAGTTCCGCTCCCATAAAAATTTACGCTGCTTGAGGTTGGCGCCCGTCATAGAAATATTAACAATGCTTGCGTTTAAACTAATTTATGGCTGTTTGCACGAATATTCGAGTTTATGATTTCATTTGGATGGGTAGGAAATACAAAGTGGTGTACACTCATGTCCATAAATTAAGGATAATTCAGTTTTTCCCTAATAACTTCTCAGTGGAGCAGCATAGACACTTGAAATTCACTTCAAAGAGACATCTTTATGCAACATAATGATAATTAAAATAGCTCAGTCACAAATTGAAATGCAAAGTGTACAGCAGGGGCATATGCAAAAGAATGGAGTACAATTAGTGTGCAGTTGCACAGATGCATTTACATTAAAAATCACTCAACTCATGGAGTGGACTTCTATTGTGAGATATGATCTCCCCTGTCATCAGTGTTTACTTGGCACTGTATTCTCATACTTAACATGAGTTACTTGATGAATTGTAGTGGCTAAATTGCTAGCCCCACCTTTTGAACTGTTTGTAAGTGATGGAAAGTTTCTAATACATCAAGTCTTAACACAATTCATATCGTAGAAGCGTCCCACACATGCTTGAAGAAATTTGGATTAGAGGAGTGACCTGGCTTAGTTATAGGGTGACCTGGCTTAGTTATAGGGTGACCTGGCTTAGTTATAGGGTCGATTGTCATATTTTTTAATCGCTTATCCAAGGCAAAAGTGGAATAAAATTTGCCATAAGTATCAATAAATACGATTTAGAAATCGATATATCACCATTAAAAACTTGTCTAGATCAAGTTAACATAATTACAGGGAAAAAGTGGAACTTAATTATCTTTTGGTCTCTTGGGGAGCTTATGTAACCAAGTCAACATACTGCCCCCAAAGACCAAATCTTTTTAACATCAGATACTATTTACTGAAAATAATTTTGTCAGTCTCATGAGTAATATTGGACATCAGAGGATCTGTAGAAAGGAGGGAACTTGATATTTCATGGTAAATGCCAGTTCAAGATAATGATTTGGTGCGAAAAGAGTTTTGGTCTTTATATTCAATTTGTTGAATTTGTTTAATAAGGTTCCTAAGAGCGCAAAAAATAATTAAATTCCTCTTTTTTACTGAAATTACGTTAACTTGATTTAGACACGTCTTTAATTATGAAATATCAGTTTCAAAGTTGCGTTTATTGATAGTTATGGTTTATTTTATTCCACTTTTGCTTTGGATAAAGGATTAAAAATATGAATATCACCCCCTATAAGTAAGCCAGATCACTCCTCTACTCCAAATTTCATCAAACATGTGTGGGACGCTTCTACGAAATTCATCGTGTAAATATTTAATGCATTGAGAACTTTCCCTCACTTGCAAACATTTCAAAAGGAGTGACGAGCAATTTAGGCGCTAGAGTTCATCAAGTAACTCATGTTAAGTATGAGAATACTGTGTCAAGTAAATATTGATGACAGGGAAGATCATATCTCACACTAAAAGTCAACTCCATGTGTTGAGTGATTTTTAATGTAAATGCATCTGTACAACTGCACACTAATGGTACTCCATTCTTTTGCATATGTCCCGCTGTACACTTTGCATTTCATTCTGCGACTGAGTTGTTTTAATTATCGTTTTGTTGTGTAAAGATGTGTCTTTGAAGTAAATTTCAAATGTCTATGCTACTCCACTGAGAAGTTATTAGGGAAAAACAGAATTATCCTTAATTTATGGACATGAGTGTAAATCTTCATGTTCATGTAATTTTCAAAATAGTGTAGAGAAACTGTGCTCAAACGCTTGCATTCGAATCTTTATTAAGAATTTTTTAAGTAGGGAAACTGAAGTGCTTGTGGTAAGCTTTTGTTTGGTTGATACATACATTTTGGAAAGTTTTTATTGTATGGGAGGTTTTAAAGGTTAGTAATTAAGACGGGCGCCAACCTCAAGCAGCGTAAATTTTTATGGGAGCTTAACTTAAATTTTAAAAATAAACTAAGTAAGCATATATTCTTATGCGAGTCACAACCGAGAGTTGTAATCGGAGGTTGGCCATTTTTTATATCACTATGTTTGTGGCTGAAAATTTTCATCACGTTTAGGATTTTTTTATTGTAACAAAGTTTTTTGTGTTTTTGAGGTTGGTGGTTCTTCTACTTTTCAAAAGTGTTTTTTTTTGGGAGATATCATAACTTTTTTTTAAACATTGGCGACTTCTCTTTTTTGAATTTGTCCGTTTCATTGTTTTTCTATTTATCACCTATGGTACACCTGGTACCAGGAATATTCATAATTCTTCAAACTGAGTTCGACGATACCTTACATGCAATAATTATCTTTAAAATTGATAAACCGGAAGTGGTACCGATAGCATACCTGGTACTTTAAACATTCATAATTCGTCAAAACAAAAGTCCAACATGCCATACTTATCTTGGAATTTGATAAACTGAAAGTGGTACTACCTATGCTATACCTGGTACCTTAAACATTCATAATTTTTCAAGACAAGCCCAACGACACCCAACATGCCATATTTATCTTCAAAATTGATAAACCAGAAGTAGTACCACCCATGGTACACCTGGTACCATGAATATTCATAATTCTTCAAGTTGAGTTCAATGATATCTTACATGCTAAAATCTACTTGAAAATTTACAAATTGGTTGAATGCGGATGGCAGTAACCATCAAAATCGACCACGAACAAGTAATAGAAACTTGTGTGTGTATGGCAACTCAACCCCCAAAACTTAATGAAATACGTTGCCATCGACAAAGATCCTGTCTGCTAAGTTTCAGCTCGTTTGGTTAGTTTGTACGCACAACGACCTATTTTAAGGCATAATAACGACTAATTAGTCCGGGACCCACAGCTTAACGTGGATTCCGAATCACAACGAACATCCACACCTAACCCTGGAATCAAATCCGGCACCTTTAACATACAAGGCCAGAGCGTTCATCCCATTGAAAATTTATTCTAATAAATTGTTACAAATAAATATTGCAAGTTTTTTACAGTCTAAATATTGTAATATAAATTATTTTTATTATACCAAGCATTATTTTGGTTCACATATAATAACCCATTGATATCTGACAAAATTTAAAATATTTTCTTAACAACAATTTTAAAATTCACTATGAAATTACAATTTTGAGGATATATGATTCTACGATTTCATTCTACAACAGAAATTCATTTTTCAACACATCTTTAAAAACGAATGACATATGTGCAAATTCCATTAGCCAATCGCAATGCGTGGTTCATTTAGTCCTCTGTAATGAATTGACTGTGACGTTAGCTCGCATAACCTCCACATTTATACTTTGTATTTAGCCCATAGTATCTTGCAACAAAATATGATTGTTTTCATTTTTTAATGGAGATTTCCCCGAAATTAAAATGTTTTTGAAAGTTAACTCTCTCTATATTATCATACAGTTCAAATAACACATGCAACTTGAAGAACAAATATTTCTCTTTAACTCTGTCTCTTCACAAATTAAATTATTTCAATTTTAAAGATATTATAAGCAATATAATTATAGTCTAATTCGTTCTGCCTATACATTAACATTAAGTTCATTCTCACTTAAGCCTAACATGTCCGAAAAACTAACTTCGAAATTATAGCAAACCAGTTTGGCAACTTTTGGCATATATTTCTGAACCACAATTACAAGCTGATCGCCTTTATCTGTCGCCAAATTATGAAATGAAAAAAAGTGGTTTTAAATTAATTAAAAATAGAAAGAAATATTTAATGAAGTTCAAACCAGCGTAGGATTTTAAGTTGAAACATTCCGCATCCTATAATTCAATCCGTTTGAAGATCTATAGCTTAGTTAGGGCTGGACGTTTGTCTAAATTTTTACATCAAAATCGGGCTAGAACTCGTTTTTTTATTTCATTTTGGAAATTTCAATATTTTTTTCCTTCGTTGTCTTTAATCCTATGTACTCAATTTTTTTTTATTTGAAAGATATCACCGATACGAATCTATGGTATTTTTTGTATAATTACGTGAAGTTTCGTAAGCGCGCTAGAAAATAGTCAATTTCGGCTTTTTCGCTGGAAGTTGTGCAGAGAATAGATACTGTCGTTTCTGCCTTTTTAAGGTTGGCGGTGAAACGACCGTTTCGTCTGATGTACCAAGTTTCAGCCAAATCTGAGAAGGTGGGGTGTTGAATTCACATACGCTTGAGTATCTTATTTTGTCGAATTATACACTTGGAATTGGTTTGTTTTTAAATTGGGGATTTTTGATAAATCGTTTTCTTAATCTATTTTTATGATATTCACAATAAATGTTGAATTTTCAATTTTTGGTCGAATAATACTTACAATTTTTTTATTTTTAATATTTGGCTGTCTAGGAACGTTCACTTTTATTTGGGGATTTTTGGTTATACTCTTGCAATTGGTTTGTTAATTTTTTTGTCGAATTATATGAGATTCATTAAAATGTTTATTGTTAAGATTTCTATTCTGTTTCAGTGTTAACTAAACATAATATATATGTTTATTGCTAACGATTTCTATTCTATTTCAGTTAACTCGGAGCTTAAGATTCTCGGATATCCTACACAGCTTTTGAGGTGAGTATCTTATTTGGTCGAATTATATATAACGTTCGCTTTTGTTGATTGTATTGTTAATGATTTATTTCTTTTAGTTAAAGGCATATAAATGGTAATCGAAATTGTCATTAATATTTCAGTAGCGCTGTAAATCGATGTTTTGCATATCAATGGACCTTCTCGGGGAAATCATCTCACTGCCATTACGGAGGATTCGAAAAGCAACGATTATTAGATTACTTGAACCGCAACACTTTTAGTTTTTCCCTTTTGCAACTGGATTTGTTGGCGCTTTATTTGAGATGTCAATGAATTATTTGTAAATGGGATTTTTGAATCAGTGTTGTGATGTTTGGAAGTCGCGATTGTTCTATAAATGATTTCAGTATGAACCTACATACACACAGACGTTGGATTTTATGCAGCGTATTTAATTGGTTGAGGATATTTGGTAAGTTTATCAGTTTATTATTGTTTAAAAATAATAGATTAATGAGGAACTTTCACGTTTTTTGGTTTTATTTTTAAATAAAAGTAGAGAAAAAAATCATGAAAAACAATACCATTCTTTCAAAAATTTGAGCTCGGATAGATAGTTAAAAAAATATTTAGTTTTTCACTTTGCAATTTGGCGGGAAAAAGTCACTTTTATGTGAAACGTCAACGCACAGATAATGAACCAGAAAAAAAAAAAAAAGAAGAAAAAAACTGTTTTAGACGAAGAATAAGTGTTGTCTCCCCTTCGTTTTGCGACTTTATCTCTGCGTAACCACGTCAGGGTTTTTTCATGCGTTTTTATATAACGTGACTTTGGCTGTGATTTCGGCTAATTTCAAACTCGATTTTTGATTAATTGAAAGCATATAGATAAAAATAATTGCACTGCTCAAATATATTCGTTGGATAACACTAGAAAATACAAAAAATATTCATTTTCCTCACTCGTGCAAGTTCCTCATTCAGCTGTGTGTTAGAGAGCATTTTTAATTTATTCATGGTTCCTCTTTGAATGTGGGGTCTGCTAACAAATAATATACTTTTTAAAACCGAATCTGATGTTGCCAGAAAGAAGCTTTAGCATATTATTATTAATAATTGCAGTTAAAGCTGCATTTTGACGACAGTATCGGTTTTGTCAAAATCGGAAAAAGGAATAATTTGTAAGTACCCCATCAGTTTTAAATAAACGATCAGTATATATATTTTGTGTGTATACAAAAGTGTTTACATTTTTGTTGGCACCCTGTAACGGCAATGATTTTCTTAGCTTTAAAATCCTGTATGTAAGAATATACTGGCAACAATATTTTCATATAATGAGTATATGATGTTTTTCATGTCAAATTTTACTTTTATGATCGAAATTGTTATTATTTCAATAACGCAACAAACCAAAGTTTTGCTTATCAATGGAACTTCTCGGGGAAATCATCTCACTGCCATTACGGAGGATTCGATTAGCAACGATTATTAGATTAATCGAACCGCAGCAATTTTAGTTTTTCCCTTTTGCAACTGGATTCGCTCCCAACTAAAAATATACTTTTTAAAACCGAAACTGTAGCCAAAAAGAAGACACTGCTATTAATAATTACCGCTAAAGCTGCATTTTGGCTACACAGTTTCGGTTTTGTCAAAATTGGAAAAAGCAATAATTTGTAAGTAGCGTGAATTTAAAATAAACGATCGGTATATATTTTTTGTGTATATACACAAGTGTTTAAATTTTTGTTGTACCCTGTAACGGCAATGATTTTCTTATTTTCTGAACGTTAAAGTCCTGTATGTAAGAATATGATGGCAACAATGTTTTCATTTAATGAGTGTATGATGTTTTTCATATCAAATTTTACTTTTATGTGTCATTAATATTTCAATAACATCAACTCTGAGT
The DNA here is from genome assembly GCA_963978545.1 of Linyphia triangularis. Lineage (NCBI taxonomy): Eukaryota > Metazoa > Arthropoda > Arachnida > Araneae > Linyphiidae > Linyphia > Linyphia triangularis. Next base: position 78,726,159 of record OZ021728.1, on the reverse strand, counting down.
TTGGTTTTTGTGTTAACGATAATTGTTTTTCTTGCAATTGAATGTAAAGTCTCCTTCACGCTGGCAACCCTGAATAAATATCACAAAATAAACGCCATAAAAATAAAAGACAATACTGTGCTAGACTGACTGTTCTAGAAATGATTTCTGTATTGGGGGTGAGGGGGAATGCAAAATAATTATCTGCTAACGGTTAAAGGTATATAAATGGTAATCGAAATTGTCATTAATATTTCATTAACATTAACAACCGCCGATGGGGGTTCTGGCTCACACTACTATAAATGATTTCAGTATGAACCTACTTACAGACATACGTTTGTTTGTGGTTTTGTGGCTCAAAGGCAACACTAGGGCTATGCTGCGACAAACAAACGATAAAAGAAACTAGGATTAGACAGACGTTGGATTTTACACAGCTCGTTTAGGATATCTAGTAAGTTCCCTGTAACGCCAATGATTTTCTTATTTTCTGACCGTTAAATTAAATGTGTGTTCATTAAAATTTATAATTCATTTTATTGTTAGCTGTGTATTTGTGTTTGGGACCTTTGAAACACTTTGCGTATCCCGAATGTACGGACAGCGATACGTTACTCATTGTTATCAATGAGAAAACGTTTGCGTTTTTATTGCGCTGTTTCGATTCCTTCATTTGGTTCGCCACAGTTAAATACAATAATTTCGAACTCGTGACTATTCTATAAAGGATTTCAGTAGGGGGGGGGAGATTAATGCTAAATTATCTGGTAATGGTTAATTGCATATAAGTGTTAATCGAAAATGTCAATAATAACATCAACAATCGACGATAGGGAGCACCGCCTATTACCTTTCGGAGAACGCGCAGCAAACCGATGTTTTGCGTATCAATGAACCTTCTCGGAGTTTTGCGAACGTTACTGTGCATGCAACTTGAATGTAGAGAGTTACATCGATTCACGAGGGAATCACAGTAATTGCGTTACAAATCCTAAGCTATTCCATTTTTTTGGTGTTAACAATATGTAGCCACGGTCGGGGGTCACTGAGAAGGGGCCTCTTCGCAGATCGCGCAGCGAGGGCGTTCGAGGATTAGCGAGCATAGAGTGAAGCCCCCTAGTGTTAATTAAAAAACAGTTTTGCTGTTTGACTTTCCTCAAATATCCGCAAGTCAATATACTTTTTACTTTTTAGCCCCCCCACTCCCCCATCCGAAGCGATATGTCTCAATACTCCATTGCGTATTGTGCAAACTTCCCTATCCAACTCCACCACATACCAACGATAGGACATTGAGGTCAGTTATGCACTACGTCGTAAGACTGGTTATACGCTACAATGCCAACCAAATCCACGCCAAAATTAGCTCTTTTCACTGAAGCTACTTAAAATAAGCGTTGAAGTTTGAAATTTTCAACATAGGTAGTTTTGGCTTTCTAACTGTACTTTTGACGAACAGAATGTTAAAATTTTTATTATTTCTTTTTTAATTAATTTTTTTTTACAAATAAGTGACTTCAAATACGGCTACATTTCTGAAATTTTCAACATTAGTAGTTTTGGTCTTGTTATTGGACTTTTGACAAACAGAATGTTGAAATTTTAATATTTTTTTTTTTTTTAATTAATACTTTTTCAAAATGCCTAGGGCTAAGAGCTTTGAAAATTTCAACTTAAGTAGTTTTGACCTTCTAATTTTGCTTTTCGCAAACACGTGTGAAAATATTCTCAAAGGGTTGTTGTATTATTGTATTAACGGGGGAAATTTTTTGGTTTCTCGCCAGGGGAGAGGCTTCTAATATTAAGGGTTTATTTAGCAATTAATTATTAGTGAGTGAAACGAGCTTATGCTTATACAGCAAAGAACTTTTCAGTGAGCAAAGCGAACCCATTCTTGCATAGTAATGAACCTTTCAACGAGTGAAGTAAGCCGTGCTGTGTTTGTTACAATGAAACTTTTAGCGAGCGAAGCGAGCTTGGTTTTATGTAGCAATGGACCTTCCTGAGAGTGAAGTGAGCCAATTCGTGAAGCGCCAAAAGCTGTGACCTACACACCAATGATGGATCTCTGCAACGCTGGGCCACGCCACGCAGCTAGCTGAAAAATTGCACATGGTAAAATTTCGTAGCGAAGCTCAGGTATTCAACTAGTTAATAAATAAAAACTACAATTTTAATTAAGTCAAAATATATTTCCGAATGTTGAAGATCTAATGAATTAGTCTATTGAAACTTGATTATTTAGCGTTTAAATGCAAATACAGTCGCCGATTTCCATTGACACCTAAGCTCACTGAGCTAAAGATCTAAGACTGGAGTGCGAAACCGCGAGCCGACCTCATCGCACCTCATTCCGAAGTGTGTGCGTGCGAATAGGCAAAAGAAGGACAAAATTTCTTCACATCTTTTTATAATCACTGTGAAGGGAAACCAAAGTTGAAATATTTTTCAATATTTATGACATTTCAAGCTCAAGTGTTTATATTTAGTTCTTTTAACTTAAATCAATATTTTTTTAATAAGAAATGTAGCTTTGTAAATAAGGTGTAGAGTCACTAATATGTCTTCTTAAGTACCTATTTAAGTAATGTTATTAAAAGGGAGTCTGGGACTAAAAATTCTAAAATCTTTATTTTTAGAATTATTTTTCTGAAATTTTTTATGCAGTAATGTATGGTACTTTAAAAACTATTTTAAATTTTCAAATTTTAAAAACATTTTTTTTTAAATTAAAAAACTTCAAAATTTTGATATTTCCTAAATTTGATATATCTAAAAAACTTTTTTTAAAAATCACTTCTTTTTTGCATAAAACTACTTCTTATAATTAATTTCAAAATATTTCTTCGTGATTTTTCAATAAATTAAGTAGAAAAAATTTTTACAAATATTTTGTGCAAAAACTGTACAAAATCCATAGTATGTTAAGCTCCAAAAGCTTTTTTTTTTTAAAGTAAATACAAAAAAATATAATTCATGAAGGCAAATTAAAGAAATATATATGAAAAATAATTGTGGAAAGTTTCATAGATCAAGTAATTTTTAGGTTATAGCAATTTAAACTCAAAAAAGGGACAAAAGGCCATCACAGAGAAAAACAGTTTCAAAGTTTCAAGATAGCATGTCTGAGATGCAGTTGTCATGTAACAAAAACAAGTTTCAAGTTTTACTAAAAATATAAACAAATTTGTTATGCTATTTTGTTTAAAAATATATTTATTATTTTTTACAACAATTAAATATTTTTTGAGAAATTTACAAATATTGTGTACCAGTCTCCCTTAAGTATATTATGTATAAAAGCTTCTTCAAATAATGAGGCAATTTAAATAAGAGAAAAACATTATTGTGTTACTACTGTAGTATGTATGCTGTAAGACGTTAAACGTTATCCCCCTGGTTGTACAAAATATTTTAAACTCTAAAATGGATAGGAATTACAATTCAACCCTAGTGTTTTTATAATTCTTTTAGCTAGAGAAGTTTGAAAATAGCTACTTTGGAAGACATGCTTTTGAAATTGTATTTATTTAATTCTTACAAAATAATTAAATAAAATTAAAATGTCCAGAACTTCACACAAGCGTTTCTTCAAAATCCTGATTATCCCTACAATGTGTCATATCTGAAATATTTACATTTTATGTGGTCTAATTGAAAAGCAACTATACCAGAGAAAATAATTAAATAAAACTAAAATGTTCAGAACTTCACACAAGCATTTCTTCAAAATCCTGATTATCCCTACAATGTGTCATATCTGAAATATTTACATTTTATGTGGTCTGATTGAAAAGCAACTATACCAGAGAAAATAATTAAATAAAACTAAAATGTTCAGAACTTCACACAAGCATTTCTTCAAAATCCTGATTATCCCTACAATGTGTCATATCTGAAATATTTACATTTTATGTGGTCTGATTGAAAAGCAACTATACCAGAGAAAATAATTAAATAAAACTAAAATGTTCAGAACTTCACACAAGCATTTCTTCAAAATCCTGATTATCCCTACAATGTGTCATATCTGAAATATTTACATTTTATGTGGTCTGATTGAAAAGCAACTATACCAGAGAAAATTCGCCAACTTCTGTCTTTTAATTAGACTATTTTTACTTATTTCCTTTAAAGTTAGATTTTTACCATAATGTTTTAAACGTAATCTAAGATACCGATCTATAATTTGCTTCGTCATCTGTAACTCGTGAAGGTCTTCAAAACACACTTCGTTTTCAATTCGATGATTAAATTTAATTTTTTCATTTCATAGAAATTCATTTATTATAACTCTTAATTTAAAATTGATATTTATAGTAGTTTGGCAGTTTTTCTTTAACATCATGAGCTTGGCTCGTAGAATCATAAGTTTTATACACTCAGTACATTCCTGTGTGGTTGCTAAATTATTTATACAAGTGAAATTCAAAACAGTTGAACATAAAAGCTAATCACATGTAAAGCTTAAGAACATGGTATTTCTTTGATTGATTTTAGGTTCCAATATTACATCATATTTTTTTGTGAAACAGATTTTTGGTGAAAATATTCATATCTAAAAAGCAGAATACGATTTTCTAATTATATATAGCATTCGATTTACTAAAAAAAAAAGTAGTAAACGAATGCATAAAAGAAGCATTCATGTATTTAACCAGTCATTAAAAGTATCTGAACAATACATCGGTATGAAACAATGAACGATTATTTCAACAAATCACAAAAAAAAAAAAAAAAAAAAAAAAAAAGTATTCCATACAAGTTAGTTTTAATATCCAATTGTATATAAAAAAGACTTAAAGATATGAAATTGAAGTTCCGATGCATCCCTTTATCAATTTTACCCATCTGTTTCTGCAATTAAATGCTCAGCAAGAAATTATCATTCTAAAGTAATTAAAAAAAAAGTAATAATAAATTTAGTTGCATTGCTTGAAAATCGGAAAATTGCAGAATGTTTTACTATAACGTGCCCAGTAAAACGCTTTACTAAAACGTGGCCAGAATAACGTTTTACTATAGCTCCCAGTTGCCTAAACTGGGAGAAAGGACAAGTTTTGCCTATTTGACTGTCTGAAATGCGCTTTTTGTAAGCTTCGGCGAAAGCTCGCTTGGTCGCTTGTTAAGTGACCGGGAGTAGTTACTCCAGTTCAGTATTCTAGCTCAGTGCCTAAGCTTTACTAGTTAGCTTTTTGCCCACCCGGAATAGAGTAGTTTTAACTCCCCCCCACCCCCTCTCCACACATAGGCACCAACTACACGGAAGCAAAGGTATCCCTTCGCCTCCGCTCCGAAAATCTGTAAAAATGTGTTTTTCTATTATAAAGTATTGCGTAAGAAGGTCATTTTGTAATGTTCTAAAGAAAAAATAATCCCATAAAAATAGAAAGTAAACACAATATTTGTAAGCAAACTAACACTATCCTATCCACCTCTCTCTCATTTAATGAGAATCGTGTAAGTGCAGTAGCTGCTTTTATGCAGATTGACAAAAGTTTATTACGTGATACGGAGGTAAGTTCAATATATTCAGTAGGTATATCATGAAAAAAGTGGTGTCCAGAAAGCATATTTTTTTTACTGTGGGAGAAAGTGTGTGAGTTTGTAAGTAAGAAGAAGTTTTTTTTTTTTTTTTTTTTTTTTTTTTTGAACAGCCCTATAACCGGAATTTGTTAGCTACCATTTAGGGTTCCAGTTTAGATTGAAAATCTGTGACGTCACATGGCTACTGGCACCAGTATATAAAACATTTTCTATTTACTGGCGCCTGCGGTTCCCATCATCCAATCACGATCAAGTGCTCTCCCGTAACCACCAACATGTAATGTAACGGTCCCTCCACTGACGTCAAAGAACTTGTTACCTAAACTGAACCCCGACTGGTAGCGTGTAAATCTAAGTAAATCCGGCTTTACGCACATATTTTTTAAATCCTTTTGTTCTTAATTGTTCTCGTTTAAACTTATAAAATTGTCTTACTCATTTAAAATCGACAAAATGTAAGACTGGTGTAATATAAATTTTAGGGATTGAACTGTGACGTCAGTTATATATTTGTATAATTCTCATTGGTTCTTGCTATTTCATTAATAACTGTAACTTTGGCACAATGCTTTTACTTTGTTTACAATTTTTCTTGATAGGTCTGTGATGTTTTGTTTTTGTGAAATTTTGGATTCTTACACTAATGTTTTGAGTTTCTTTAAACTCGCAATTATGAAATGAAAGGAATTGTTTAGCAAGGTGAGAAATTTTAGCTTACCCTTGTTTCTCATTATTTTTTTAATAAACTTTTTTGAAATTTTTCTTGACTTTTTAAATTTGATACTCAAGTCGGTCTAAGTCTACTTATTTTATTATTTCATTTTTTTTAACTATTCTATTTATCGAAGTTTCATAAAAAGAAGAATTTATTACAACAGGACTTTTTTCAGAAAACAAAATCCCACATCTATTACAAGTTCAATTCTAGCTATTAATTTTATTTAACGACGCTTAGTTTTGTTTTTGCATGTGAGAAACGTTCAATTCCTTCTTATCTATTAATTTAGGTTGGTTTTTCAAAACACTCATCCAAAAATATGTTTAATTTGTGTAGTGTTGAAGTGTAAAGATCTATCATAAGTAACTGTAAATAGCTGCGTTCGCTACAAACTTTTAGAGGCGGGCCGTATGAGTTATGCTGGAGCTTTTCGCGGACCGGATACACCAATATATGTATCTTTAATTATTATCGATTTAACAATATATAGTATTTCTGAAAACTGAAAAAAAAATATTGATTTTTTTTTTTATTTTAATAAAATTAATATCTATATTTGATTCTTCTTTTCCAAATAATTAAAAAATAATAATTTTCATTATTAGGAAATTAAAGTTTTCAAAAGAAGTCAATGTTTTGTTCCCAAAGTGACAATGGGACTTGATTTAACTTTTAATAAAAGTATTTAAGCTGTACTTCCAGATTACTCTGTTTTAGTTAATTGTAAGACGATGGAGGTTGAAATCATTCAGTTTATTTTATGATAAAGTGATGTCTGAAATAAATTATCCCAATGAGATTCAGTTAAGTTATTCCTGTATTTATTCTTGATGAAAGCCATCTTGCTGAAAGCTTCTTCATATAGTCTTCGGGCACGTAGTTGAGAACTCGATTCTACATAATTAACACATAGTTGGCCAAATTATAATTAGGTAAAAAAAAATCTATACCTTGAGATTTGATTTTGTTCATCTTATGCTGCCGGCGGGCCGCAGAATAATCTGTTGCGGGCTAAATCCGACCAGCGGGCGGCTTAGTGGCTAACGCTGGCTGAGGAAAAAATAATGAAATCATTTTATGAGACACCTTTTTGCCTAAAAAAATTTTAGCATTTTTTTTTTATAATTTGTATGAAAGTAGGATTAGTTAATTCCTGGTCTGAGTGCATGGGTTGGCGTGTTTTTTAAAAGTTGGCTACCAGAACAAAATGTGCTGCCAATTCAATATAGCAGCAATAATATTGACTGACTAAAAAAGCTTGCTAAATTTAGAACTTAATCACCTAAAACAAAGCGCCAATTCAGCTTGGCGATATTTGCACACACTCTAGGATCCACACCGTAGGATTTTTTATTTTGTTTTGCTGTGTAACAATCTTTCATTGGTTATTAAATGTTCGGTTTTTATTTTCCTTGTGGTTCGTTAATTTCTGTCACAAATCGTAAAGTTTTAAAATGTATAATGTGAAATAAATTTTCAGGGCTTTCGTGTTTAATCTTGATTCTCTGTTTATTCACATAGAAAAAGGTAGGATCTCAGTGAATATAAAAATTCACTGAAATTAAAATTAAAAGCATTGAAACTCAACGATTTTCAAAATTCAACCAAAAATTCTTTGCATTTTTACCAAATGATTACTATTGAAGGAAAGTTGAACGTTCTATTGCAATCCTTTTCCACTTCACTTTGTATAAATACTGCTTGCACATACTGCATCTAGTTTTATTAAAACTTTCAATAAAATGTTAGTATTCTCTTATTCTTATCAAGCCCATTCAACTTAACTTAATTAGGGTGAACCTACCAGTAATTGACCAATTAGTGCAAGTTTCTACACATTTAATTTTTTTTCTTAAAAAATTATTAACGGAATGTTATGAAAATTTCCCAAAATATCAATTGATTAATGAAGCTCAATAATAAATTAACATGGTGTTCCAGTCCTTTTTACAATTTAAAATATCATCAGAATTTCTTACCAAAAGCAATTTTGCCAGTAATTGACCACAGCCATGCTAGTAATTGACCACAGCCATGCTAGTAATTGACCACTTCCATTTCCAGAATAAAACCAAAAGTTAATTGTTAAATTCTGTTATAAAATGCTCTAATATTCATAAATTAACTATTAAATGAACTAAAAAAAGAAAGTAAAAATAAATATAATCAATTTTAATCCATGAAAATACAGGAACATCAGTGTAAAATATAGTATGATGGTTTTATAAACTTTAGTTATCAAAGTTAGTTTTACTGGTAGGTAATTATGCGTATTTTATTCAAAAAATTAAAACAAGAAAATCAAAATAATATAGAAAAGATTATCTAATCCTATACTTTCAATTCTGAATAAATTTAGATGAAAAGAATCGAATGTAGAGGATATTATTTCTTGAATAGTTTCAAAATCATCCGTTTTTCTAATGGAAATCATTTTCTTGCATTGGCATTTATCCAATTACATAGAAGAGTTTCTTCTGAGGGTGTAAGAATTGTTGAGGGCCCATTTTTCTAAATTCTGTGGTTTTCCCTCTTAGCTTATTAATCAACGTAGAATGAGGAATGTTGTATTTTCTGGCAGTTTCTCTTATTTTCCCAATATTTTCTCTTGAAAAAGCGTAGATTTCAAGACCTCTTCGGTGTACTTGAGAAAGGATTTCTTCCCTTCCATGAGTGTTTAATTTTAATGATTTCAGAATTCTTATAGCCTAGGTATATGCTTAAACCTATAAAAAAAACTTCCTTAATGATTTATTTAACTCAATTTCTTATCAATATTTAAGTTAATTTTCTACTTTAATTTTTTCCTGTTCATATTAAAAAATATTACTAAATATATATCTTATTCATTTAAGGTGTGAAAAGTAATTTTGATATTTACAAGGGTGTTAGTGATCTGTAAATTTTCCGGCTTATCTTTGACCAATTCTTTTCTATCAACAGACCATTTGATCGGATTTTTTGAATTTTTCAAGAAATAAAACAATTTATAAAATTCTGACACACATTTTATGTACCAGAGTGTTAGTTTAAATAAAAATTGTAAGTAACCTACATAATATTTGTGTAGGGTAAAGTGGAAGTATACTTAAAATTGACTTTTGACCATTTCTTGACTTTTTAAAAAAAAAATTATGTTAAGAAAGTAAGCCTAGTATATTTAAAAATGATCTAATGTACACATGCAATAAGAAAATCCATCTTAGAGTTTAAAAATGACTTACTTTTGTATTCTAAAGTTGAAAAACTAATACTTAACACCCTTATGGACACCAATTAACTACAATGGTCAATTACTGAAAAAATCAATTTTTCGGGACAAATAGTAAGTGAAGATTGCAATAAAAGCATAAACCTTTGTTATCACTTTGTTTTTTCCCAGAAAATATGCAAGTAAATAAAAATTTAGTAGTTGACAATTTTGGTCAATTACTAAAAATATAACACTTAGCCTGATCAGTAATTGACCATCTGTTTTTCATAATTTGTTTATTAGTTTAAAGAAAAACTACTTGTATATTAATATAAAACAAACATAAATGATCTACATACATTATTTGTATTAAACCGTTTAGGAATTATTCATGTTGATGCTAAAAAATCAAAGAGAAGCTAAACCACCCTTCACTAATAGTGTCAGTCACTCATATGAGACCCTGTGACATACCTTTGTGTTTGTTAATTTTTATCATCCAATTGGAAGCTTGTTTACCCCTATAACTTTTGGCATGGGCTTTCATTAGTTATTGGATATATTTTAACCAATAAAAATTAGAATACCATCACAACAATTCTTGTTTACTTCCTTTTTGTGTCATTTTGGTCAACTACTGGCATGTGGTCAATTACTGGCGTATCACCCTAATCCCCTGTACATTAAAATATGGTTGTATAGGTTTTATTTTTCTAAGAGCTCTGAGTAATTTATTTAATCTTGAAAACTCATCCCTTCTAAATTTATTTTTAAATCTAATTATTATGTGGTAGTTATTATGTTGAGCTTATTGAAGTAATACCAATCGAGGCTTAAATAGTATTATTATTGTGAAATGATTGTTACGCACTAAATTTATTTTGTTGCTGTGAGATTATTATACACTAGAAGTCACTGCTAGGCCTGGGCGATGTATCGATACATTGTCCGAAACCGATGTGTAATCAACATCGTCAAATCAGTGTCAATATTTTCTCATAACCGCATCACGATCTTTTTTGATGAGAGCTCGATTCTTGTTTAGCACTTCAAGGACGAAGAAACGTGATGCCATTATTCATGCACTGGGTTTCTAAGATACTATAGAAACGTATTGAAACTGTCGACACTGTGCCGTTCGAAACACGATCTACATCGCAGTAATCCACCCTGCGTATGTGTGGTGTCGTGTCTCCAAGACTGTATAGAAACGCACTGTAACGGCTAACACTGCGCCGTTTGAGACGATTTCCATTTGCTTTTGCTGGGACGATACTTCGAATCATCGTCATCGTGGTAACCGTATCCACCTTCGGTATGTGCGATGCTTACAAGATTATATAGAAACAAAGCGCCGCATACGGTATCTCGCACTTATTCACTCGTACATGTTGCATTTGCTTTTGAATCCCCTGGCTTTCGAAATTTCAAATAAAGTTGGAAAAAAGTGCACATTTCAAGGAAAAAAAAGCATGTATGACATTTTGAAATTATAATTCAATTTTACAATGTGTTTTTTTTAGGTCTCGCGTTTATTTCCTATTTCGTTTTTACAGCTGAGTATTGAAATTTCGAGGTCGTTTTCAGGCTCCAGTATTCTAGTAATATTGGAGATTCGATGAAAGAAGTATTCTTTTTATTGTTTGAACATTATTTATGTGGTTCTCTCAACTCTTGGAAAACGTCTTGATTTTTATTTAATTTGTCATCAGATATAAGACCTTGATATTCTATTTTTGGAATTCAATTGAGTATTTACTAAACTTTTTGTTTCATTTTTTTTTTTTTTTTCATTTTTTCTTTAACTTGGAAGAAATAAAATATAGCATTTTTGTATTTTTAAATCTTTTACATCAGAATTACTTCAGGATTTTTTATATCTAACATTTTTACCCTTTGAGAGCTTTGCTCTATTTATTAACTCAAGGGGATTGCGGTATTCTAGCGCGGTAATTTCTGTCTAATTTTTACCCAGCTAAGATAATCAGGTTATTTATTACTATGATGGTTTGTTATATCTGCCAAAGTCCATATGAATTAGCGCATGGACTTATCACAGTTGTTTCTCTAGTTTGATTGCTTAAATACTTATAAACGATTTTTTTCCATTTACGTTGAAGGATTTTCTCTTCCGTCTAGTAAGTAAATAAATGTTTTATAATTTTTTTTCAGTTTGTACAATTTGAATAAAGTTTATTTCCATAATATTAATTACTCAATTTAACTTGCTTCTTAAAAATGCGGAAATGCAGATTTTTTTGACACAAAATAAAGTACAATATTCATTATAAAGTATATTTTTGATTTAATAATTAAGAATGTCCAATAACTAAAGTAACATGTGCACTGCCCTGAAATGCACTTGTCCTCCCTCCCTCCCCCCCCCCCCTCTTCTCCTTTCCTGATAATAACAAAATAAAATTTCATTAAGATAGAGAAATTGAAAAATCTAGATTAAACCAAAAAAAAAAAAAAAAAAAAACGGCTTATACCTATTTGGGTGCTTTGTGTATCCTCCTGAAAATAATTCGTTCGCTGCTCATGTTATTTAAAATAAACTTCCATACATGAATTCAATAAAATATTACAAAGCTAAGTAAGCATAACTTTCGGATATATAGCGTGTTATGAAAACGTTGTTTTATAGTATTTTGTAAAAAAAAATAGTTCACATCGCGATGTATCTTGACGTTTGCTTCCCGATACATCACGATGCAGAAATGTTAACATCGCCCAGGCCTAGTCGCTACTCGCTAATGCTGGCCAACCCCCCAACGTACTGAAGGTTCCCCTTTACTCAAGAATTTCAAGTGTATTGTATTTTTTGTTCAGTAGCAGTATATGATCCCATTGGCAACTACAAGAAAGTGACAAACAAAGAAGTCGTCACTTGGGTGTTGGCGGATTACAAATCAGAATTTTTTTAAATTCAAAGATTTATATGCTTCATCGTATCAAAAAACGCAGGTCCATGCAGCTAGATTCTAATAATTTATAAAGTATATCTTGACACTCCATAACATAAACCCACATTTTCTTGACTATGGCTTAAAGAAATTGATGTGGTTTTGTGGTACTCATTGAGTATTGGAGGCTGAGGAAGTAGCAAAGTGTAAAAACAATATTTGGGAATCAGTTTTTGACCATTTCTATAGAAAAACAGACCTGGTCACAAATCTATCATGATCTTATTTAGTTATAAGGCACTACTTAATTATTCAGATATTAACAGTCATTGGCAATTTTTTTTTGTAACCCACATTTTTGTTGTGATTGGCATATTCTGGTTGGTTTGGGAATAGTGCGGCTATAAACCTTCTGGAGAGATTTAAGTTAATCACTTTTGTGTATTATATGAGAAAACAAAGAAATCTTGATAGATCATAAAGGGAGAAAAAAGAATATTGCAGTAGTTAGGTGAGTAATTCTAAGGAAAATCAGGAATTTGATCACAATTTATAAAAAGAAAAAAAAACATTCTTCAGAAATCTTGATATTTACTATAATGGGAAGGATATAATCAAGAATAATAATATTCTATTGTAGTGGTTGAGATAAAAATATGAACTTTTAATTTCTTATAACTAGTAATGTTTACGGATGTACATGCTGTATTAGAGACTGCGAAGAATTATTTAATAAAGGTAAATTTAAAATAAAAAGTTATAAAATATAAAAACAATACTTTTACAAGTGAATAATATATTGTACAACTTAAAAAGTATCAAAAAGTAATAATTTTGGTGCCTACTTTTGAACAGGAACAATATTAAACAGGAACAATATTAAAACAATAGGAAACAATATTTTTATTCTGTTTACTCCTGGTTGAACATAGCAAAAAATAATAAAACTGTTTAAGTTTTTCCCATTTCAAAACAAATTGTTTTCTATTTAACTTTCAATTACCCATATGTTAATATAAAGTAACAAAAATATTGCATTTGGTAAAAAAAAAGTGTTATTTTTTTTTTCTCATTTCTACATTTTTTTTAACGTTCTGGGTTCAAAAAAGTGGTATAGAAGAAATGTATGTGTTGTCCGTGGTCCGCATATCTTCCAAACAGATTGACCTCTGATGTTTAACTTTTGCATGCAGATTAGTGGTGGCCATGCGACTTGTCATTCAGGTTTTCGTCAAAATTGTGCATGCGCATTTGGTACCTACCATTGAAATTTTTTTTTTCGTTAATTGCTAAAAAACGGCTCTAACTATTTTGATCAGAATCGTTGTGGTAATGTCTTTTAAAAGTGTCCTAAACATCCTCCCCTCTGAAATTCCCATAGAAATACAAGAAAAGTAAAAAGTTGAATAACGAATGTCTTCAACATAGAGATCTCTTACCTTGAGCATCGCTCATCAACAACTGTTTTTCTCTTCTGTTTTACTTACAAGAAAGGATAATGTACAAATTATTGCCAAAAATATAAACAAACTGGCTATTTTTTCTTAATAATAATATGAAAACAGTAAATAATACCATTCCACATCAAATTTAAATGTAGTCACCTGTATTGTACTTAAAGGACATAATTGAATGTTGAATCCCTATTTTCAATTAATTTATTACAAATATTACATTTCAAGCTTTGACTCCTCAAAAGATCAATGCAAAAAAATGTATTTTGAAGGAAAAAAGTACACTTCTTAATAGACTTTCAATAACAGTTAAGAATAACCAAGAAAGAAGAATGACTTAAAAAAAAAAGCAACCCAGTTTGAAACATTTGCATTGAATCATATTTATTTAAAAATTCAAATTTCCTTAATTCCAACTTCAAAACATTTTATATCTAATGTACAAAGCAAAAATAAAACAATAGCGCATATAATAATTTTTATAATTTTATCTTATTATATTCTTATTATAATTTTTCTGATTTATTATTTTGATATGCTTTTACAATATTAGACTAAGAATAATGTCTAATGTCTATAATTTCTAAAGAACTTTAAGTATGTAAGTTTATGAAATATAACTCTGGGAAAGGTCAATAGTAAGTGGTGACAGCCCATGGATATGACAGTTCCCTGTCTTAGAGTAAAATTTGAGTAATAATTAAGATATTTTATCACAATTTGATGCTGCAATAAATTATATCAATCATACTATATATATTTATAAAAAAATAGTTTTGTTTGTATACTTTTTGTAATAAACACCAGTTTCACAAATTTCTGATTTTCCATAGAATGACCCTAGTTATGTGTCTGCCATATCGAAACAATCTGCAAAGCACCATTTCACCCACATATGCAGTGCTAGAAGTGTGGGTATAGACGCGGGGTGACGCGTCCCCCCACTTTTCAAGAAAATACCCATGCTTCTCCCCAGTTCTAAAACCACTGAAATCCATCCCCCCACTTTTAACAACACTCAATCCATCTAAAAACTTCTAAAGAAAAATAACAATAACATTTAAATGCAATGACACTTAAAAAAAATTAAGGATTACTTCCAATGAAAAAAAATAAGTTGTAGGATATTTTATTAAAACAGCTATAAATTTTGGACCATATATATTTTTATTATAAGATACGAAATTTTAAAATGTATAGTTGGAGTGGGAGAAGGGGGGAAGGGGGGGGGGGGGGGCTTGTCACTAAATTTTGGGCATCCCCCCACTTTTTTTTTTCTCACTTCTACCACTGCACATATGAATCTGTTCAATGTCTCATATATCTGAATTTTATGAAGAATTTTGTTTATCGTATCTGTGATAAATCGTAAAGTTTTATAGATACTGAAGTTTACATCACACTTGCTTAAAAAATTTATATTTGAGAAAGCGCTAAAGTTGATTTAATGTGTTTTTTCTTTGTGTTTGTATCCCTCATTCTGTCTCATAGTCTCTTTCAGAAATCAATTGACAAGAGGGTTATTGCAGAAATATTTTCTACCTAGCTTGTTGGAGGCTAGTCGTAGATTTCTATAAAATACACAAATGTTGGTCATTTTCTTCTAAAATTGCTCTTTGGTGTTTCTTTTAGAAATTTAATTTTGGCCTGTTATCTGCAGTCCATATATGAAACATCCTAGGACATTCATGGACAAATTAAAAGAAAACCTATTGGAATAATTTTAAATATTGGAAAAATGAATATTCGAAATACATTATTAAAAAATAAAATACGATAGCTCATCTAAAACTATTTTGTGTTATGTACTTATGAATTTTTTCAAGATTCTTTGAAAGGCATAGGTTTTATTTCACTCAAAAGGATTCCACAAACGAGGGTTCTCGAGGTTAGGTATCAAGTTTGAAACGGAATTTTAAATTTTTATTGTGTTTTATTTCACTTCTAGCGATTTGAAACAGTGAGTGGTTAAACAATGGAATAACTTGGCTGACAATAACTGACTTTTTTGGGAGTAAATAATAGTTTTGAAAGCTCCTATAGTGAATTATAATGAGATCATAGTCCAAAACTAGCTGTATCTTTGGCTAGAGGCCTGTGTTAAAAATTTCATGTCTAGGTATTTTCTAAATTATTCGGCAAGTTGCATTTTCCTGTGT
Source organism: Linyphia triangularis (assembly GCA_963978545.1). Lineage (NCBI taxonomy): Eukaryota > Metazoa > Arthropoda > Arachnida > Araneae > Linyphiidae > Linyphia > Linyphia triangularis. Next base: position 78,710,200 of record OZ021728.1, on the reverse strand, counting down.
TGTTTTTTCTGTCGAATATAAAGGTTAGCTTGGAACCGAATGAACTTCGTTATATTTCTGCTGCCCCTTCCTATTTTTAGTTCTCTTTCGGATGAAGTAAGAGTCGCAGAGTGAGTTCCTTTCAAAAAGTGTCACATCTGGTCTTGCCGCCATTCGTTATGCCCTCTCCGTATTTATTTCGAGGACCCCCACCCTCATCATTCTTAGAGAAACACCCTCGAAAATTGCCACAAAATGCAACAAATAATGTCGCGCGTCTTTGTCACTATCTTCTTGGAATTCCTGTCCCCTCCGATGCGTCAGTGTGGATCGTAACTTTTTGAAAAATAGAATAACTTGGTTTGAGGTTTTTTGCATTTTTAAATTTTTTTACATCGTCTCGATACGTACGTTGTAATTTGATGTAATAGTAGCAAATTTAAAATAAAATCAAACCTCCAAGTTAAATTACAATACATTAAAAGCATTATGAAAGTAATAACTTTTGTGTGAGAAATTTAATTTTTTTTATAACTGTCATTTTCTGGCTCGTTATTTCAAACCACTAAATTTTCGGTGTCTTTCATCAAATCAAAAAGCTGTTTTTAATTATTTATGTCGGCCTATCAATGAAATGAAAAATGCTTTGCTTGTATTTTTCAGCGATCTGATCTCACTGAAAATACATGATCAACGGAAAGTATGCCAATTTTCAAATTCATATGCCAGGGATGCAGTTAAACTTATTCACATGGTTCTTGTGAGGAAATATAGTGTGAGAATGTAAGTTTTTATACTACATACAAAGAAGGTGGTGGCCTCGCCACCTGAAACGTTGTTACACAAAACTCCGTAAATGTAACTAACTACATACGTTGTTTAGAAGATAATTTAATCTATTTAGCGCCTAGTAGCAAGCGTATCGAAACGTACTGCACGTTGGATACTTTTCGTAATTTTTTAAAAATAAATTTGCCCAAGAACCATATCTTAATGTACTGTTTATTTCCCATGTACGGTTTTAAAATCCGGGTATTCTTTTTTGATGATCCTGTAAATAAAATGCATTTTTATTATATTATTTATTTTAATATTATTTGTTTATAATTTTTTAATGATGTTAAATACGGTTCTCAAGTTATACCGAATCTGTCTATGAGAGGTTTTCATATTTCTCTTTAGCTGGACACACACAGTATACTTCGATGTTCCGATCTAATAATCTTTTATGACATTTGAAATGGTTTCCGTTCATGGCAAATCAAAAACGTATCAATTTCACTTTTTTTTTTTCTTTATGGAAGTTAAGCTTAGGAATCGATAACAGGAATAAATCAAAAATTTCTTTTCGTAAATCCAATCTAACGTATTTTAAGTTTTGGAGGAAATATGTATATATATATTTTATAGATACATACACCAAACTCGTGTTCTTTGATGCATAGTTTTTAAATTAATGTTAATATATTAATCGATTTTATTTTGTTCAAAAATTATATGCATTTTTTATTAAGTCATGATAATAAGAGGAAAACAGACTGTAGCCCCTAAAAATAGTAAACCAATATCAAATAGCCCACTCTATTCTCTATTCAGGCTTATTGCTACTCTAACTTAATTAAAAGGGTTTGCCAGCCTATCCCATTGGCCAAATGCTTTCATTTTTCGTTCAGCTACAATATATGGAGAAGTGTTGCTTTAAAACACAAGATTTTATGCTAGGTACAACAACTTCAACAAAAATAACGTAACACAGTTTTTAGGGAGAATAACTGTATTTTTTTTTTTATGCCCTGCTTTTAAAAATATCCAATTTATTAAATTTTAAAATTATACTTCAACTTGCATTGTGACTGACAAATGAAGCATTATGTCTAAGAGACAGGCTAACAATCCCACTTAAACCAATCTCGATAGCCTGCATGATTTTGCCGATGTAAGGTTCGATGTAAGGTTATCTTGTGTTCACTTTACACAAGTGAATAAGTCGCTTCATCCAATCTATCTTCAGTAGTAAGTAATGCAAATTGAAACCTATCCAGGTCATCTTACTTAATTAACAGAAATGTTCATCTCAAGAGCTATTTAGGAACAGTGTCTCCCCCTTAAAGGGGCGTACAGGGTCAAAGGAACGTTTCAGGTTCTCACGGATAAGAAGATGGAAAAGAGGGGAGGGCCCAAAATAAAGCCCGGAACAGCCGACAAAGGGAAGCAATATCTGTATAAAGCTTAAGTAACGTTGTCTTCATTTTTTTTATTCTCTTTTCTTTTCTCTTTGAAGATTGAGGAGAAAAGGCTGCTTCATGTTGAGTTTCCTCAAGCTGCTATGATACCGAACTCATGGCACAGATGCAGACTGATCCGCCTTGTGCGAGATATCAGAGCAAAAGGGTTCGAAACCCATGTTCTGCAAAGTCTGTTTTCCAAAATGAGTTATCGCGACGGCTATCTAGACTAGAGGTCTCTTGTTGTTTGTATAGCTGCATGATTGAACTTATCCGTGTTTTCTCCCATTTCATATGCATATGCGATGGTTTCCTTCGAAAGACCTCTTGGAAGGCTTTACGCAGAGTAGAGAGTACTCGGATACTTCGTCTCAAAGTGTTCATGCAGTTTGTGCGTCGTGTCAAATCCAATACTACTAACTTATCTGAAATAGCAAGGCCAAACTGATGGCTCAGCGTTAAGATTCCTGGTCGGAATATCAAGTCATCTAAAGGTTCGTATTCCAGATGGTCTGTTGCAACTTCGATTGTTTCAAAGCTCTATGTAGAGAAAGTAAATTGCACTCACCCCTGTTTATCGCGGAAAATGTCATTCTTTACTTAAATGTTATGTGTGTCGTCTTACTGTAAGTGCGATGATGACACATGGTATAGGCAAAAGGCATTCTCATTTACTAATCAGAAGTCACGATATTTGTTTTAGATATATTGTCTGCGCACACTTGGGTAACCTTCAGTCTCAGATGGTGGCTCTATTCACTCCCAGATTTGCTTGGTGGGGTTTTTCTGGCCTTCACCCATAGCAAATACTCCGTAATTAACCTTAAAAGACCTCCTGGACGTCGTTATGCCCTTAAGTTTCTTATGTGTGTTTCGGTACCATGATGGGTTAATCTCATCGATATAGATAAACAACTGGATAGACTGCTTAACGATGGGAAAATGAAGCAGTTGCCAGATGCCGTTGGTGGGATAAAAAATACGGATTGCCGAGGATTGGAAATAAAATTTTGGGTTGTACACAGCAGAAATGTCATTAGTAGACCTTAATTAGTAATAATGTGCAAATATATATATACTCTAGCATTTTACAAGGTTTTTCGTATTTCCATCCAACTATAAAAGTGAACTGTGATTGGTTAATCTTCCCACCAGCTTCGCAATCCCCGGCGCGTTTTTCTCTTTGCATTGACAATAGAGCAGTCTATCCAGTTGTTTATCTATATCGATGGTTAATCTTGACAGTCAACGCGTTCGCAAGTTCATGTCTTTTCGTGGGAGTGTTTCTCTTTTTTACACAAACATTAGGTGAAACCTTGCCTGTAAATTATTTCAAAAGTTTAGCCTTTATAAAGTTTCCCGCTGTTTTCAGAATATGTCTGCTAAATTCAATATTGTGAGAATAGACCAATCCTTTTCCACCCACCGACATATATCTCAAGAATGTTGAGAATGCTGTAAACACTTGCAGTCTGAATGCCGACCAAACGGTATAGTGGTTAGCGTGCTATCTTCTAGACCGCGAGGTTGCGGGTTCGAGTCCCGTGTTAGGTATGAATGTTTGTAAATGAATGTTGGCTTGTCGAATGACGAATGTTTCGGCGCATTATATTCCTCGTGTTGCTGACGGCGCCAGATAACCTGAAAACAACCAACCAACCTTAGAGTCTGAAAGACTCCTTGTAGAAGGTTAGAGAACGTATACGAGTTCTCTATAAGATATTATAATAGAACATCCCTCGCCATGGGCTGTAGAACCAATAGTTTAGAAGGAGTTGGTTGACTCCCCACTCTCCGAGAGTAGTGGTGGATACGAGGGACGGCAAAAGATACTGTTGCGTTGGATGGGTTCGCAAGATTTGAAGCCAAAGCAGATCAAAACTTGCAGAAATTTATTCCAATATAACTCTGCACAGATTCTCTTACAACTCCAGAACTTCTTGTTCTAGTAGACTCAATACAGCTCTTTTCACAACAATAGAGCACAAAACAGCAGTTTAAAACTTGACAACACAACTGCTAAATCGCCGCAAAAGACAATGCAATACAGTTCGCTTTAGAACTACTCTGAATGCTCACTGAGACTCAGTATCTCAACTCAGTAATTCCAGTCAACTAACTGACTCAACCTCAGTCAACTAACGACTAACCTAGCTGACTAACTTCAGTGGCTCAAAATCACAGACTCAACTCACGGCCGGCCTTATATAGGAGTCAAACCTTCTTGAAATTTCTAGAGGTAGATATTTGGAGAACTTTCCAGATCGTAGTAGAAAAGTCCTATACATGTACATGGGGACCAAAAATGGTCGCCAAGTTTGGCGACGTTTGGTGGTTTCTCGCCAAATTTGGCGACAAAAATTAGTCGCCAAAACCGTCGCCAACTTGTCTCTATCTCGCTAATTTGGCGAGATTGCCGTTACCATAATGTTAAATGTCCTGCTCCTTGTAAAACTCGCTTCCCAGCGTTACCTCTGTAAAACTCGTTATCAAGCATTAATAGACACACTGCAGGGAAGCCAAGCTTAAGACGAACTATTGCACTGCCTTATGCAAAATGTACATAAATTTTCCTATTTACAAAATTAACACTACGAAATATTTACAAATATACAAAAATTCGTATCAATACATTTGCTCTTTCACTTTTTAAACTTGCAGCGATTTCCATCGAAGATTTCGCCAACATTTTTCAGTTTCTCTCTTCTATTTTGGCGCTTTTTGTCATCTATTCTTCGCCACTGCCTAGAAGAAGATTTGCTTCCTTAAGATATCTAGTGAAAGAGGTCGGTGTTAGGATTTCAAAAATGAAGTGTGTTTACAGCGTATTATTTTACCAAAAAACAAACATACACTTTAAATTCACGCTCTTCCATTGATTCCAGAACTTATCGGCGGAAAATTTGAAACATAGAATCAGAAATAAGAAAGACTATCCAACACTATAAAAATAAATGACAACAGATAAATTGCCAACAACAAATTCTGAATCTCTACCCTCACCAACCTCCTCAAAATACCCTTTCAACAAATCAAAACTCCCGAAGATCGTTCCTCTTCTCTTTCATACAGTTCGAAATGCGTGCATGGTTGCTTCCATGACAGGATGTTCCAAAGAAGAAACTTTTTTCTTCAGGTGACAACCTTCACCTTTTTGCTTTTCGAACCTGACTCACGCGCATCCCTTCCCACAGATGCCCCCCCCCCCCCCAGCTCTCTCAGACGATTTTATCCCACTCCCTTCCCCTTATCCCAAACTTTTTCATCTCCTCAGATCTGTCAGTGAATAAGGTTTGTAGCTAAAAGGAGATAGCGGAGTCATAAAAAAACTTCAACGTAAAGATCAAAAAGTGCTAAAAAAAACAAATGTTTTTTTTTTCTAAGATAATATATAATATGGAAATAAAATAAAACTTGTGTCATTTGATTGAAAATCAAAGTTTAAAATATCAGAAAAAGTCCAAAAGTTTTGGGAAATTGTGGTAATATAAACGTAATCACCCTAAGCAATCTTAAATGCACTTGAAGATCGCCTTCCCGCAGGTCTTCCAAGAGAAAAAATATTCTACATTTGTGCTTCTAATGCGACGAAACGCGGAAAATTCAAGTCGACCGAGGTTTTGTGTTACAAACGTTATTGGGTCTTCTTGTTGTTGAAATTAGATTGTCAAATGCTTTAATGGGGAATTCAACGTTAATCCTTTTGCATGCCTAATTTGTGATAAATTCTATTCAGGTGGTTAAAATCTATTGTACTTGTGGTAAAACCATTGCTTCTAGACTTGTATCTGAAATAACTTTTCAGCAGGTTACTATACCAGAGTTAAAATAATTGAGGTTGCATTCTTTATGCATGTTTTTTCTGTGATTATTCATCATTATCTTAACATGGTTCCATTTTTAAAATATTATATATATATATTTAATTTTACAATTTTCCAATTTTTTTTTTTTTAAATATCTAAATTCCCTAGTATTTCCCTCTCTAAAACTATCAAGATGATTTTTCTTTTCTATTACGTCACTGGAAGTACATCTTTTCGGAGAGGAGGGAGCTGATAAAATAACGAAATCGTCTTCTCTTATTTACTGCCTTCCTTGTTCAGCGAACTGTTAACAATTTATCTTTTTTTCTCTCTCGCCTGAGTGCACCGAGAAGTAAAAGTAGCTACAATTGTAGCCACCTCAAAGAAGCTCGTTGATGTCGGGATATTGGTGAATTTCATGGTTGAGCAGACACCGACACCGGTAGTGACCGTTTTTGATTGAAGCCTTTTTATTGTGTTTTTGAATTCGGCCAATTACTTCTTTGGGATCTGAGAAATTATCGGTGTCTATGTCTGCAGTGGACTTTTCAAACAATCGATCCGGTCATCATTTACATGGCTGGGCTTTTTCTGTTTTGTAGTTGGGTAGGTAGTTTTTTGTTTTTTTTTCTTTTTCTTTTTTTCTAAACTGGGGTTATTCTACACGAAATTCAATACTGTCCAAAAGACCAGTCTAGTCGTTCAAGATTGTTTTGTGTATTTTTTTTTATTTATTTTTTTATTTATTTATTTTTGTAAAGCATTCGGATTTTAATTTAACAGTTGCATGATAAAGTACCTTTTACATTCTTCATCAATCACAACGATACAATGCATTATTTTTCTGACACATGCCGTGTATTAATGCCAGTTAAATCTGGTTTTTTTTCTTCTTTTTTTTGCTTATTTTTTTTCTGTATTGTATATAAAATACAAATTTTCATTTAATATTGGAAAATCACTTACGTTTATCAAAATGTTCTGTCATCATGTCTGTGCAATTTCATAAAAATATATATTTTTAACTATTGTATGATACTGGAAAAAGTAATTTTGTAATCATGAGATTACTGGTATAAGCACTTTTTTCATTAATTATTAAAATTTGCTTGCTTTATTTTGGTGTCGTGTCATGAGCGCATCGTACCAGGAGCGCACAAACACCTGCAGTATTTGGGAGGGGAGAAAGATGCCTCTTATTTATCAAGCGAATGGTACCATGAGCGCACAAACTGCTAATTTATGTGCACAGGGTAGGATCTCCACTCTTTAATTTACATGTTTTAATTTCAAACCTTTTGGCAGTACATCAGAATTAAAAATGATGCATTTTTATATATAAACTTTTTTCTTCCGTTAATTTTTTAATTAGCTAATTACAATTAAAATGACTAATTAGGACGTTATTAGAACGGACATAAATAACTTGTAATTTACTTAGAGGTATGACTTTTATTGCAAATAAAGGATATTATACTGACGGATGTGCGAGACATGAAGAAGGAATTGTGAATCTGGCTCTAATATTTATTTAATTATAAGTTTTTAAATAAAAAGTTTGAAAAAATACATAGTTTTTAACAAATGTGTTTATAAGGTGTTTTTTTATAACGTGTTTATCTATAATAATAAAATAAGCTGTGTGTGTGTGTAGTCTGTGGCTCTATGGATCTATAGAAACCTAATTAAAATTGGAGTAGAGCTCTGAAATTTTCAACGTAAGAAGTTTTGGCCTTCTAATTGTATATATGCCAAACAGAATGTTAAAATTTTAATTCTTTTTTAATTAATTTTTTTATTTAATTGTTTTTTTACAAAGTGACTTCAAATAGAGATACAACTCTGCAATTTTCAACTTAAGTAGTTTTAGCCTTCTAATTTTACTTTTCAGAATTTTAAATTTTTATTTAGTTGTTTTTTAATTAATTTTTTTAATTAATTAATATTTTATAAAACGATTTCTAATAGGGTTACGGCTCTGAAATTTTTCAACATAAATAATTTTTGCCTTCTAATTGGCTTTTGAAAAACATAATTTTAAATTTTTATTTTGTTCTTTTTTAATTAATCTTTTTAATTATTTAATAAATATTTTACAAAACGATTTCTAATAGGGCAATAGCTCTAAAATTTTCAATATAAATACTTATGACCTTCTAATTAAACTTTTGAAAAACAGAACTTTAACATTTTATTTGTTTTTTAATTTACTTCTTTTAATTATAACAATTTTTTAGAAAACGATTTCTAATTGGGTTATAGTTCTGAAATTTTTAATACAGTTTTGGCCTTCTAATTGGACTTTTGACAAAAAGAATGTTAAAATTTTAATTTGCTTTAATTAATTTTTTTATTAATATTTTTACAAAAAGCAACTTCTAAATAGGACTAGAGCTCTAAAAATTTAAACATAAGTAGTTTTGATCTTCTAATTTTGCTTTCCACAAATACGTGTTAAAAAAATGATCTTAAAAGGGTGTTGTATTATTGTATTAACGGGATTTTTTTTTTTTTTTTTTTTTTTTGTATTTAGACAGGGGAGAGGTTTCTAATATTATGGCTTTACCGTATCAATTAAATTTTAGTGAGTGAAGTGAGCTTATGCTTACGCAGCAATGAACCTTTCAGCGAGCAAAGCGAGCCTATGCTTGCATAGCAATGAATTTTTCAACGAGTGAAGTAAGCCTGTGCTTATGTGTAAATTAACTTTTCAGAGAACGAAGCGTGCTCGATTTTGCGTAGCGATGAACCTTTCTACGAACAAAGCGCCAAAAGCTGGGACCCATACACCAATGACGGATTTCAGCAACGCGAGGCCTCATAGCTAGCTAAAATATTCCACATGTTAAAATTTCGTAGCGAAGCACGGGTATTCAGCTAGTCTGTAACAATAAAACAAGCTGTGTGTGAGTCTGTGGATCTATAGAAACCTACTTAAAATTGGAGTAGAGCTCTGAAATTTTCAACGTAAGAAATTTTGGCTTTCTTATTGTACATATGTCAAACAGAATGTTAAAATTTTAATTAGTTCTTTTTTTATTTTTTTTTTTACAAAGTGGCTTCAAACAGAGATACAGCTCCGAAATTTACAACATAAGTAGTTTTAGCCTTCTAATTGTAGTTTTGAAAAACATAATTTTAAATTTTTGTTTAGTTTTTTTTAATTAATTTTTTCAATTAATTAATAAATATTTTACAAAACGATTTCTAATAGGACTACGGCTCTAAAAATTTCAACATAAGTAGTTATGGTCTTCTAATTGGATTTTTAAAAAACAGAATTTTAATTTTTTTTTTTTTAAATTTAATTTTTTAATTAATGTATAAATATTTTACAAAATGATTTCTAAAAGGGCTACAGCTCTGAAAATTTCAAAGTAAGTAGTTTTGGCCTTCTACAAATAAGAAATTTTTTCGATAGTATACGAAGCTAAATTTAGCCTCAAAATAAGCAATTAAGAACAATGTTATAACAACTTAAAAACATTCATGTAAAAACTTGTGAAGGGTTACTAAATCATTTTTTTTTTAAGTTTTTATAAATATTTTTGAAACAAAATTTCATCCGTTGGATATTCTTATTTTTTCAATATTTTCATCATATTTATGATATCTCTTTAATATAAATGGATATGTCCTAACATCATCTTACATATAACTTTTGTATAATATGGAATTGTTCCATTTGATATAAAATAGATATGTGAGGTGGTGAACTTAACATTGAGAACAATGGGGATGGTAAGTATGAAAACGTCGCTTTTTGATTGTATTAAAAGATGAACATTCATGTAAAACTGCAAACGTGCAGGTCATTTTATTAGCAAATGTAAAATTTTCAACTATGCAGAAGACAGTGAAAATGAGGAACTCGAAAAGAAGCAATCAAACTAAACATATGAAAACCAAATACTTATCAGAATTTAAAATAAGCCACAAAAATGCAACGGAACGAAATTTCTAATTTAAACAGAACATAATCATCATAAGAAATATAAATCGGCTGTCCAATTTAAAAATCTAGTATCTAACAAAAACATAAAAATGCGTATTTTGGCTTTGCAAGTTCTATTATAAATTTGGCCGCAAAAAAATACTGTTTTGGGGATTTGGCTTTTTAAAATAAAGAAAACCTATCCTTTATTTAGTAAAATAAGTCTGTTTTTGTTCGCTCCTGTGGAATGAAGAAGTGAGCCCCTGGAAAACTAGAGTTTGTGCGCTTCTGATACCTTGTAGCGGATACCCCCTTATAAACACGTGTTTGTGCGCTAGTGGTACCATTTTGCCCTGTTGGCTCGATACACGTCAGCTAGTGCTACGCAACCTTTATTTTAGTGAGTATCATAAAAAAAATATATCTTTTAAAATAGTGTATGATATTGAAATAATTTATTTTGTAATGATAAATTAACTGCTTTGTGTTCTTACTTTTTCCCTAAAATGTTTTTGAACAAATTTTATACATACATAACTTTGCTACATAAGTAATAAACAGTTAGGAAAAAAGAAAAAGAAGAAAAAAATTGTGTGGTATGGAGGCAAGTTCAATATATTCAGTTGGTAGATAATGAATTAAATCTTGGGCCAAGACTTATAGAATGACTAAAATTGTAACGATACTGTTCAAAAGAAAGACTTTCATAACATTATTGACGTTTAAACTTTCGGTGAACCAGTCAACAGTTCAAAATCGATTTATGCATTTTCGTGCTAAATATTTATTTTCAATGAATAGTTTGTTTTGCTTAGAAATATTGGTTGGCGACAGTTAAGGATTTTGACAATGATGGGATTAAAATTATTTAATATTTTGAGTTAACTTGTAGTTATGCGTTACAGTTATAGAACAAAAGAACATATTGTTCTGAAAGTACGGGTGCTGAGTGAATGATTCGAAACAGAATATACTTTGTAAATTTTGTAGCATTGAAGCTTGAAATACGGGAATCTATAACGTTCTCTTTCGACAAAACAAAAAACACATCAAGAGAAAGAATCACACTTTGTTTTATAGTTTGATTTCTGGATAGTAAATGCATAAAAAATGTAACTTGTTCATGTTCATCTTTTTAAAAAATGAAATCCGTTTCTCTTCCTTGGTAAGCCGTGCCAATTTGTTAATTGTCGTTAAGCAATGTTTAGTTTTTCAATAAACTTGATGAATTAAAAATGAAACATTTCAAACAAGTGTACTCTTTACTTTCAATTATCCATATGTTAACATAAGATAATGAAATTATTGCAATCGTCCAAAACATTTTTTTTCTTCTTTTTTTCATTTCTATACGTATTGAATCATGTTGAGTTAAAAAAAAAAATATTTGTGTATCTGTCCTTGATCAGCCTAACTCTTGCATGAATTGACTTACGATATCCAAGTTTAGTTTACGGGTTAGTGGTGGCCATGAGACCTGTCATAAAGGTTTTCGTCAAAATTACGCACGCTCATAAAGTAGCTGCAGTTGAAAAGTTTGTTTTTCAATACCAAAATATGTCTTTAAATATTTTGATCAATCGAAATCGCTGTGGTAAAGCGTTTTAAGATTCTCTGAGCATCCCCACCGCCGAAATTCCCGTAGAAATGCAATAAATGCGTAAAATATTGAAAAACAAATGTCTTTAACACAGAGCTTTCTTTCAATGAACATCTCCTATCAATAAATTGTTATCCTCTGTTTCACTTAGAAGGAAGGATAATGTAATATTTATCAATAAGTATATCGCCAATTTCATCGTGTTTTTTTTTTTTTGACAGTTAATACTTATCGCCAAACTTATCATTTTTTTTATGAAAATAAAAATGGTAAATTTCCCCAATTCGGGGCAAATTTAAATGCTGTGAAAAATATTAATTGCAATTGAAAGTTTTGCGATGTTCTACACCACTAGTTGATATTTTTAACGTTACTTTACTTTTATGATGGCAAATTTAATTAAAAATATTAAACGAGGTACAAAATACATAATTTAATACATTTAAATGTAATGTGGGTTAAAGTTGAGTGTACGATTTCCAATATTTTTAACTTGAAGATTTAATCATCCTCATTGATCTTGTAATATTATTAGTTCTTTACATTTTATATATACTGCTATGGATGTCGGTCATGAAAATGTTTAAGTTGGTCCGTTACCGAAAATAAAAGATAAAAACTTTATTTATAAATATTTTTATGTCAAAAATTTATCTTATGTATGAGATACCTTTGTATATATTTTCGAAATAATGTTTTTCTAAATATTGTGTTTATTTATTAAAAAAAAAATCCATAATAATTTATGTTTGCGTATTTTGATATAAGTCAAGAAAAAATCATTTCTTTTCAAAGTGAAAGCTTTCTGTAGTACATAATTATATGAAGAAAATTTTGTCTTCCCAGTATTTTGATGGGTGAATTAGATAGTCGAAATTCTCAAAGTTAAAATATTGAAATTTTCGATTTTTTTTTTTTATGTTATCTTTTACGCTGTTATATTTTAAAACAGAATTAAAAAAATTCTGTGAAGACAAAATGTTTAAAACTGAACTGTATAAATTAAATACTCCAAAAATGTGAATAGCCAATTGTTTTGGAGATATATCGATTTGAATTTGCAACATCTGTGGAAAACACTAGTGCTCGAAAAACGCACTTTAAGCAGACACTTCACTGCGTTACGCCCATTAGTGATGTTTAAATAACAGATAATTTCCTGCCGTTCTAATCACGGTGGAATAAGATAAAAACATTATTCTCTTCAAGAATGCATGAACTATTTTTTAAAAACAGAAAAAAATTGGGATTTTTGACGAAATTTCGGTACTGGACCCCCTCAATTATCATGTGGTCATTGTATTATCAGCTAATTGTACTAATGCAAACAAATTTTGAGTATGTCTCGGCGCATCTTCCTTATGAAATAACAAATTATAGTTTGAACGATTTCAGGCATTCAAGAACTTACTATATATCTCTTTCTCTCCGTGAGATGAATGGAACGTTGCTTCTGAAAACTTATTGAAAACAAAAAATTATAATGTATGTTTCTTTGCATGTCATGTTTTTTACTGTCTTTTAATATATCGCTTTATTTTTTCTGCAGTGTCTTCTGTCATAAATATTGATGTGTCACTTCTCTAATAAGTTTTCCTGATGAAATGGTAAGTGTAATCTTTATTTTGAGAATAATTATATTAGTATTTAACAATTCTGCATCGAATTTGAATTGGAATATTTATACTGAAAATAATTTTTGAATAAATTGCAATCCTTTAATATTGCCCCTCTTCATTTTCCTTACAATTATAATAAACACACCTTTCTCAATTCTTCTTTGCGTGTGTTAATTTATATTTCGATATCTCGAAGGGGTTTTGGTTTCGTTTGTTTTGCTAAAATTGTACTCAAAACTAATAATTGAGTTTGTTTCCCCATTTTGCTATTGGGTTCACTATTTAATTTAGTTTTTAAATCCCAACGTTTACGAGATTTTCAATTTAACTAATTCAATCAGCTTATGGTATTAAGTTTATTGATCGTAATGTTCCTTTTTAGACGTCTTTTTTTTTTTTAAATTTCGGACCTCATATCTTTAAATGCGGAGACAATTTTATATTGTTTTGAAACTAGGTGTTTTAGTAAGTATATTTAATGTATTTTAATCTTATACACATATTTGCATAGTCATTAAAAAAAAATTCCTAAATAATTTAAAACATGGACTTAAAAAAAGTAAGGATTAATAATATACATAACCCATAAATACAAAGTTTTTAATATCAATCCTTTATATGCATTGCCAATTTTTATATTTATTAACACAGCGCCGATTCTCTAAACAGCGTGTGCTTGGTGTTTGCGTCTAATTTTAAATACCTATTAAAAACGGAAAAGGGGTTAATTAGGCTTCCACAGATGTGTCCATCATCGACATACACACCCACATACACACAAAATCGAAGTTAATAGGATTTAAAAAAGAGTCACCGCTGTTTCAAATTTTTTTCTCTTTTGAAATTCAATTTGTGCAGTTAGATATTCACTAAAACTAGTATTCTTGAAATTGTGGGTATCCCAAGTTCGTGAATCGAGTATTATTTGAAATCAAGTGTTATTGCTCAAAAATTAAGAATTTCTGATTGAATATATTTAAAAAAAAAAATAAAAAAAAAAACATAAATTACAAATAGTGTTACAGTAATTTAATACCAAAGTTGTAGTATTTATTACTAGAAGTATTTGATTGAATGCTTATTAGAGTAAATATTTCATATTTTCAAAATCTCTTCATATTTTAAAATTACTAATTAAAATATTCTAAATTCACAAACCCCTTCAACTATTTTACAATTGACTAAATATACTATTATTCTTAAACTATATTACGTATTTGGGCTTGAAAAGTTTCACTGGGGAGATTCTGAACTGGGAATTTGTGGAAAGTCAGAAATTTTGTAATCGATTATTAATTTTCAGGGAAATTATTTTATTTAACCAAAATTATTGAAGCATTGTGGAAATACAATGGTGTTAACCACTCTGTCCTTCTCTGTTAATCGAAATAATGTGGACTATCCCCAAATTCAAGCTGTTGTGGCACACTTTTCTTTTTGTCCAACTACTACCAGCTTTTTTGAAGTTTACATGTTCAAAAAACATCAAGAGCGAATACTTATTCTCTGAGCTTAAATATCATATCCAAGGTACACACATGCATGTTGATTAGATGCTATAAAAGTACTAAATTTATTCACATAAGAGATGCATCAGAATAGGACGTTTGAATATTCGAAATTTTAATTCAGTAAAAAAAAAAAAATTACCTGAAAAAAAATAATCCATCAAATTAAACAAAGCTCCTATTAGTTCATTATTCCCGCCACGCGTACTTTTCAATTACAACTAAACCGACATTATTTTTTTATGTATAGACATAAAAAAACAAAACGGCCTTGCTGCACGCTCTGCTTGTCACCTGCTACAGGATGCCTGTCCCATTTATGCCTAATTCACAACATTTCACTATTATTCACCGTCTTTCTCTTTCACTTCCTAAACGGAATGCTTGCAGAATTCGACGAATATTGTGTTTTACATCACACGCTTTTGCCGCTTCCTGAATAAACTTTACCTTCCAATTCAACGCGTCTTTCAGTTTCCGACTTTTATGTGTGAGTGACAGTGACAATTCAAGGTGGTGGGGTTGAAATCTTAATAATTGATTATCTAATTACAATTCACTTGAATCTCATTGAAGTGAAGTAACTCGGCCGGGAATCTAAAAACTTCAATTTATAATTTCATGTAATTAGTATAGGTGCCTCGGATGGTATGTATGGACTAAAACGTTTTCAATTAGATTTCATTTCGTATGAATTAAATCAACTTACATATAAAATTATAACTTTCTGTATTGTTATTCCAATACAGTGTACTAATAAACACCAAACCAGAACCACAACGTTGTTGCAGTAAACAGGGGTCGCAGACGTCCTATATGTCCTATAAATCCTATATGTCCTATAAATCCTATATTTTTTTAAAAATTGGCAAAAACGTCCTATATTATCCTATATTTTACAATTGTCCTATATATCTTATATTTCTACATTGATTCAACCTATATTTTCTCCGAATTCGTAATAACGGCGCCGTTCGTTGCCATTTTTTATATTTCGGATTCTTTGCCGTTAAGGTGAAGAAAACCTGACAAAAGCGATGTTTGTAACGGCGGCGTCTTATCTCTTGTGACGTCACTTGCTGCGTAGACTACAACTCAACTCTACTGGACCGGCGAGAGTTGTAAACATGTGAACTTTTCCATAATACGCGATCTTGAATTTCTGATCTGCTTTCTACTCCAACGTAGTAAATTAATTGGTCATAATACTGAGAGAGATGCAGCAACAAAACTCTGTCTCGGGAAAAAACAAGAAAATTTCGAGTGCTCAGTCAATAATTGATGAAGGAAGCAAAAGGGTTAAGATTTACTGTGCAGTGTCGGATGGCGATTTTTGTTATTCCGATTCCGGTACAGATTGTGCGCCACGAATTGTTTACATAAAACCGTGCCAAATTATGGCAACCATAGGCAGTTCTCTTGATCTTAAATAAATGGTGGGGCTGCTATTTTTTGGCCCAAATCACCTTAGCGCTGGATTCGGAATTTTAACCACGATTTTTCATAATAGTCGGCAAAATTGAAAATGACGTCAATGTGTTGTGTTGTCAAATCCAAACGGTCGCTAGGGTTTGGGGAAACCAAGTCCCGGTTCGCCACAATCGGTGCTAAATCTCCCACTTTTCGCCGCTAATCCATCTGACACTGAACAGCAAATCTAAACCAACAAAAGACTGCAAACAGGGATAAAAAGAAAATACTGAAAGAAATTGGAGCAGTTCAAGTAGTTATAGATGCTGGAAGCAAAAGACTCAAGATTGCAAATAATGTAATTAATAAAACTTGATTTAAGGATGGAATATTGAGGCAATAACGGATGATATATTCAGGATCAGACGATTTCTTTTTTTTAATGGTGGTTTTCCATTCTCTTAAATTCAATATAACGAGTAAATAAATGTATAACAAATTAATTTTTAAGTTCAGTAGTAACTGTGTGCAGTTATTTGATGCTTTATATTGTCCTATATTTTTTTCAAAAAAATCCTATATATTCTTATTTTGTCACTTTGACCCCTGAGTAAACTTCTGTGTTAAGAAGATGGCACTGAAAAAAATAGTTGTGAAAAAATGGCATTTCCAATACAAAAACTGCAGCTAGTCTAATTTTCTACATAACTAATACTGGTAAAAGAGTTTGCGTCTGCCTTTCTTTTGGACTTGAGATAAGTAGGATGGAAAAGGATTCCGTTCGTAAATTTACTGATTTTTGAAAGGATTTTCTAACCAAAATTAGAAAGTCACGTGTAGCATAATCCTATTTTCTGAACTGTGAAATCCCATTAGAGAGAAGCGAATCAAAAAGCATCGTTTATTGCAATAGAAATCGTAACGATAATCTTTAATGTTGAAAGTTGAACTGAAAGGTCGACTTTGCATGATGAGCACTCTCTTGAGTTTAGACTATGCATCATATTTGAAAGATCTTTTCAGTTCGTAGCATAGACTTATTATTATCGATAGACTGCGCTTTCCCACTTCAATCATACAACGAGAATGAAACCAAAATGAATCACAAAATTCGTCTATTAGTCACGTGGTTTTTAATTTGGCTACATCGTAAAATTAATCCTTTATCTAATAATCTTATTATCCTTTATCGCCTGAGTGAGGAGAAACCCGCCAAATCTGTCGCCTGAGTGAGGAGAAACCCGCCAAATCTGCAACCCTACTTCCAAAAAGTCCCTACTCATGTGATTCATTTTGGTTTCATTCTCGTTGTATAATTGAAGTGGGAACGCGCAGTCTATAGATAATAATAAGTCTATGGTTCGTAGCTTTCAAGAAATTCGAAATAACCTAAGTACCTAGTTACTAGAACTAGAATGGATCTGAAGTTAACTTTTCTCGTAATGCAAAATTAGTAAATATTAATAAAAGCTTAATTACATATCAATGCGATATTATGGTGTTTTACTTCATTATAATTCTAGTAATAAATTTTAGTTGGAAAATTCTCTCTGCTGTTTTAAAATTCAAAACTTTGCCCCAGTTACCAAAAATACTATAGGGTTAATAAGAATTGGAAAAAATTCGTGTTGTAAGTTAGATTGGATTAGATCTCTTGTAGACAGTAGACACTTTTCACTGACGTAAATTTTATGACATTAAAATATAATGCTCAACTATGCCAACAAGAGGGAAATATAAGAGATACCGGATTTTGGCCGTCGATTGCTGATTAAAAAGTATACCATTTTTTAAAAATAAATTTTATCCATTGGATCGCATGGAATTATACTATTTGTAAAAATTCTTCAATGATGAATTTTCTTATTTTCAATTACACCGTCTTCTAAACAAAAAAGGGAGTATCTCCACCATTTATCAGTTGGGAATGGACCTAGAATTTTGTAATAGAAATAGTTTAAATGATATTTGTAAAGTCTGGTAAACAGAATAAATAATAATAGTGTTAATTTGTACTCTTACGTCTTTTTAACTTAATGGGTAATAAGGATTCTATAGGTAAAGGTAATTTGAAAATTATGAAATTGGAGATGTTGCCTTCTCACTTCGGAAACGGCCTATAACAAAATACACGATGTATCCATGTATATTTTTTGTTCAATAAATGGGTAATATCATGCAAAAAAATTAATTAGAATTTAATTAGGTTAAATTCTTTTAAAGCAATTTTTTAAAATGTTTTACAATTGCATTATTTTCCATGCATACAATTTTTAAATTTGGAATTATTTTTATATACGATGATCTACATTTATTGAGGTATAAATTTAAAATTTTTTTTAATTGACATAGTATTCTTTACTTTCTTAACATTTTAATATAACAATTATAATCCTATTCTTCGAGCATTAGTGTCTAAGAAGAACAGATACGCCAACTATTTGGCACTGCATTATTTCCTCCACAACTATTGTGTATGATTTTTTAAAAAAATCCTTGAAATATCTCACATGGACCCAGTCTCTATTTTTAGGCAGCATCTTTTCATCCCCGCATCAAGGGGTTATGGTTGCTAAGCAACGGACGCTCATTGATCGTACAGGAGACTGAGACCTTGCCCTACTTTCCGGCCTCTGTTACTTCCACGATGCAACGATGCTGGATTTCTTCATTTATTATTATTATTACTTTTTTTTTTTGGCAACAGGGTGAGTGGATTGGGTTGATTGTGGAACAGTGGGGTTTCTCCATTGTTCTTTCTGTGCATTCTGGTTGGATGATTTTTTAAAATCTTAATATGATCGAAGATTAGATTGACAGGTTAAGGTGAAATGGGAGTGTTAGTAAAAACCTGTTTTTAACAAAATGTCATTGGACCATCCTAAAGATGTTGCTTTGTATAATAATTTGTTTTTAGTCTTTGGACCAGTTTATCAACTAATTCGAAAATGTCTTATGTTTTTATAGCAATCTAAAGAAAGGGATCCTCAGTAGGCTGTAGATATAGATGAGTCATATAGTACAAAGCAGGATTGGCATGGTTACGGTTTAAACCAAATGTTTTTTTCTCAAGAAAAAAAAATAAAGAAACAAATTATAATTAGTATAATTTTTATTTATTTATGATTAGATTTTTCAAATTATTTGATGTTGTAAATAACTTCTATTTTTAACTGAACAACTAAACTTTTCTTTCTAATATTTTTTCAGAAAATAATTCACTAAGTAAAAAAATTATACAAATACTATAGATAGAATAAGTTCTAGTGTATTTTAAAATGAATTTTGTAATTAAAGACTGTTGGAAGTTTTTATAAATATCAACAGTAAGTTTTTATATTAAACTAATAGATATCTTAATGTTTTGTAATAATTTAAAATTATTAATTTAGTCTTAAATTATAGGCTGCTTTTTAAATTTATTTCTAAAATAGAGGTTTTGTGTTTTAACTACTTATTTCTAAACATTAAAAATATCATTTTGAACAACTTATCACCATTACTGATGAATTCAAGAGCCAGATTCCATATTTAGTAATAAACAATTACCATTATATTGCATACATTGTATTTTTAAATCCAATCTATGCAATGTATACGTTTTTTTAATTTTTTTTATAGTATTTCTAAATAAAATATTAAAATTTTATACGATTTGAAGTCCACATAAGTAGAAACAATTGTATATTTACTTAGTTTAAATTATTTTCAGAAGGAATATTAATTGTTATTTGGACATTAATTATTCTAGTTAATGTCAAAATTTATTTATAAATATGTGTTCATGTAATTAGAAAAGGATTTAATAATAAAAAAAAAACATAAAAAAAACCCGGTTGATAAAAAAAAAAACTGATTTCCTTCCCTCCCCCTCCAATTTCCCCCCCCCCCCTTTTTTTTCCTTTTTTTTTTTTTTTTTTTTTTTTTTAAAAAAAAAAAACTTGGGTTTTTTCCAACCCTGGTACAAAGTGAGACAGCTTAGAGCTAGTTATTAAATTTTATCAGCAAAACCTCTAACTTAGTTTCTGATAAGTCCCAAACTTACAGGTATGCGTTAAAAAAGTTAACCCATTAAAATAAAGTTTATTTCATTATTCATTCAATTAACTCATTAAAACAAAAGTTTTATATGCAATGCCAACTGTTATGTGCAATTGCAACTTTTTAGAGTGATATTGAGCTCCGATCGACTTTTCTTAGTGTTTGACCACTATGAATAGAATAATTGATTCCGTCCCACGGACTAACCCTTTTTGTCCCCAAAACTTGATAAAATGCCTTGTCATCGACAACGAGTCTATCTGTAAAGTTTCAGTTTGATTGGCTGACAGAAATTACCCTTCCGGACGAAATTAATCCTCCACAGATTTGTCCAAACAAACTCGAAGTTAATGTTATAGATAAATAAAATAGCAAAGTCGAAGACGATAAATACTTTTTAGTAAAATTATTTTTGTAATTACCAAAATAGGCTTGATTCAAAATTATGTAAAGGTATCTATAATTTTAGAAATGATCGCAAATCGTCTTTGCGCTTTCAATTCGAAAAAGTAACCAACACCATGTGCATGTCGAGGAGAAAGGTGAAGCGATTATCCAACTTCCTATAGTGTGATTGATAAGGCGACTGGTTGGGACGCGTATATTCCCATGGTTCCGAATAACTGAATCCCCCACTGGTAAATATTTTCAAAAAATGAGGTCAAGATGGTTTCGAAATTTGAAGAACTTGGAAACATCACTAGCGCCGAATATACTTGAAGATTAATTGATTTACCTTATTTTCGACTTCCCAGTTTGAGTATGAAAATGTCTCATAGTTCTAAGTCTTAATATAATATAAAAAAAAACAGATCCCCCCATTTTCTCCTGTGTGGTCCAACGACGCTCCTTGTCCGCCCCTGCCTTCCGTGCTAAAAAAAGGAAGAACTGAAATAAAAACCAATTCCAAATCATCGCCCCTATAATCCTGTGGATAGCTGTCATTTTTTCCGGGCTTGTTGAGAATTAGGAGAGAAAATTCTCTGGAAATCCCATAAACGTCGGAGGAGGCTTTAAGTGAATAAGAGTTGCAAAAATGTCAGCTAACTCATGATTGGGTTAAAGCACTCTCGTCGTAAAGAATAATGGTTGTCGACGTTCAAGACCCGATGAAGTATTTTTGGTACCCTTAAATGCGAAGTGCGTTCGCCCCCTTCTCTGTGGAAGTCGATTTTTGTCAGTTGGGAAACAATATGGTGGAGACATCGTAGTTAGTTGTGATGGAACTGCAAAACCTTGTCTAGAAAAAATAAGTTATATTTTCTAGAATTGTTTAGAGTTTGGTTTATCACATTTGTACGATGACGTTGCCCAGAAATGCTAATTTGTACAGGGTTCCCACGGTCATTGAAAGTCATTAAAAATGCTTAATATTTTTTAACTTGTTTTCAAGGCCTTGAAAGTGCTTGAAAATGCTTAGAGGCCCTTAAAAGTCCTTAATTTTTGAGAATGTTTTGTGCCCAACTGCAAAAGTTATAAAAATACAACTCGGACTTGCTATCCCCGCGTGACCATCACTTATCTGCATCGTATCGGAGTTCTCTGACATATTTGTATTACTTATCCACCACCTTGTAACTTTTTTGGTAGAATATACTTTATTAACAATTTATGTATAGACATGATGCCTGAAAACTAATTTTCAAAGGTCATTAAAAACATTATTTAGGTCCTTAAAAGTCATTGATTTTCATTCTTTAATTTGAGTGGGAACCCTGTATGGATGTTAAATTACTTGATTCTTGAAACAGTATTATTATTATTTTTTTTAGTGCATTAAGTTTTCTGTCATTTCAATTTTTATATCTTGTACTAAAGCATTTTAATGCCATGTCGTGTTTGAAAACTTAGTATTGTAGCTGAAATAACTATATTAACAAATAAAAAAAAATATTAAATTCTTGAAGAATAAGGAAATTAATCGAAAAATATTTCCCGCTCAAATAATAAAATATTTGAATTTTAAGTTAATTCTATTTGATTCGCATTCAGGGATGGCACGCCTGCGCCAAAAACTGTGCCAATTTAAAATTCTGATACAACCTGATACGAAACGGCCTTTTGTGCGATTTTTGCACCAAATGCCATTTCTAATTTTTTTTTTTTTTTAATTTGGTGTATGTGTCTGTAGGCTGAAAAAAGCCTGCATTTCCGTGACGATTCATCGGCAGTTGTTTCGTCATTGTCACCGTACAGCGTGTCAGCTATTTCCAGGGGTATGATTCTTCCGCCGATTGGCGTTTTTTATTATTTTTTTATTTTCATATTTTCCTGTTTTTTATAAATTTCAGAGTCCATTCTTTTCTGCAATTTTTCTAGCTTAAAGGGTAGTTTTCACTTTCCCGATTAAGTTTCCATTATTATTTCGGATTGGTACAATTCCTCAAATTTGAAGTTTGTGGACCGAAATTTCGATCATGGATGAGCCGATCACCTCGATTCATGCTTCATCTAAGCCTCATTATTTACGTGGGCATGATGGACATTTTACTGAGAGTTACGCTTATATAATGGACACTATTGGCAAGATTCCCTTCTCTATGGCGATCGATATCGCCGAGATTTACATTGTAGTGTTATTATAATTTTCGTCAAGTATTGCGCCGATATAATAGGAGACTTGCATTCCGAAAGGAGATTGCATTCGACGCTATTTACGTTGGTGTGATGATAATTTTCGGTAGGTGTTACGCTGTTGTTAATATCCTATTTTACTTTGCTTTTAAGTTAACCACACAACTTGCATTCGTTCGAATTTCTCCAGGCCCTGATGCAATGACTACTTTTTTGTCGTTGCTTCCTCTAATGTTACAGCATCTACATCCGTTATTTGCGTTGGTGTATGATGGCCGTTTAGGCGAACGTTACGTTGATGTTATGGCAGCTATTTCCGTGATTTGTGCCGATATGGAGCACCATCGCCGAGATTTGCGTTGTGTGAGGATCATTTTTGTCGGTCGTTGTTACGATGTAATAGCCGCTATTGCCGAAATTTGCACCTGTATTTTGGGCATTTACACTGATTTTTGTATTGGTGTGAAGACGTTTTGGTTGTGCGCTGTTGTAATATACGATATTATCGTGATTTGCGCCAATGTTATCCGATGATATTATCGAAGTTTGTTCCGGTATGGTAAGCGCTATCACCGGTATATACGTTGCTGTGATTGTCATTTTCACCGATGTTTATGCTGAAGTAATATCGACTATTGCCGAGTTGTGCGATGTAGTTTTGTTGGTATTCGCCTATGCTTTCTCTGATATGATAGCTATGTCCGTGATTATTGCTTGTGTAAGAGGTCTCTATTTAGTTTATATCGATTCAGGATTGCTCAAATTTAAATATAATACTGGGGAAGAAATTTCGTACTGATTGTAAACATTTTATTTATAGTCTATGTTTAAAATTGTAATTTTTACTACAACTGTATGTAAAATTGTTTGTCTACTTTAGCTTGATAAATAATTTTACATTTTAGCTGTAACTATAAATAATAGTTTAAAAGTTGAAGCATTTTTTTTTTTGTGTGTGTGTGTGTGCAATTGTTTAACTTGTGCACCAGATAATTGTCCATTAATTATTATATTTACAAATATTTAATATTAATATTTGATTTTATTCATATATTTTTTATGGACATTGTCTTTTCATTTGTTTACTGTTTGAGTAGTAGTAATTGACGTGAATATTACTATAGCATAATTTAAGGAATTAAATGTTCTTATAAAGAAGATCCATCTATTAGTTGTGCAGTAAATATATTAAATGCAATAAATGTAGTATCCTTCTAAACAAAACAATCATTACATAATACAAATATTGATTTAAACTTATTATAAAAACCTATTTCAATCGATTAAAATTTTGATTTTAACTTATACAAGGCAGAAACAAAATATGATTTTTCCTGTCATGAAGTTGATAAAATTCCGATTTCAACAAATGCGAAATTTATACAAAGTTGGGTTTTGGCTGATACGAAGTTGATACAAAATTGAATTTCGGCTGATACAAAATCGGATTTCAACTGACACGAATCTGATACCAGTGAGACGTGAAGCTGATCCCTGTGTATTGAAGATAATACTCCCCCCCCCCCCCATGAAGATTAAACTAAGGTTTTTGCGGAAGATACCCAGTAGGTGACGATTAAATGCCAAAATTGAAGGGGGCTGATCCTGACGATATCACCGCAAAAAAAAATAAAAGATCAAATAGCAATGGGAGAAGGGAGGGGGGGGGGGGACATTTATACATTTTCCGCTTAGCTGAGCGGTAGTAAAAAAGTGTAGGGTGATACAATTCCATCATACCCCTCATTTTTCACCGGCATTACAGATACCCTTAATTTATTTGCATGCCAAGGATTGCAACCATGACGGAAATTCATTGTGACTTTGATATATCTTGAATTCCTACAGGATCCTCAGAATGAATGTTCTTCTACATAGTTTGGAATGCCTGCAACTTGTATCTCATCGACCCATAAATCATAACGTCAACTTCTTTGATGTCCATTTTCCTCTTACAGCCGAAGCGATAAAGCCAGCCCTCGTGTTTTCCAACAAGTTAAGACTTCCTCTTTTGCCGATTCCTTGCTGATGTATTTATTGCTTGGCGTTCGCCGTATGTATGTCGTTAAGGTTAAAGGACATAGGCTGCCAGTGAAAACTAGCTTTTCGTACCCACTTTTCTATATCTTCACTGGACGCGATAACGAAAGCCACCAGTGTGTTTTAATCAACGGGTCATGATCTCTTTGGTGAATAAGGGTATTGCGAAATGGTTTAAAATCAGAATTGTGATAATTGGAACGTAGTTGTCTTATTGTGGCAGTACTGTTACCGCTTTTGCATAAAATGCTGGTTCGGTTCACCTGGCATGTACTATTTGTTGGCATAATGACTGAAATTCCCTGTTAAGATTGACGACATGTGGTAAAAAAACTTTTCTAATGAGCAGGGTTTTTTTATTAAACAAAAGTGTTAGCGTGATACTTGGCAAAGAAACTTGTCACCAAATATCTAAGTTTTAATTATCGATGGTTTTAATACGATACATCTATTTGCAGTCGAGTTGTGATCTTCCCATCGCGACCTTCAAATTGATAAATGACCCATGTCTGTAGGTTTTTTAGTTTGAGTTAGCGAATTGCAAATTAATTTCTGGTACTTCTGGTCGTCTTTAATTTTGATGTAGGAACTATCTTCATGTAAACCTTTTTTTTTTTATTTGACACTTTGCACTTGTCAAGCATTTGTAATTATGTTTGCACTGTAAGAAAGCCGTAGTGCGAGAATGTTCCACATTATTTCTAAAAATCTTTTTGAAAAAAAATCTATGATTACTAATTTTAATGAATTTGTTCTATGCACTTTATTGTATTGGACCGATTTTACTTTCAAGAATTTCATTGCTTGTTTTCCATAAATATTATTGCAAGGTTAGGGTGTGTAACAACCATCTTACAACAGTAAAAATATCGGAGAATTCGGTAATGCAGGAAATACCAGATTTTTTATTTTTTAAATTTTTTTTTTAATTGCAGTTTAACCAAGGATTTAATTTTTTCTTTATTATAAGTTAAAAAAACATTCCAAAGAAACTTCACAGTAGGGAAATAAATCAAACTTCCCCCAATAACTTTAATTTTTGTGTATGCAAGACATGTCCGAAATTCAAATTGCTTTTTGGGCAGTATGTATTGTTTGTTAAGATAAAATACAATGTAAAACATATTTTTATTCTGAGTAAAAGCGTTCAAACAATGTTACCAAACAGTTTTAAAAAATTAAACTGGTCTGATTCCCTTTGTTGTACTTTAAGTTCAATTGAAAATTTCTCTTGGGCAATTGCAATATGACCTTAAATTTCAGTATGAACCAGGCAGGGAACATTTCAAGTATTGCTGTATATTGTGAAAACTAAGTTTCTTATTATTGCAGTTATGCAACAATCCAACAATTGTCGATTTACACTGGTCTCATTCACAGATCTTTGATTACAACTGGATAGTTTATAAGCGATTTCTGCTCTGCAAGCAGGTGAAGCCAATTGAATGCTTCCCTCCATCTATGCTACATAATAGGTTGCCTACGGTTAGAAACATGCTCTGTCTTAGAGCACTATCCAGAAGTTACAGTTTTTGATCAGTGATCACTTCTGTAAGTTTGAATTTCTGATTACACAATTAGTTATTTTAAGACTTCATAATCTATATTTTTTAAAGGTATTTTACCTTTTTTTAATTTATAAAATGAGTTTTTATTAAAAGATCGCTTAGCAAACTTCTATTCGAAAAAAGTCCTCATGTATAAAATTTGACGAAATTTATCTTTTGCTGCTGAACCCTTATGGTACTGGCACAGAACTGCAAACTTGTTTTGTCTTTATGTATTTGGATGAGGTTGATAATTTACAAATTTTAGGAACGTGTTACTTTTTCTGACAATGCCAGGGAAAGTGCATTTTTGCATCCCCATTATAGACATTGACTCATTGTTGGTATTTTCAGAAAAAAAAAATTAATGATGTCACGACAGCTAAGTAAAGAAGCGATTTTTTCTTAAATAAATATGAAGAGTTACTATGCTTTGAACTATTTGTTCAGCCACTCACTTATGCACATTTCATTTTTATCGCGTATAGCAAATAGATCATGTCGTTGATGTGCATAAGCTTCAATAAAAATTATCGAAAAACTAATTTTTGAATCTAATAAATTATTTCACAAATTTAAAAAAAAAAAAAAAAAAAAAAAAAAAAAACTGATTTATTTTATTTTATAAATAAAATATTAAGTTACTTTTTTTTTAATCAATGGTAGCAAAACATGAAAATTAACGGGATATTGTAGTTAAAAAGCAACTAACATTGAAATTCGACATCATTGAGAAATTCAAATGAAATTCTAATTGTACAATGGGTATCCTGGTGTATAATTTTTTTTTTTTTTTTTTTTTTTTTTTATTGCAACTGAATATTGTGCTTTCATTAAAGAGCGCATAACGTATAAATTATGAGTTGCATCACCGAAACTGAATATTTAGTTCTAGTAATAATGAAACGCAATTTTCAGGTACGTGAAAAACGATTGTGAGTTGAAAAATTCTCTTCGGTGTGGAATTCAAAACGTGAAACACCAACTGTCGTCCCACTCCCCCGTGTCATGTGATCACTACAGCTGTTTTGGCTGGGCAGCTGGCTCCGTCAGCCTTTTTGCCAAAAGCAGCGCGCGCCAGTGTTGTTACCGCATCGCTTCTGCTCTGTGAGGTTCTTGGCCCACATGTGCGGAGGAGGGTTGCCGCCGCTTGGCAGTTTATCGCCTTCTTCAATATCTTCAGATTGAATTTGTTTGTTTTTTAAATCACCAAATATTTAGATAGCGATCGCCACTAACTTTTAGAGGCGGTTCATATGACTTATGTTGGAACAATGTGTTCTAGTCTATTCTTATAATTGATTGTCCAGCTTAAATTCACAACAGTTTCCGTTCATGTTTTCAAAGAAATTTTTGTCCGTTGCAAATTTTTTCAAAATGATTTTACATTGATGCCTTACTTCAGAAACTGCTTCATTTCAAAAATTTATTTGATCTTCAAATAAGAGCAGTTTTGGTGTTCTACAAGATCTCAAAAACAGAACACTTATAAAATCTCTTCCAGGGGCGTAGTCAGAAAAAAATTCTACAAAGGATGTGGAATAAGGTATTAATAATATTTCTTATTGTTAGTAATACCGCATGTGTTTGATAATCAAGATAACATATTTTGCTACCTATTTTTTTAAATGCAAAAAGATTTTAATTTAAATTATCATTTAAACGAACAAAAAAATTTGCGTTCTATAACAAACAAAACTATGGGTGTTGAACATTGCACAACTTTTAATTACACTATAATATTGGTATTTGCATTCAAATTTTATATGGTGTTAATTACCGTTTTTCATATTTTCCCGTGTTTAAATAAAATGGCCAGTTTGGCGATATTTTTGGCAATAATTTTTACATGGTTTAAAAAAAAAAAAAAACATAACGATGAAATTGGCGATGTTAAACGATGACCGTTGCATTGTCCTTTCTTTTGTGTGAAACAGAAAAACAAACATTTATTTGACGGGTGATGCTCAAGGGCAGTGAGCTCTGTGTTAAAGGCACACTCGTTTTTTAATCTTTTATGCTTTTATCGCATTTCTACGGGAATTTCGAAGGTGGGGACTTTTAGAACACTTTAAGAGGCATTAGCACAGAGATTTTAATCAAATTCTTAGTACTGGTCTGGTGCCGTCTGTGTTAATTAGACTGCAGACAGACCTCAGGTTCTTACGTAGATAAGATTACAACTCCTTAAAGGGTGAAATGTTTAGCAATAAACTCTGCCGAAAGATCGCATAGTGGAACTCCTTTGATGAGTGTGGTTTGAAAAAGCTGTTCAATAAACATAACCAAAGTTATAACAAACAAATTTATTAACTACTAGGTTTACTTTACAGAAATAAAGGTTACTTTAACAATTAATGATCGCTTCTCTTTTACCAATTTTAAACATTGAATTTACTTTACGAAGTCGACCTTAAATTACCAATCCTATCAAGTTTATATTAAAAACCCCAAATCGGGTACTGTTTACACATATTCAAACACATTTCATTTAAATAGTCATTTTGGCCAGAACTCAGCTGCCCTCGCTACTTGTGGTTAAGATTTAATATTAAATTTACTCAAAAGTTAAAGTTAGAAAGCTGGAAGATTAGCTTAAAATGTGAATAAATGACTTCACGGTACCTGAGGCCATACTCGTCATGGCGTATTCTGCCATTCTCGGGAAAACCTATATATCCAAAATGAGCCTGCGGCGTTTTCTAATTCTCCCACACCTCAAGCAAAAAACTCCGAATGAATGCCCCGGGCTCTCGTGTCCCCCCTTTTTACCTCAAGACCAAGGCGGGGTCCAAATTCGCTCCAGCCAGTCCAAAAGTCCGCAGGTTCAAATCTCTGGTTTTGAACTCTAGCCAATCGTGAACCCTAACATCACTGAGATCCCGCCTCTGATCCACAAGCGTCAGAGACTGGACTCGGACCTTCTGACGTCAATTCTTTGTACCGCCTAGAAGTTTCCGATCCCCTCTCCTCACACCTGTGATGCACCTGGGCCCTAATAATTCTGAATCCCAGCTTGCTGTCAAACGTAACGTCAAGCTGGCGCCAGCCTTTGTAACCCTTACCTAAAATTGAAAAGCCCCCGAGTATTTATGACGTCTGGCTCCAGCTCGATTCTGCCTTCACACGAAATAGTGAATGTAAACCCCCCTTTCAAGATTTCCCGACCTTTAATACACAACTGACCTTTTGACCCTATCGTTCCCTGCAATCCATGGCTTTTGAAAGCAACTCGCCAACACATGTTGCAAAAGTACCTTTCTATCGGCCATGGCTTTTGTAAAAGAGCTAACTGACTTCTTTGCCTTTTTCTGGACTTTCCAAAATTCCTGATGTTCAGTTCAGCGGACTAACACTTAGAACCGTTTTAACAATTGCTGAAAAACATGATTTTTCATAAGTTCCACCCTATGCGCATGAGTAATTTTGACGAAAACATTAATGGTAGGTCCCATAAACCCGCGCAACAAATTTGGAAATCGTAGGACAATTTTTTCGGGAGTTAAATATGCTGACCAAGTACACGCAGACATTTTTTTCTAGACAACTTTTTTGAAGTCAGATTGTCCAAAACGTGGGGAAAAGGGGGGGGGGGGGGGAGAGAACACGATTTTGATTTTTTTTTTGACCGGAAACAATACTTTCATTCCCCTATGTTAATATGGGTAATTGAAACAAGGGTCTCAGACCTGCACCCAACTGCGCCAAATACAAAAATCTGCTCCAAATGCCATATTTGCGCCAGAACGCGATTTTTTTTTTTGCGTGACGAAATTCGATACTGTTTGCCGCTGTAATATCGCTATTGTTGAGAAACATTCCGGTATATTCGGCGCTAATGCTGATATTTATGTTGGTGAGATGGTTCATTTTCTCCGAGTGCTACGATGATTTGCGACGCTAATGCTGACATTATTGTCAAGTTTTACGTTGTTATGACGGTCATTTTCGTCGATTCTTTCATCGATATAATAGCTCTGTAGTATGGAGAATTGCACCAGTTAATTAGACGCTATTGCTGGTATTTTCGTTGGTATGATGGTAATTATTGCCGAGTGCTACGATATTGCAATATCCGAAATTTACCCCGATATTACTGAAAAAATGTCTCTGTTACTGCTATGAATTCCGTCGCTAATGCAGACATTATTGCAAATTATTGTGATGGTCATTTTCGTCGAATCTTTTACCGATATAGTACCGCTGTTATTGGAAATTGCTCCGGTTTATTCGGCGCTATTGCTGATATTTTCGTTGGTGTGACTGTCATTTTCGAAGAGTGCTGCGCTTTTGTTAACATCCGATATTACCGAATCTTGCACAAACATTACCGAGAAAATTTCAATGTTACCAACATTTGTGCCGATATGTTCGTTTTTGCGATGGTCATTTCTGCTGAGTCCTCACTTTACATAATAACGTCATACACGTCTAATACACTGATGTAATAGCAACTATTGCCGAGATTTACGACGCTGTTTGGTGACTTAAAAAATACGATATTACTGGGATTTTGCGCCTGTATTACCTAGGTTGCGATGTTATGGTGGGTGCTATCCCGATATTTATGTTATTGTTATATTCGCTTTCTCCAAGGTCTATGGTAATGTATTAACAGCTATTGGCGAGATTTGCAATGCCGATTTGGTGACATTCGTCTCGGGTAATTCTGCTTCAAAATTTATGTTTTTTTTTTTCTACTGCAAAATTTATTTTTCTGCTATAAAAATTGTTGTTTCAGGGTTTTTTTCCCCTAATTCCCCCCCCCCCCCCTACAAAAGTTGCTTTTACATGCTACAAAGGGCATTTTTCTTGCTACTAAACTACTCCTGCTACTAAAAATCCTGCTCCGAAAGTCCTTTTTCCTGCTCCAAAAGTCATTTTTCCTGCTCCAAAACTTAATTTTACCTTCTCCAAAAACTGCTCCAAATCTTTCTGAGTGAGTGGGATCCCTGTTGAAAGTAAAAATTTCGGATGATGATTTTTCTCTACATCCCTTCCTCTGGTTAAGTATTTGACCACTTCGATGCTATGTTTTTCTATCCGTCTAAAACAATTAAAAGTGAAAAAATATAGGAACTAGTAAAGTGATTTAAATAAAATTTAGTAAGCATCTAGCCATGCGTAACCAAATTCCGAGAAATAAGAGTGTTAAAAAAAAAACCAAAAAAAAAAAAACCTTCAATCTTCTTCTTTTCCTGCTTGATTCCATCTGAAAGCTATGGATGAGATAATTTCAAAATATTTCACTCAATTCACATTAAAAAAATTTCAAACAAAATTGTAATTATAGTAAAATATTACGAATACAGTTTATTTAAATCATGAGTGTGAGTTAAGAAAAAAAAAATTACTATTTCAATAATATTTTATAAATTTATATTTTCAATTAAAGTAGTCGAATTTATATTTTTAATTCTTTTTAAATTAAAGTATTACATTTTATTTGAGCCGCCCTTTTCTCCTTCAATTCCTGCACTTTTTTTTTCATCCAATAACATATAATTAAAATATTTAATTGAAATCGCATTTCATGTAATTACTTTAAACTTATATCATTAAAATACTTTTATTAATTTTGTTTCGATATTTTTAATCAGAATTTAGTGCTAATTTGGCATCTTAATTTTAAATAATTAAAATCTGAATAAAATAAACGTAAATGTTGACAGAAAATCATTATTTCTTGCTTCTTTCAAATCGTCTTTTACTAACTTCCATAAAATCTTTAGTTTGTAACCTTTATTATTATTATTATATTTACTTAACATTAAACTACAATCATTGCTAGCATTCCGTGGCAAAAACAATTTGGCAAGGTCTTACATATGTTATTTTTTTTACCTCAAAGAAGCTTAGAAATCTTTCAAGTTAATGCATTTTTTTTCTCTAAGTTTGAAATAGGAGTTTTTATATGTTCGGTTTACTACTTTTCCTATTTACTCTTCGCTATAAATTAACATATTTTCAGGAATAAATAGTATAACCCATAAAAAAGTTTTTCATATAAATCCTTTGCCTATTTTTAGGTTCATTAAAAAAGCGTGTGTTGCCAGCGTGTGCGTGGTGTTGGAATCTAATTTTAAATATTAAAAACGTCTCTATCAAAAAAATATGCGGTAAACTACTTTTCAAAATTTATTCATTAAAAATGAATGCGAATTCATGCACTCATATTCAAATGTCTTTTATTTATTCTGATCAAAACAATTTTATTATTTATTTTTCAAAAGTCTGTTGGCTACATGAAAGAGTTTCTTCAATGATTGGTTAAAGGCTATTCCCGCGCGATTGGATGACGGCAAGTTGGTTTATTAGTATTCCGCAAAAGCGACTTTTTAGTGACAGCGACAGCCGCCAAAGTTTGATAGAATGCATTATCATCGAATCTATCTGCCCAGTTTCAGCCCGATTGGATGACGGCTAAGGGGGTAATTAAGCCTTTGCAGATTTGCTCGCCATCGACATACCCAGCCACACACACAAAAGTGAAGTTCATATAAAATATTTAAAAAAATTAAGAAAATTAGTTAATTTTTACATTTTGGGATACACACATCAGAATCGTGTTTATTTAAGTTTATTAATCCAATAGTTAGAAGAAAAAAAAGATTTTTTTTTTTTTAATGCTCACTTTTTAGTTCAGTTTTATTTAGTATTTAGAAGTCCGAAACATTCTGACAAAAGTTACCAATAGCCAGGTGCACATTTGAAGGAACGTGCTCAAACGTGATATGAATGGTGAATGGACCCCTTGGTAAATAAAAATGGATTTCATATCTGGCGCCCAATCTTGGCGCGATTCCAGTTCACCGGCAACCTTTTCTCTTCATCGGCTAAGAAGAAACAGGCGGCAGGGTTTTCCGTTCGGGCACTTCACTGACGTCCGTTGACGACACGGAACGCAACTCATTCGTTTCCCTTGTGGGAAATATCTAAGAAGGAAGCCTTTCTTATCATACTTCTCAGCACAAGAATCATTCAGTTATTAGTCAAAAGATAAAAGACCCTTGCCGCCAAATTTCAATCAGTGTTTATAAAATATATATTTTTTTTCTTATTTGAAATGAGCGATTGAAAAAAAAATGAAGGAATCCTTTCTGCTCCACATGATTGTTGACGATTTTGTAGAATGTGATGTTCGGTTTTGATGATGCTTTTTTTTTTTTTAATTGGGATGTGATGGTGCATAGTTCGTCTTGCTTATCCTTGGATTTTTCGTGTGTGTGACCGGATTTCTTGTGTTCTTTCTGCAGTTCGTCGAGGGGTGATTCCTACCTGTCCTGCTGGATTCCAAACGGATCATGACCAAAAAGGAGTGGTAAGTGTAATTTTACATTTTGTGTTTGTTCGAGGGAACCTTTCTACCAGAATTTAAAAAGAGAAAAATACGAAATAACGTATAACAATTCTGAAATATAAATTGGCAAAATCGGTTACGAATTGACATCAGATATCGGTGAACCCTGACCCTTTGTATACATCCGAATTAATGTTGTAATTCAATTGACCCTCGTACGCCTACACCTTTCCAGTTTCACTGAATTCGATTAACTTTTTTATTTTTTTTATTTATTTTTTTATTTATTGAAGGTATAATTTCTAGCAGGAAGGTTGAACGGACAGCCCATCAAAATGTTGACGTTTTCGGAATCAACTTGTGATATTTGGTTGAAATACTTAAAAAAAAGCTCGGTAAAAACTATAATGTTAAAATTCTTTCGACTATTTATAATTTATGCGAGTTCTTTATATTTATATAGTTCAATAAATTATACTAAGAAAATAAAGGATTGAACATGGCGATTCTTCTAGGTTGTTTTGGCAAAGAATTAACCTTAAAATACAAAACTAAACCTGTGTTAAAACTTGTGTCGGCATAATTTGAAAATTAATAAATAAATTAAACAGCTGTATTTGAGCGGGGAAGAAAAAAATATGCTGCCTACTGTCGAGTGGTGATATTAGTTTCAGAAAAATACAATTAAATTTAAGACTTTTTTATTTTGGGAATTTACCCTTTTTGCCTTCACTTTTACTTAATATACATCAATAATTTTGGAATGTTATTTAAAGTTATTAAAGATTATATTTACGTATCTCTTATAGAAACCAACGACGCTCGACGTTTTTGAAAGCATTGTTTATGGAACACAATATACGCCTTTTATTTGTGGGGATTAAATTCTAAATAGAAATTTATCTGAAATTTCGTATTTTTACAAATATTTTTTTAAATCTTCATTGCTCCAGTTTCTTTATATTTATTGTTTATTTGCCATTTATTTTTAATTTCTATATATTTGAGTGTTTTATTTGCGGTTAGAGACACACTCCCTAAGGGGACATTGAAAAAGAGGATTTACGAATTCAAAATATTTAAATACTTAAAAAATAAAAAATCCTCCAAATTTATTTGGCACTGTTTAGGGCTGCTTGAAAAGCTCGTGGTATCACATTCAGTATATTTCTAATCTTTTCGTAATTGCGATACTGTTATGCTGAATTTTTTTTTTATCCATCAAAAACATAGATACATATTGTTATAAATGGTCTTGCATGTGTTTTTTGGAACCGCGAAGAAGCTCAATGTTTTTTCAAGTTAAAGTATTCTTGCTCTCTAGAAAAAGGAGAAAACAGGATTAAATATAAAGGGGAGAAAATAATATATTCGAAAATATTCCTTTCCATCTTTCTTCTATGCAGTACTATGTGATTTATTGTCCAATATCTTTCTAGTCGATGGACGTTTATTAGCTTTATGTCATTCCTCGACCTCCCATTGCAGGAAACTACGGAGTAAGATTAAATATATCTCATTCTTGCGGAAATGGGATATTTTTTGAGCAATAAATGAAAAATATGATTTGTGAAAACGATTTGTTTGGTCCTACAAATACGACCAATCTCGTTCTGTTTTTAATCAGTTTCTTATGGCCCCATATTTATCATCTTTTTTAAACACAGCAAACTTTTTTTCGTCCTTATTTCAAAACAGTTATTTTTTTGACGCAACTTGTGTTGTGAAATTGCTTGTACTGGATCTGTAACAACATGATAGATTTTTCTTTGCAAATAAGTTTTCACTATTAAAATTAGACCTAGTGTCTTGCCCTTAGAGGCCTATTCGGGTTAAGGATCGAGTTAAATTCTGTACTGATAGTTACACGGTGATATTTTAAAGTTCTTATTTTTTGGTTTAAAGAAATTTAATGTCTTGTGAGTTGAATCAAAATAGAAAATGCGAATTTTGTTTGCTTCCACCCTTTTATTATTCATTTCAAAGATATTTTTAGGTCAGCCTACTTTAAGCTATTGTGAATTACTTCATTTTATTTTTCCAGTACATTTGGATAACATTGTTTTTTATATTGCATAACCCAACTGTGTGTGGGTTAAACAACGGTACGGTCGCCAGATTATTTCAGGGAACGTGTAATTGTTTGTTTTTTTTTAGTTGACACATAATAGACCTTATGCAAACAATTATTTTGAGCTTTTAGCAACCCTATTCCTACCAATTCAACCAATCACAATGCGTCTTAACATTAATTTTATGCACGATATTATTTGTTTAACGAATTGCAAACTCGTGTATTTCATTTTAATCGCTTAAAATAATTAACAGTGACGTCTCCATGTAAAGTTTAAGGCATCTTCTTTGCATTTTCCACAAAAATAAACAAAATGTGTCATGTCATTAACCATTCATGAACTGTCAAACTTTGTGAAAAATACAAGCGTTGATTTTTTTTATTAAAAAAAAATTTCAAGTGCAGAAGATTTCACCTTTGCTTTGAAATATGGCTTTCCGGCAGAGAAAATTTGAAAAATAGAATTGCTATTAATTAAATATCATTCAACATCACGCTCGCACCATTAAAGCGCTTTGTTTCGTTTGGATCTATTCAGATTAATTTGATTTTCTTTTAAATCATGATTTTAAAGTCTGCTCTGAGTCCACTTTTATGTATGACGCCTATAAGTATCACATAGTTTTTAGTAATGGTATTGGTTGCTTTCTACCATTATTCTTTGTGAACATCGAACGTTATATATCACGTGACCACTGTATAAGAGTCCTCGTTTTGTTTGTTATACAGCCTGGCTTTGGTAACTAATGTATGTGAGCCTATGTGTTTCTTGAACAATAAAACCTTTTACATTGTACGTGATGTTAGCTGATATCCGTATCCGCTTTCTATTGCCGCCTATTCAATTTCTCAAAGAGGGTTGTGTCAGAAACCACATGTCTACGTTTTGGCGAAATTGAATCGATACTTTTCCTTCTACGAACTTGCAAAAACCACAGGGTTTAAGTGCTTTTTTTTCTAACGACTCAATATTTTATTTGTTTTTTTATGGGAATTTTTTTAGTTTTAGAATTACTTAATTTGAATAAAAAATTTCATTTCCATACACTGCACGCGATGCTAGGAAGAAAATGATATCAAAATTATAAATATGAAATATGTGTCATAGTTCCTAGAAACGTCGTTTCCATTTCGCAATGCTGATTAGAACATCTCATTACGTCGTTTTCTTCATCAAAGCTCTAATTATAATTGGGTATAATAAGATTTTCGTATCCAATCCAGAAAATATGAACATTGATGTAAACATTTTTTTTATTCATGTAACTTAATTTTTATTCATGATCTAAGATAGAATGTCAGTTGTGTTTCAATGCATTGTTTTCTGAATTTTTTTATTCACTGCATTTACACATTCTGAATTTCGGAAAAAATTTAATTTATTATTATCGAAGTAATTCGCTAAGAAATTAGCAAGCGTAGGTAAAAAAAATACCAAGAGTGTTCCTTTTTTTGTGAATAAATTCGTTAAAAAGTTGTTGAATAATCTAAATTTCAAAGTTGATGCTCTATTTTTTGCCCTTTCTTTTTTATTTTGTGGTAGACCAGATCCAGAAATTCATTGATATTGAGTTCATTAAGACACATTAGCGGATGCTCTTTCTCTGACATATCACTGGACTTTTATAGCGACTGACTTAACTTTTTTCTTAAATTAGCTATGAATGACCATTGTCATTAGTAGTGTCTAATGAATTAGGGAGGAAACTCTGGAACGAGTCTACTTCTTTTGGGTAAATATAATTTGTAATACAGTATTTTTGAGGTACAACACTACCCTAAGATTTATTTTGGGCGATATTAAATTGGGACGAATTATAACATGATCTGATATTTTTCAAAAGAGTTACAGACAGATAAAAATCATGTCCAATGCTTGCTCTTTACCAAAATCTGGACAGTCAGACCTGAAGTTCTTTTGTCTCGCCAGTCGAGTTGAGTGATTCATCTCCTACCACCCACTCGCCAATTCCTTTTATTTACATGGAAAGATGGTGAACTCTTTTCTCCTCTACTGTTTTTCCATTTACATTTCTGGAGATAGGCATCGAAATATTACATGGCGTTCGTGCGGCTATTTGCGGAACAATCTCGTGTCTTTTCTTCTTGATCATTTTTCGACATTCATGCCAGAAGCACGCGATTTATGGGCTGGTTATACGTGAACTTTCGGGTCAGTCCTTTCTTCTAGCGGGCTTGTTACTCTGTTCTGTTGGTTTCTGCGCTATCGAGCGAGCATTGAACGAGCTCCCATTATTATTCTAGTGGTCAGTAACGAGAGAACTGCTCTTTGTCTGTGATTGGTGCGCACTTTCTTTTGTTGTAAAGTTAAACTCCAGTATTGAACGGATTTGTAGTAGTGGTGGCTAATGGTTTTTTTTTATTTATTTTTTATTTATTTTAGCCATTGAAGCTTTTGAAAGTTATTCCTTTAAAATTAGAGTTAAGTTTAAGAAAAAAAAATTAAAGTTGGGTACTTTACTTTTCAAAAGATACTTGTATTTTTTATAAAAAAATCTCTTTACTTGTACTTGAAGTGTTAGATTTTTATGCGAGTTTCATTATATTTTTAAATTATGCATTTATACGTGATTTTTCCTCTGAGCCAAAGAAGACACCGATTATCCCACTTTTCGACCCATTTTCCGTTTACGGGATTCAGCTGCGAAATTATGTGTGTTATTACGTGTTTGAAAATTGTGTTTATTTGGATTATAAAAAAATAATCTACAGTAGAATACTGTAACGCACGTTGTTAAAAAAATGCACTTTCCAAATTATCGCCTTAGTATTAAGTTCTATCAGCTACACTTATAACTTCTGTTAAACGTGATCGGATTCCGCTAACCGATTAAATCTCACAGCACCTGCTACGTGTTTTTCCGCGCCTTTTGCAATAGTGATGGCGGTTATTTACCCTTTTTTCAGGGAAGTGGCTTAAAACAAAATATAATATCAATATAAGTTATGTAAAAAATCAGTCGGGAAATCTCGCTACAATTTTTTTTTCTAAAAAGGCTGAAAGCCATACGCACTGGAAAGGTCTTTAAATGTTCTATCAAACAAATGCTAAATATGTCGCCCATAAAATAATCCGATTCCACAAACTGATTAAATCTCACTGCACCTGCCTTAGCGGGTACTTTTCGCGCCTTTTTCCAGTGGTTATTTACCTTTTTCCAACGGAAGTCATTCAACGAAATCTACCCTCCCGATCTCTCAGTCTGTGGATATAACACAACAGGAAAAGCTCAACGTCTATTAAACAGGCGTGTACGTTTTCTCATGATGTTAGGAGCATGGTGAAGGTTTTTTTTCTTCCTTCCTTGCATCCCTTTTCTTGCCTCAAAGAAGGTCGTGACAGGTGCCTCCTTCCTGTCTGTCCTGGAAGGGGGGAGGGGGGGGGGATCAGTTTCCGGGCCGTGATCCAAGTGGTGGTGGAATCCCTTTCGGAGATGATATTGTAACAGTTCATTTAAATTGTATATATATTTGACTGAATTATATATTTTTATCGGATTTAAATAGTCTTTTTTTATTATGATTTTTTTAATGCTAGCTTGTAGAGAGGGAAAAAATTATTGTGTCTTCTTGATATCCATGACATTAAGAGGATGAAAAACATTAACTGTTTGATAATTTGATGGCAATGCTCTTAGCCTTAAAAGACATTTTTTATATGTTATTGAGTTATGTAATGTTATGTTGAGCTTTTTTATTTTTAAGTAGTAGCTACTTACAAGAGGACTAAAAATGGCAACATGTAGGGCTTGCTATGTTTAACAGAACATCAAAATTAACTTATTAGAACCGCCCTTTCCTGATCTTATTTCCTAATTTTAACTCATCTCAATAAAATCCGAAAGGTCTTGGATGATTTCAGAACATATATTTAGGCTAAAAGAATCGTAGATTTAAAATTAACTTGCTTAAATATCTTTTCCTTTCCAAAAATTCTTTAATTAAGCTCTTTTGCTTTCAATACGCTAGTTCGAATACTGTGTCGCGCTTTTTAATGTTTTTCTAATGTGTGACCTCTTTCAAAGAATGCTTGTGAGGATTTCTTACCAAAAGAAATCTTAAAAGTTTACTTTAAAAAAAAAAATATGTAATTTATATCTTCTCATACCTTCGTAACATGACCTTAATCTACTAGCTTAAAAACTTATATTGAATAAGAGAGAAACTCGCAGAAGGCAAACAATACCTTCTATGAATGCTTGCTGACGCATTTCCTGTCGTAAAAATATCGCCAAAACTTCCAGCTTACAACCAAACATGCCTGTTCTTCAACTTTAGTTTCTCGACACGGAAAATAGACCGTGTACCGACGAGAAATACCCTAATGTGTGACACTCACGACAGAAATTTCTTTGTTTGTAGTTGTCTCGATTTCTTATAGTATTTTTTATTCCTAACATGTCGTGTAAATGTGCGCGACTCGTTCTATACCGCAATTGTTCTGGTCGTGAAGTAGTGGCCACAACAAAGAAATCAATTTGAAGTCGGACGGGTTTCCGATTGCTTACGTGACCGGCTGGCTGATTGAATTGTAGATTGAGGCGAAATACTGTGTTACGTGTATTTGCATGCATGGTCTTGGGATGTGTTTCTGCTTTTTGTTTTGAAAGGAGGAATCGGGTGATTTCGCGATTTCTAAGTCGGAAAATCGAGTGCTTAAATGCAGATTGTAATTTCAAACGCTCTATTTTTGATAGGCTTTGAGATGTTGATGAATGGAACTAAGATTAATATTTAATGTTACCATCGAAAATACTTTGCTTTCACATGAGGCTTGATTAATATGAAGCCAGAAATTTCAATGCTAACAAGCTTCCATTTAATGTAATAATTATATGAAATATTGTCTCAACTTTTAAATGATGCTTTTTATTAAACTATTGATTTTCCAAACTTACTTTGATTGGTCTTCCTTCAGAAGTATTTGCCCACCTGATGACTAGCACTCTGGCCTCGTAGGCGAAAGGTGCCGGATTCGAATCAAAGGTAAGGCATGGATGTTGATTGTGGTTCGGAATCCACGTTATGTTGTAGCTCCCGACCTGATTAGCTGTCATTAGGCATAAAAATAAGTCGTTGAAAGTACAAACCAACCAACCTTCAGAAGTATTTATTAAATGATACATTTCAAAACGACTGTAAGGAATTAACTATGCATAGGCGTTTGGTCGGAAGTAGGTATTTTAGCCTGTTAATGCTCGTTTTCATTGAATTTTTTTATGTGTTTATATATTGAACATATATTATAGAAAGATCTGTAAACTATGTACCCATTATGTTTAGACAATTTCGTAACACAAAATGGATAAATATCGGTAAAAAAAAAAATCAGTGGGTGATTTGAGATTTTATTTGTAGGAATTTTAGTTTTTGTGTCAATATAAAGAGCTATGGCGATGAGAACAACTGCATTTATGGACGTAAATGTTTTATAATTTGGATTGAGTTTTAGATTTCTTTTTCTTTTTACAATTCCTTCAACTTTATTTATGGTGTCAAATCTGAATTAGTACACTACACGAAAAATTGCGCTACGATAGAACCATCTATTTTTAAAATAATTATTCTGGGTCGATCACCCCTTTAGTTTATTGAATACGTAATTTTAACTCCATGGGCGGGACCCTCCATAACAATTTAAGGCCACTCCCTTTGATTTCTATCAGTAGCTCAATTCATGACAGAAGTGATTTGGATTCAACTTGGAAAGCTGACATTTTGATGCTTAAAATTTAGGGCGTTTTAAGCGCTATAATTCTATTGCAGTTTCCTTGTTGAGAAATTATAATTTTATTTTTATTTCTGCTAAATTTATTACATTTCCAAAAATGATCGATGACGAATTCTTTTCAAGTAAAATTACAATTCATACTTATTTTTCTTTTACTTTTTCTGATATAATCCCGAATTTGTATACCTGTATAAATCAGTGTAATTAATTCATGATGGTGTTGAATGATTGATAAATAGAGGGTTCGTAGACCCCGATGTTGGCTTCTAGCATTGGACGGTTTCCAGGATACCTACTCTTCGCTTGGAAAGACGTTTTTGTTCATGGAATTCCAAACAGAAGAGTTGAAGGTAGTGGTAATTAATTCTAATTCTCAACTCCAACCAGTTTTATTTTTTATTTCATTACAGTTTGGTGAGTTTTGCTTAATTCCTTAGTCTGTTATCAAAAAAGCATCGATACATGCCTTGTGTAATATTAGTATCTGCTCTTTCAGCATGAAGTAATCGGGGAAAAATAGCTTTAGAGTGTGTTTCTCCAGCTTAAAAAATGTGAAATCATGAGTAATATATTAAAATATTTAATTTGTCGGTCGCCGTCTTAGCCATTTCAATTTTGTGTGTATTAGCATGAATAATATAACTTTTCGATCATTTATTCTTTGAAAGACTAATTTAATAGTTTTATTCCCCCCCCCCCCCCCAGTTTTATTACATATGTGAAAAAAGTATTAGACGTGTGTTTATGCAAGGACATTTTTATTAAAAATTGTTGTGGTAAATTTGAAATTGTGATAAATTACAAAAAACTTGCCTTTTTCGAAAGAATACAACCCGTCAGCGCCGTTTTTCTGTAATTGTTATAAATAGCAGATTGTGGTTTTGCTCATCACTTTTTTTTTTTTTTTTTTTTTTACGCTCTAGGAAAATCCGGCAAGTTTTAAGCGGTCTCCTCTACCACAAAATTTCCATAAACCTGTATCCATAAGTGGCTTTTTGGCAATGAACTCTTTTTAATTTCGTTACTTTAATTGACCAAAAATGTTTGTTAGCCTATCTCGATCTGGTAACATTAACAAATAAGTATTCTTTGCGAAGAATTGAAATAACCGATTCATGGAAACTTAAAATTTAAAGCATATACGTGTATTTGCTACTGATTTTTTCATTCTCCATATAGATCCTAATCGCAGACTTAATATCACACTATGGATTATT
This sequence comes from Linyphia triangularis, assembly GCA_963978545.1. Classification (NCBI taxonomy): domain Eukaryota; kingdom Metazoa; phylum Arthropoda; class Arachnida; order Araneae; family Linyphiidae; genus Linyphia; species Linyphia triangularis. The sequence goes on along the minus strand of OZ021728.1, from coordinate 78,667,574 downwards.
TGATTAGGGCATTCCTAGTTTAGCTGTCATGTATGTTTACTGAAAGTATGTTACACATACTACAGTACCACATGAAATAAACCCATTTGTGTGAAATATTTGTAATGGAAAGAAGTCCCACTTCTCAATCCTTTGATAAACTGCGTCCTATCCCTCAAGGTACTCGTAAATCACACCACCCGTCGTTGATGTGTTAAATAATACATTTTTCCTGAGCCCTCTTGGTGCGACAGCCCCTAGCCGCACCGCCTACGAGGTGGGCTTTTTTTGGCCTGCAGAGGGAATAGGAATAAATGAAATATTAATGCCAGGGTGTATCTCGAATTTCTCCGAATGGACTCGTGGAATGTCATGGCGGATGTCTATTGGTCCGCGTCTGTTCCATTTTTGTTGCTTTGATGTGTGATGATTTCCGCCTTTGGTGGTATTAGGGTGTGAGTGAGAGAAACCTCTTAAGGAGTTAGTTCTGTTTCGTCAATCTTTGGAAGATTTCTTCTTGGACAAATATTTATGCCTTTCCTTTTTTATGTGGGAGATGCTGGATCAGGGGAAGATGGTTCTCAAGTGTTAAGCTACTTATCCCTTTTGGGCTGGATCGTGGATCCTGATTTCTTTTATGGAGTTACTGGATTAGACCGATGATGTTGATTGGTAGTTGCGTGACCTTTTCTCTGTTAGTCGCAGCGAATGAAAGTGTTGAATATTATATGGAGGAGTTCTGAAGGTTCCCTTATTGAGAGTATTGGTGAGTTATAGAGATACTTGAGCAGATAAGTTAGTGGTTGATGGAAGAGGCGAGGGAGTGTGGTTAAGGCATTATTGCTATGTTCTTAGTTTAAAGTAAAAATGCAAGAATTTAGAATGTCACAGAGATGGAACATCTAGATACTGAACCTCCTCCCTCTCCCACCGGCCACAAACCTACCTGTTCGACAATCTCTGTAACTCTTCAATACTCTCAAAAAGTGAGCTTTCTGAAGTCCTATGGTTTTGTAAAGAAACGCAATATTTTCATTAAACTGTGTCCACTAACTGAAGCATTTATAGTTTTCATTTCAAAATATGAAATTACGGATTTTGTTCATTTCAATAGTGGTGTTCCCTAGAACTGACAATTATTCTTGTTTGGCAGTTAAGTACCACAGTTTAGAAATGTATATTCGACTCAGTGAAATATATAATGATAATAATAGCAGGCTGTGAGTTTGTTTTTTATGTGAATTTTGTTATCTTGAGGAAGATATTTCTCTTAGCATAGATAACTAATAAGAAAGATCAAAGGATAATTGTAGTCTCAATTTATTTGTATTTTACTTCCTTTTTCTATGGTGTTGACTTTCTCCTACATACATTGAAACAACACCATAGAATAAGGAAGTCCAATACAAATAAACTGAGACTACTATTGTCCTTTGATCTTTCTTATTAGTCCTCTATGTTAAGAGGAATAAAGCGACGGTAATTAATTATCCATACTAGTTCAGAGTCGTAATTTTCCTATCATCCAGCTAGACAAATAACTGATTTCATTTATATAGCCGACAAATGGCTTTTCATGGCTAAACTATGATGAAAACTTCAAATTAGTTCGTGAAAATTTGAAACTGTTTGATGTTAGAAGGACTTAAAACCGAACAATTTATTCTGTTTCTGTCGATTAAGAGAGTTACTGAAACAATCAACATTCCAATAAATTGTTTTATGTTATTTGTGTCCTGAATTCGAACTTCCTATCATTGCCTGATAAATCATGTAATCGGAAACTATCAAAGGTATTTGCATAAACAGATATTTTCCCACGAAATTAACTTGGTAAACAGTAAATATATTTTTCGAAAGCTAATAAAATTGAATAGAAAAATTCTTTTGAAATAAAGCAATTGGGTTTGGTTCTGTTTTAGTTTTTTTGCTTGTTCCTTACCTGAATTATTTGCAGTGTTCGATTTGAAACACTTATCATTAATTACCACCTGCCAATTCGACCACAATACCACCTGCCAATTCGACCACAATACCACCTGCCTTCAAGCATATCAGCCCGAATTTATTCCTTAAGATTTTTCTCTTATTTCCTTTTGAATTGACTCTCCATTGACTCTCTTATTTTATCTGACATTTTTTTTTTATCTTATTCAAATGGAAAATTCATGTAAAGCATCGTCGGTAAATAGAAAAAAAGTGCTCATTGGAAACACATGATTAATTGTTGCTGCCTACGCAATCATCCATTTTAGACGTCTTTAGTCTCCCAGGCGCCAAATCGGATGTCTGGCTAAATCTGAAGTCCTTGGCAAATGAAATAGTTTTTTAAGATAAATAAAAATGTCTGTGTACAACATTTGATGGACATAATGCTTCTTGACCACAGACAACTTCTTATCGCTATGTCTAATAGGAAAAAAATGAAATATGGATTTATTATTGGCTGAAAAATTCGATTTTTAATGGTGAGTTATGATTGGTCAAGAGTGTAGTTGAATATTGCTACACCAGTACACCATTGGAAGAAAAAAAAGTGTTAGACGCAATAGGGAACGTCAGGACTTGCTGGATTATTTGATAGGCTAAGTGTTGTAATTGTCTTTGTTTAATGCATGTTTGCTGCAAAGGCATCCGTTTTTCATTTTCTTCAAAAACTATATTTTCTGTAGGAATTGGAATTTTTTTTTTTAAACCGAAATTTTATAATTGGTTTGTATTTTTGTGCCAGATTTTACGTTGAAACATCAGTGGCAACTTCTATTTATGTAATCTTTTCAAATGTTTACGTCTGATGGGATATTTTTCTATGTTGCTCACATTTGATCTCTTTTGTTAAAATAACGTTTGACCGTGAAAAAGAATAAAGAAGTTTTTCTTTAGTGGGCTCACTTGTGCATAGAATTTTCTTATACAATTTATTTTTAATTTTTTTCAATCTTTTGAGGTTATACGCGTTGATAAATTAAAAAAGAAATCATAAGTAAAAAAAAAATAATTAAGTTGATAAGTAAGTAAGAGTAGTGTTTCAAAAATATCCCCCAAGAGAAAATTTAATCAACTAAATTGGATGACACTTTTGATAAACTCTGGTTACGCTAGTTATTTTGAAGAAATAGTTAATTTCTACTACTGCTCTATTTAAACTACGCACTTAGAGTCTTTGCATTTCCTTTTATGTAATGACACAAACACTGACATTGACATTCCCCTTGGCAACTATAAAAAAAAAATCTGGAACTTGAACTACTATCCATACCTCCTTGTTGCAAAATCCCATCCAACCAGTTGTCCGGAAATCAAATAAACAAGAAACGGGTGCTTATAATTGCATTAGCATGGCGGAGATGCTTCAAACGTCTTAATTCTTGTACTCAAGAGTTTGGGTCATTTACCTTTTCTCTATGATATTTAGCGTAATTATAAAACACTGAAGGGGTTATTTCTGAGCTATGTTAGTAAGATTCATGGTTGGTTGCGTCACGGAAAAAATTCTTGGAAATTGTTTGCTCTGATGAGAAAACATATTTATTTTAGGATGAAAATTGATCTTAGTTTTATCAAATTTTTTTATCTCTGTAAAAGAGAGAGATGGAAAGAACTTTTAAATGTTTTTTCAATTTTGTATTTTTGGTTATAATAGTTTAGTGTAAGAATGGATTTGCTGAAAAATTTCCATTAATGTGTGGATGTAATTGTTTATTTTAACCTTTTATTCAAATATTTTCCATAATTAAATATTCTTTTTTTTTCTTTTGGAAAATGTCAATAATAGAGTATGTTGATGAACTATAGAAGATAATTAGACGGTACGGAATCATAATAACTTATTTATGTTGAAAGTAAAGGTTATTTTTTTAAACATTTTCAAAATTACTCCAAATATTTCTTTTTTCTGAGTGTTAGGAAAAGATTTTTTCCAAACCCAGTTTAAAAATATGTATTGGAACTTTAATTGTGCTTTAATAGCGCTTTATGTTTATCGGAAATGTATGTCGAAAATAGTTTTTTTTCCCCCTAAGGCAAGTCTTCTTTAGTGGACAGAAAAATTATTTCCTAATAGGATAAATTGTGATGTTGTCAATGGAACTCCATACTAGAAGCATTTTTATCCAAATAAATAAAGGCATTATGACTCGCAACTTCACAAATAGATTTTTCTCCTAAACCAATATTTTCCAGTACCAATTTCGATCTCCTCGGAGGCCGTCCTTAACAATTACCAATGAAAAATCAATAAAAAGCCTTTAACATCACATCGCTCAAAATGGGGACCCGTTTACCCCAAGACGGAAAGGCTTTCTTCCTCTAGACTTCTTAACTTTTTTTTTATCCACTTTCTCTCCCCAAATAATACCAACAGAATCTCGGCTCCCAAGAAGAAATAGTCTTCTTGAAACGTCAATTAGGATTTCTTTTCAAAACTAAAGTGTCTCTGAAAAGACACGTCTTACGCGCGTTTATTCATCCCTGTCGTTTTGGGCTTGTATCCAAATGCCCCTCCCCCCCCCCCCCCTTCACGAGATTGCTGTTCTTTGGGGGCGTTTATTTTTGTTCTTAAGTTTTGTAAACAGGTTTTTTTTTTTTTTTTGTGTATTTGAAAAGAATTCTCCCCTTTTCTAAAATAACATCTTTAAGGTTCTTTAGCGTGGGTGCCATCTCTTGTTCAGATTTTTCACTTTGAAGTTTTTTTTTTTTTTCCATTTTGTGAAAAGCTTTATGAGTTTTTTTTTTATGGTGGGTAAAAACGATTTCGCGCTCACAAAGGCAAAGTTTTTAGATTGCGGAATTATTGCAATAGCAATTGCGAGTTATTGGTTGAAAAATTTATTTTCAAAATTTGATTGAAATTCGTGTAGCAGGTGTTCGGATAGATTTAGAGGAGATTGCAAGTTTTAAGTACTTCATCAAACGCAATCCTGAATTTTTATAGAATGTAGAACAATGCTAGTAGATTATGAATATACCAAATGTCGCATTTTCTCTAAAATTCCTGATATTCCTGTTTCTCCTTAAAATTCGTAAAATTGTACTTACATTTTTCTATAATTCCTGAATTTTTTATTTTTTTTAAAAACCTGATTTTTCTTCAAAACACACTAAAAAACATCGATTCCTCTAAATAAGAAAAGTGGATTTAATTAAATGTACATGTTTGGTCAAAATAGTATAATTGTTTCATTATGTTACTGTTATTTTCCTAAAAATATGTTTGAATTTTTTTTTGAAAATTGGCAGTTTTTTGCCGGTATTGAAACTCGCTTTGGAAAGAATACTTCTGTGTTAGGAGCTTACGCCAGTTTTGCTTGAAATATCCCTAAAATTTTAAGAATTACCCCGAAAATATTCCTAAATTTTTTGGAATTATCCCTAAATTTCCTACTTAAATTTTTTAAAATCTCATTCATCAAGAGTCCCTTAATATACTAGTCTGACCCGTGGAAATGACAGAGACTGTTCAGAAATCGAATTTAAATGACTTGAATTAAATCCGGTAGCTACTTATGTCATTACTCCCAATAACTATGCTTTTTTTTATGTAATTATCCACACCTTTTTAATTTTCAATGAGGAAGAGTACAAACGATTTCTCTTCTACGTCGCCAAATACTTGGATCTTTTAAAAGTGAGCCAAGTTGGCATTAAATATTACTGTGACGCACTATTTATGGTTTGATCAGGAATCTGAATTTACAGTCCTGCTATAATTGGAACACTTTTTTTCTAATCGTTCTTTTACTTTGTATAAAACTTGTTCTTTAGAAATGAACATTAAATTTCATATCTGGTTTGTTTATTGTTTGAAGATGAATAACTTTGGTTTTTTAATTAGTTGCGGGAAAATCACTTTAAAAGAGGACCTTTCTAGGAAAATTGTATCGAAACCACAGTAAAGAAGTTAAGGTTTAAATTTTTTTTTAAAGGATGCAACTTATTTAATTATGGAAAGCTATTCGACTGATCAACTGTATCAGTTGCCTTTTACGCTTTTTTAATACATAGTTAGCTTCCTCCCGACGTGATTCTTTATTGGAAACTCATTTAACTATTTGACTGGATTCGTCTGGTTAACTTTTCATATTCATATCGTTTCAATTTAATTTGAAATTGTTTCATTTAAATTTTCTTATACTTTCCATTTTAAATGAATCGACAGCAACTCCTTAGCACATCCATATTTGTGTTATCAAAACCCTGAAAGTTTTCTTTTTTTCTATTAATGTGTTATAACGGAAAACCAACATCTACAGTCATATTGTTCTGCTAAGCAAACCATTAAACGTCCAACCATACTTCCAACGTTGAATGACCATTGTGAAATTATTAATTTTGTATGAAATTAAATATTAAATTACGCAATTGTTGTTTTTAGTTTGTTTCAGATTCAGTTATTAAGTAAAACCATTACAAAAGGTTTACTTATATTTACTTTAAAAACGTCTTCTTTTCCATTGAACAACGCTAACAAAAGTTCAGCGATATATATGAAACGTATTTAATTTCAAATTTAAGTTATTTTTACATCATAAAATTTACGATCATCTTAACATGAACTTATACAAACTATTAATTGTCTTTTCAGATATTCCTTACGATGAATTGCCTCTTTTCTCTTTATTTTTCATACCCAATTTAGATTTTTATTCTTATCTTGATTTCTGACTTGCATTTCTTGGAAGTTTTTAAATCCTATCCACCTAAAAATAGCTTCTTAAGTACCCAGTTAATAATCCTTTCGTCCTCTTCTGACTTCCCCAACTAGACATTTATGATCGATAAATATCTTATTTCTTTGTTTATTTTTTTCACTCAAAGAGACGTGAATTACTCGCGGAACCATAAAGCAGCTGCAAACTGTTTTAATCAGTCTCCTTTGCATGAACCACGCTTCGATGTAAATTTTACCACCAACTTTTTAAAGAGACGCGTTTTCTTATTTCACGCCGCGCTTTCGATCGCCATTAGCCTTTTTTATTTCAGAAAAATGGAGATTTTAACGTCCGGCATTTGCAATTCGATAGCCTTAATATTTCCTGCACAAATTGATTTCTCGGTTCAGCACCCGGCGAAGTTTTTGAAGAACTTCGTTATTCAAATTTGCATATTTTGCCCCTATTTCTATGTCATACCTTCAATATATTCTGTCGACCCTTCTCCCAGCTTTTTTTTTTTTATCCATTTCCCTCTAATATTGTTTTATTTTTGTTATTTTGTTCGCCGGCGTTGTGTTTTCCACTTCTGCCATTACTCAATGTTATCTTCCAGACAAGATTCGATTACTCGTCTGCCATATTCCATTTACGAAATTAAATTTCGACCCGTTTTTTGTCTCTTTACTTTTTGTATATTTATGTTCAGTAATACGGACAACGATGATGATTTCCATAGAAGAAACGAACGGAAATAATTGAATTTGAAATTTAATTATTCTCATAAATTTTTCTAAAATTGCGAAAAGGGAAAACTTGGTTTCCCCTTATATTTTCTGTCCCACGTCTGTGGTTAAACCCTAAGTGAGTATTTTTAAACCTCAATAAGTGAAAAGTATATGTTAACATGGAAATATATTGAAATAAATTATAATTACACGCTATGAAAATTGATGTAAATTTAGTATTTATAAAAAGGATAGCGAAACTATGTGCAGATATGTTCTTGGTGGGAAAAGTATTTAGATTATGAAGTTTTAATTTGCAGCAAACATTTTTGCCATTTTCTTGTAGCTTTGAAAGTGTTTCCTATAGGAAATCAGTAGAAAGGCAGTAAATAGACTTTAATTTCGGAGTAGTTTTTGAAAAAATATTTATACCTTCTGCACAAAAATAGAACATGGGCAATGCCCTTTGTTTTTATCAAGAAAAAAAAAATATGTGTCAGAGTATAATGTACACAGTAGTTCAAGGTCATACTTCAATAGTAATTGAGATACTTGTCCATTGAATCCATTTTTGACAATCTGTGTTTTAAACATTAATTTTCTTTTTAAAACTATTTCTGAAACAATATTGCATAATGGGTATGCAATTGAAATAAAACCTTTGCTTTTCATTTTCATGTAACTTTTTTTATTTGATTTCGGAAATTTCTGAATGTTGTTTGTCCTATTACTGGTGTTGATTTAAACGTGAAATATAAGTCTAGAAAATTAGCGAATCGTTTTGAAGTATTTTATATTATACACGGTGCCCGATATCATTATAGCATTTCTCAAAAATTTAGAATCAGCAAATAATTATTATTTAAATTTGAATTACCCTGTATGCTTGATTGCTATCTTATTTTGTTGTACATTCCGTCCAGGTTTAAGACCCTTTTTTACGAAACGGATTTATAATACATAAATTTAAATTATCATGTACTTACTAGACTATTCTTTGGTTTAGACATGTTTAAAGTCTCGTTCTAACAAATTTGAATACTTCCATAGTTTCACTAACATCATTGCACCACTCTCAGAATCAATTCATCAGATCTCAAGACATGGCAACAATGCTCCCCTCACCAATGAATGAGTAAGAGAGGACATGGGAAGAGGTCCCTTGGTAATTAAGCTTGTTTCTCTCTTTTTTTCTGTCTATCTCTTTCAATCGGATTACGTGTCGTTGATTACTTGGCGGTGCAAAAGACTTGGCTTCCGTTGCTGTGTCAGATTCCTGTTGTAACCTTCATTCCATTAATTGAGAGTCCTGAGGGACCAGCTTTCTTGCTCTGGTGATTGAACATCCCGAAGTTCTGATGAAGAAAGACCTTTGGAAGGGACTTGTCGTCGAACCTGTATCCGTGTCGTTTTTTGTGTGCAGCTGAGTGATCGAGATCGATTATTTGGGAGTGTTTTTTAATTATTTTTTTTTTATGATGCATCCTTAACGAGTTCAAGTTGAGCTGGTTTTTGTCAACATCTAGTCCTCCTGAGTTATTACAAGATTTTATTTAAATTAACCATAAAGTTGTTGGAGATTTCGCTTAGATTTTTGTGTCGCCAAATCATGCACCAAAAGTAGCAATATAAAAAATATTTTGTTTTCGGTACTTACTTATTATCTCGTATTTGGCTTGACCATATTTAGCAAAACCTAATAGCCAAAAACCAGCTTTAATGGTTGTTTACCAAATCAAGAAGGGAGAGTTTCAATCGCTGAGGTTTTTACAGTTGTTGTGATGTCACTGTTATTTATTATTATTATTATTAGCGCTAAAGCTGCATTTTGGTGACAGTTTCAATTTTGCCGAAATTTATCGACGGGATAATACGTAAGTACCCGTTTTCCCCTATAACCTCATTTGTGAACAAAAAATGGGTTGTCCTTGGTAGTGAAACGAAAGGTACGGCTGCAGTACTTCGGTTCAATTGATTATATAATTATGGTTGGAGAAAAAAACAGGGTTCTTTTCTTCCTTTTTTAACCAGGTTTTTTTTGGTTTAAACCGGGTTTTTTAAAAAATCCTTTTCTAATGACATGTATACATTTTTATAAATAAAATTTGACATTAACTAGAATAATTAATGTTCAAATAACGTATAATATTCCTTCTAAAAATAATTTTAACTAAGTAAATAAACAATTGTTACTTATGTGGACATTCAAATCATATTAAATTTTAATATTATGTTTAGAGATACAATTTTTTTTAATTCAATGCATACAATATAATACAATAGTAATTATTTATTGCATAATACATGGAATATTGCTCTTAAATTGGTCAGTAATGCTAAGTTCTACAAAATGATATTTTTAAGATTTCGAAATAAGTTGTTAAAGCATAAAACCTCTATTTTAGGAACAAATTTAAAATTCTGCCTATAATTTAATTTTAAATAATTATAAAACATTAATATATCCATTAGATCAATATAGAAACTCATTGTTGATACTTAAAAATACTTTAATAGTCTTTAATTATAAGATTTAAGATTTATTTTAAAATACGTTAGAACTTATTCTATCTATAGTATTCGTATAATTTTTCATTTACAAAAACATCAGTCACGTAATACAAAAGAATGTAGATCTTTCATTTAGTTAATTATTTTCTAGAAAATTAATAGAAAGAAAAACTAGATGCTGTTATATTTTTTATTCCATTTTAAAAGAAGTTTAGGATTTAATATTTTGAAAAAAAAGAGAAAAAAAAGGCAGCTTTTTCTAAACTCAGGCTGTTTTGCAATTTTTATTGTAAGACTCCAAAAGAAAAAAAAAAATGCTCTTAACATTCGCTGTAGTTGCCTTTACAGTAAAATTCCTTTTGTAAAAGATATCTTTAGAATGGAAAACTTTTGGTTAAAAGTAGAAGTTATTTACAACATTAAATAATTTAAAAAAAAAATCTAATTATAAATAAATAAAATCTAATTTTAATTATTCTTTAAAAAGAAAACATTTTTTTTTTTTTGAGAAAAAAACCATTTGGTTTAAATCATGCCAACCCTGAATATAAAATTTATATTTCTTTTAAGAATTTTTCTGGAAATTCGCTTTATTATTTATGTCTCATTTGAAATGCAGAATTTTTTTAAGTTTCTGGGTGCTCAAAAAAGAAAAAAGCGGGTTATATCCTAAATTGAAATTTTGGGTTTTATCAATCAATTATTTTCAAAAAGTATTTTAATAAATAGTCGATGTTTTGTTAATGGATTGCAAGTTAACAACAATATTAGAAGTGTGTAGATTCTTTATATATATTATTTTACTTATTTTATATTACTTGTTGAGTAGTTGTTGATGTTTACAACAGTCTTATTACTTGTTGATACGGCGTATTTTACATTACTTGTTAGTGTCAAGTGCACAAAACTTATATTTGGACTCTGGATCTTGTTTAACAAATTAAAAATTATTGAAATTTATGATTGCCAGTATTTTTTATTTTCTTAAAAAATTACATTTCCCATGTATAAAGGTAATTTATTTTTTTACTATTAGTAAAAGAATTCATACAATACTCGATACTAATCTCAACACACTTTGCCATTGTATTACCTGCCTCTGAGTTACTTGCAAATGCTCTTTCAACTTAAAAGCCAATTAAGAATTCAATTGATCCCAAAACGTCCAAGTTCTGCCTCCTTGGCCTCGTTTTTCACACAATCACCTTTTACTCTGCACCTCTAAACGAACTTTAAAAATATACCCTTTTGTCTTTAATTGTTAATTTTGTAGCGGTAAAATAAAGCAGTTACTAACAGAATTCTTTTCTTGCCTTTCCCCGAATATATCTGATTTTACTAAATATAATATTTAAAGACACACCTTTTGCGGTGTATACTATAATAGAACCTCCCTTTTGATTCAGTCTGAGATTTGTCTCCGTTAAGATTTCGCGAAGTTTTTATCAGTTTTATTCTCCATTTGTTTGGACGAAATAATCGAGATAAATATCTACCATTGACACTAACTGCCTGCTTGCGGATGAATATAAACCAGTCGATGAGATCACGATAGCATAATTGTAACTTGTTCCTTTGGTGTATTCTGACCTCGTTTAACTTGCTGATGTCATGGTCCAATTATGCCGGGATGACAAAGGAGCCCCAATCTTTTATCCGCCAATTACTACCTCTTCTTGTGACAATCGTTTCTTCTTTCAATTCCAACTGTGGAGTTGTAAATTAATTAGGGGTTGTCAGTCGAGTAGAAGATGCTTAGTTAAGTTCTTTTTCTCTTGGTGACATCATTATTTGACGCACATTATGTATTAGGTGACATATTATCGAAGTGCTCGATAATAGGGGGCGATCGCCGTGATAAATTGAGGTATTGTAGCAATATATATGTTGTAAATCAAAGCCTATTAAAAAAAAAAAAATTGTATCTTTAACCAGGATATTGCAGGATAAGTGCGTGAATTTTTTAATCAATATTAATTATATTTCAATTTCTAACGTGCCATTGAAAATTTAAGCTGATACATGGTAATTTATTTCTTAAAATGTAAGACACTTCACCTTTTTTTCTTTCTTTTTTTAAAATAGCTATTTATTTCCTATTTAAAGTAAAGTAACGTATCTCGTATTAAAAATATGGTAAGGTATTTCTTACATAAAACATTGAAAACCACATCGATACAAAAATTAAACTTACCAATTATTAATTTACATAAAATTCCACTAGAAGCTTCATTTGATGAAAAAGTCTAGAATGAATTTTTTATGGAAATAGTTACTGTTAAACAATAGTTTCATTTGAAATATTTCGAATAGCGTCAGCCTCAAGAGAAAGCTTATACGATGTATGCATGTACTTAATTATCTACACGTAGCAGATTTTTAAGCCATTCCTTCTCTCCATTCAAAATTTTACGAATCATAGACATGCCATTCTGGCAGAGATTTCCGTAGAAATTCATCTAGATTTTCTCTCTTCTGAAGTGTATTTATTCCGCGTTCTTCCAAAGTAGAGGAACTCGGATTAAGTATCTACGCTTATTAAGAACTCCTTCCTGTATTCCGCCCACGTTGCTCATTTACGACGCCGAAGAAGATTAAATAACGTTCAATAATTCATCAAGATTTCACTGCGTTTCGCCTTTGAATTATTTTCTTTAAACGGACAACCCGAAGCCCTTTCTTCCTTTCGTCCTATGACTGATGCAGATGCGGATGAAAGTTCGTGTCCCAGGATATAATCTCACCAAGGGAGGATTCTTCCCTCCGATTTCACCCCCTTTCCTACTATCTGGGATAGAAGTCCCACAAGGTTTTCCGAGTTGAAGCGACTGTCTCTTAACTTCATTGGAAAACGTCACTGGACGACCATTTCAATAGAGAGCAGTTATTGGTCTGCTTCATTGCGAAATGCATATAATTAAACAAGGATTATTCTAATGTTTTTGTTTTTTGTTACTGTTTAAATGATTTAGTAGAAAAGTAAAGCTTATCTAGTGAGCATGTAAAAGAAACTTTTTCACTTGGCGACATTGATTACATGCAATACTATAAATTTATAAATATCTATAGAGAATAAGTTTTAAAATGTGTTTTTTATCTGTAATATTATTATGGGAGTTTTATTTTCTAGATTTGCTTTTTTCTGAAAATTCCTTTTCTTGAGATTGGAAACTGTTACTATAGTACAAGAATCAAAACTTCTTTTAAAACTGTACCAATACTCGGTATCCCGCAACATGAAACTAAGGATTTTGATTTTTTTTAAATTATATATTGTGATTAAAAATTGATTCCAGTAACACTGATTAACGGATTGGTTGGTCGCACTTAATAAACGTGACCTCATAGCTTCTTGTGACGTATCCCTAATCCTTTAAACAATTGGTTATTAAGTTAAAAAATTATGGTTCAACTCCCTCATGTATCTAAACCTTGGAAATTACCTTCTCTAAGTTTGATTGCCTTTCCCCTATTTTGAAATCCTTTCAACCCTAGGGATGAAGGGTAGTTTGATTTTCCCCAACCCCGTCAAGATTTTTTCCCCCACCCTTTCAAAAGTTTTCTAAAAAAAATTTCTTGCTCGTTTTTCCTCAGATTGGTTTTGGGAAGCAGTCGACGTTTCTAACGATATTTTAAAACATCGTTTTTAAGTTGGGGAAGCTTTTGGTGATATAATATTTTACTTGGTGAAGGGATTGTTATTTTAAATGAGTGTAAAAGACGATAAGAGAAAAAAATGTGATTGCCGTTTTTGCTTTTAGTGGGTTTATATTAAAGTTCTTTGAGTGTTAAAGCCGCAGAGTCTGAACAGTACTTTTAATATGAAAGTTCAACTGCGAAATTACTGTGTAAAATTAATTTAGTTTGAAATTTTGTTTTTAGGATAAACCGTCTATTTTATTTCTAATTAAAATATTAAATTAAAAAATTGGAGCGATAAATAATTTTTAAATGTAAGCAAAGGGAAAAAATAAAGTTTTTTTTTCCCTTACGGATTAATATGGTTCCCCCCCCCCCCTCCCCTCGCCCCTAAGATATTTCTTTTCACAATGTCATTTTGTATCTATAGAATGATAACGCTCGTTTTAATTTTAAGTTTGGATTGTGGTATTTAATTTGTGTTAAAATAAAATCTCTCGCTATCTCGCTTTACCCTCTAAAATATTTTCGTGAATTGCTTCGTTTTTTTAAATATCGAGGTTAACAATTTAACTAGAATTTATACTCTAATGAAAAACAAACAATGCACATTTATAGTGAAACGGCCTCTTATGCATCAAATTTTCACTCGTGTCTTCGATACATTTTCACTATTGACAATCCTTTGCCATTTTATTCCATTTAAATATACTCCTGTTTACTTTCGGTCTGATAAACTCACTGATAACTTTCACCGTTGAAAGGAGACAGATGTGTTTTGCTTCAACACTCTTTACCCTTGAAATGCAGCATTTTTTTTTTTTTTTTTTTAAATCAGTGTGACCCATAATATAAATTAAGACGCGTGGACTATCAAGACTTTTCTGTCATCGCTATCGAAATATGAGGGAATTCCATGATCTTGGTGATTCGCAAATTGGAGCGATTTATCCACTGCAACTTTACTGTGAATTTGGATTTTACACCAATTAGTGGAAAAACCCTTTCTTAATATATTTAACCCGGACTTTATACTATACTAAACTTTAACTTAACTAGACATCACTTAGACGGTAGATCGTCACAGTGCTCATAGGTATTTAATCCATTTTGGCGCCGTGAAAGCACAATGTTCGCCAAACCACAACCCTATAGAGAACGAAAGGCTATAAGGTTTGGCGAGAATTATGTCTTCACTCCGCCAAAATGGATTAAATATATGAGCACTGTGACGATCTATCGTCTAAGTCAGGGGTTCCCAACCGGTGGTACGCGGGAACGTTTCAGGTGGTACGGTGGTTTCAGGTGAACTAAAAGAAAGTTTTATCGATCTTACAGAAGATAGTTCCATGAAAGATTATTTTAAAGAGAAATCTTTAATTAACTTCTGGATCGGATGTAAAACCGAGTACCCTTTGATCTTCTGGCAAGCTCTGCTATTTTTCATGCCATTTGTTACGAGTTACTTGTGTGAGAGTGGATTTTCTGAACTTTTGTACTTAAAAAATAAACACAGAAGCAGAATAAGTGTTGAAGAGGACTTAAGAGTGAAGATAAGTTCCATTACTCCTAATGTTGATATTTTAATCACAGGCAAACAACAACAAGTTTCGCACTAAAGACTTTAAAAGTATATTTTGTATGATGATTAATTATTTGCTGAGTTTGTACTAATTTTTTATTTGTATGTTTTTGGAAATATGGGTAATAAATAAAACTGTTAATTAATACCATTTTAATCTTTTTATTTCTCCTTTATTATAAGCGTGTTATAAATAAACAAATATCTAACCATTAAATATGAAGTTTTCTCAGGAATTTAATTCAAAAAGCCTTTGAACATTTTTAGAAGAGTAAATATTATACGTTTATTTAAATATTCAGGTCTGGTGGTACGCCAAAATTTCTCAAAAAGTCAAGTGGTACGCAGGTGCAAAAAGGTTGGGAACCCCTGGTCTAAGTGATGTCTAGTTAAGTTGAAGTTTAGTATAGTTTAAATAGTTGCTGCATGAAATTTACTACTGTTCACATTATTTGCGTCCATATTCAGATGTAGAATGGTATGGGAATTGTTACAATTTCTAATTGTGAAAGGTATGATTTAATATCTTTAGTATATATTTGTATCATACATATTTGTGTGTACAATCGCGCTTTGTAGTTAATTTAGTATTAAATTTAATAAATACTTTTTTTTTTCAGATTAGAAATTTATTTAGTTGAAAGCTATGTTTTGAGAACTTTGTACTTTGCTAGAAATTGAAAAAGTGCTTAAAACTGAAATTCAATATTTCATCTTAAGGTTATTATTTCAATTTCTGAGAAAAGGGATTTCTGTAACTATTATATTCAATGTATTGTATAACATTTCCGTGGAATCATTTCACATTTGCATGTGCTTATTTTCAAATCAGATGTGAGGATTCAATTCGTCAATAATTTGCTTAAATTTTATTAAAATATTATTTTATTGATTTATGCCATTGAAAGGTGCACCTTTCAAAGGCGACATCTAATTATTTTGGAAATTTTGTAGTACGTTCTTATTTTTTAAAAAGCATGAGGGATGAAGCCTGGTCTATAGTAATTAAGTACTTTTTCATCTGTATTTAAATAAATACGACCCTAACGATAAATAACACTATCTGTTTTAGTTACTACTAAACAGTTAAGTATTGAAACTATTTTTTGCCATTTCTATCTCCTGGTTTTGTTTTTTCTTCGAATATATAAATTCAAACCATTACAAAACTAAAAAAATTTAATGAAAATCTAATTTACTACTAAGACTAACATTGATATTTCCTCAGGGTTCCCACGGTCATTAAAAGTGCTTAATATATTTGAACTTGTTTTCAAGGCCTTAAAAGTGCTTGAAAATGCTTAGAGGTGCTTAAAAATCCTTGAGAATAACCTAGAGGTCTTTAAAAGTCCTTGAAAATGTTTAGAGGTCCCTAAAACTCATAATTTTTGCAGATGTTGTGTGCCCAAATGCAAAATTTATAAAAATACTACTCAAACTTACTATCACTGCGTGACCATCATTTATCTGCACCATATTGGAATTCTCTGACATATTTGTACTACGCATGCGCCAACTTGTAACTTTTCTGGTAGAATATACTTTATTAAAAATTTATATAGGAGACCTGATACCTGAAAACAAATTTTCAAAGGTCCTTAAAAACATTATTTTGGTCCTTAAAAGTCATTGAAAAGTCAGTGATTTTCATTCTGTGATTTGAGTGGGAACCCTGTTCCTGTAAGGTGTACAAATGCAAGAAATCCTAAAGATGTCCTCTTCTGTTACCAACCCTAACCAACGACAAACCTGTCTAACAGTATGTTTCGGTATTTAAGCTTAATCCACCCCTCACTCGCGTCAAACCAATTTATGCTTAGTGCCAATGGCGGATATAGCGAGGGGCGGATGGGGCGATCGCCCCCTTCGTTATTCAGAGTTAAATATAAAAAAAAGAAGAAAAAAAGACGACAAAGAATAGTGTATATGTTGTTTATCATGAGTGCAATAAACAAAAGGCTAACACCGGCGTCCAAAAGTAACTCGATTATTTAATGTACATACATAATAAGTAAATGAACATGGGAAACATATGAATTAAAAAAAAAAAAAAAAAAAAAAAAAAAACAATATAATGGGCTATGGATTAGTCAATCAAGATTTGACGGCCGACCAAACGGTATAGTGGTTAGCGTGCTAGCTTCTAGACCGCGAGGTTGCGGGTTCGAGTCCCGTGTTGGCATGGGTGTTTGTAAATGTATGTTGGCTTGTCTAATGACGAAATGTTTCGGCGCATTATAGCCCTCGTGTTGCTGACGGCGCCAGATAATCTGAATACAACCAACCAACCAAGATTTGACGAATCCGTACTGAACATCCTAAAATTGGAGATTAAAAAGCCGAGGACAAAGCAAGACAGCAAAGTGCTTTGTAAAATATATCAGACAAATTTGGTTTCATTCTGATTATCATGGAGCATGGAAGTAGAAATTTGTTCAATAGTAGTACACTTCAAGGAAAATATGAAGTTTGGTATATGTTTTGGTAAAAAGCGTTTTTTTACACCAAAGTCTTCGAATTCTTTTACTATACACTTTTAGTTTTTAAAAAGTTGCTTGTTATAAAAAATAATAATTGTAATGTTTTTGTTGTATAGATATAAACTTGTTCTATTAAATACATAGGAAATTATTGTTTTGGAATCCCTTAGTATAGTATAACTTATATATAAGCTTATTATATTATATATAAGTTATATTATACTAAGGGATATATAGCTTAGTATAACTTAAAATCCACAAATTTTATTTAAACTATTCAACCACACAAAACTAAATTCCGCCCCCTCCGTAATAATACTCTGGATTCTACCTTGGTTAGAGCACACTGAAAGGACACAAACCTCGCGAATCTTACTTCTTCCACCAAACCTCAGTAAAGACGTCTACTACCAAAATGTAAAATTGCCATTTAATGAAAACTACAATCAATAGGCACCCACCCCACCATTCCTTTGCAATTGCAGTTACGCAATTCAATAGGGGGCGGGTGTGTGAGGATGACTCATTCCAGAAGGGGGATCCCCCTTCCTCCCTATCAGAGGAGAGGTGCAGGGGAGGAAATCCCTCAACATACCCTGCTGCCACATTCCGTTACTTCGAGGATTAGAATGATGGAGAGGTTTTTCGGGTACTTTGCACATTGCACGCAAGACTAGAACTCAGCTCTCTGGGTTGCGTATTGCACGGTTTTTGTTTCGTGTTCGTCTGTTTGCACAGCGAGGCGTGATGTCTGTTTTTTTGCATTGCTTGAGTGATGAGTGTTCGATTGACTGAGATATTTGTGTTTGATATTGGTTTTTTTCCCCTCTTCTTTTTGTGACTGTTGGGTTGTTTTGTTTAAAGCTTTTAAAACGTTTGAATCATCTAATAATCAGAGTTTTTGAAATGTTATTAAATATACCTCATGAAAAGGGTCAGTTTCGAGGATAAAATTTTAGAAACATTTTGACCTTCTCCAAATTAGGGCGAATGCAACACAAAATGTGGGATTGGTTCTGCTAGTTTATAGACATAGTAGATACACAAACGGAACACTTAATAGGTGGAAGTAAGTTATTTGTGGACTTAGGTTTTTGAGGTCAAGACGAACGCTTGTACTTATTCCAGTAAATATTTCAAAACTGATGTTTGGAAGTGTGCTTCTTGACTAAAACAGCTGAAGAATATTGGATAATTTTTCTTTTGAAACTCCCTCGTATTGAAGATTGTGTGCTGTTAATATCAAAACTATAAACTCGGGTAAAAGTTTTGAATTTTAAAAGCCATATAGTATATTCAACAATGAAAAACCATCAGTATTGTTGCATTTTTTATTTATATAAATTCTACTACAAAAAATTAGAAATTGCAATATTTAATTGGAAAAAATTTAAATTTTGGCGTTTTTAACTAAATAGACACATACACCGTTTTAACATTTTATTGTACACAACAATATGAATAAAAAAAACTAATTAATATTTAATGGTACATTTTTTTATTAAGTATGACTTAATATACACGATCTTTCATGGAAGAAATGAATTTTTGTAAGAATTCTTTTAGTATTTCATACCATGATTTATTTCTCTATAGCGGTTCTCAAGTCAGTTTTAAAGAAATAAAGTGTTCCATTTTGGTAAACGTTACCAGTAAACATACCCCACATTATTTTCACTGGACTTAAGTCAGAATTATTTGCTGGCCAGTCCATAATATTTACTGGTTTTTGCTGCAACCAAGCTTTTGTTGAGTTTGAAGTATGGACTGATACTGCATCTTGCTGTAGTCCTCCATGTAAGTTCAGAAATGGTCTTACATTTTCTTTAAGTATTTTTTGGTAGTCCTCAAATTTTATTCTTCCACTTGAGAATTCCTGAGGAGTTTGAACAGTAAATCCAGACACCTATCCATCATCATCATCCAAAAATCAGACCATCACTGATCCTCCAACTTGTGTCCTGCTGAAAAATCTCTTCGGCTTCTTTCTTAAGTTGTGGAAATAACATACGTATCCATGCAGCTCATCTAAGTTCCATTTTTTTTTTCATCACTGAAAATTACTGATAGATATGTTTTCACCATGCTTTGTGCGCATTTTAAAGTTCTGATTATGTCTGTCAAAAATGGTTTTCGTGTTATTTTCTTATAAAAAATATTTCCATGAGTTTTAATGTTGCTACTTACAATTTTATTTTGAAATTGCAACAAATGAGGCTTTTGGTCTCAAAGACATATTTTTGATTGAAACCTTTTTTAATATACTTCGATCTTCTCGATTGGGAGATTTTCTTGGTCTCCCTGTACATTTTACCCAGTGCGTTACACTCAGTATCCTTTTCATTCAGTTTTGGATGATAAAACTCTATAAATATTGAGTTCTTAAAATTTGTATTATTTCATCTTTGAAAATGTCTTTGCCGTTGTGACAAGGAATATAAAAAGCACTAAGAGGTAAGATTTCTCAAAGTAAAAGCAACTAAAAATAATATCGATTTTGCGTAGTGATGAACCTTCCTGCGAGCGAAGCGCCAAAAACTGAGAGCTATACACCAATGACGGATTACCTCTACTCTCAGCTGCACAGCTAGCTAAAACATTGCACATGGTAAAAATTCGGGTATTCAACTAGTATTTTGTATTTTAAAAGAATATAAATACAAATGTCTATTGTTATGGGACACTAAAATTTTAATTTTTAAAATTTAAATATTTTGATTGTATTTTTTATTTTTATTTTTGTAATTTTTTGCTATAGAACCTATATAAATATAAAATGTTAAAATACCGATTATCTTGCATTGTGAAATTTTCAATGGTACTTTTAGAATTGCCATTTTTTGCCTGTGTCTACAGTTTTGAGACTAACTGTATTCATATTGCAGTGCACGAGGTATTGGACTCGCATATCATGCAGTTGTGTACATTATTTTCCCAACCAGAACCCTCCTTCATTTATTTACATATTTTATTTCCACCCCTTGTTATTTCATTTTTAGTTCGAACTTTACGTATGTCTTGTTTGCTATGCATTCCAATGAACATTAGTTCTGTTGGCAAGTGCACTATCTTCGAGCGTGGCTACCATTGTTCTTAAACGAGTCCAATTGAATGCATATAGTGACATTATTTTGTCGACCTTATACCCTTCAACCATCAGTTTGAAGAAGAAACCACACCTCAGCGATCCGGACAACCCTTCTCCTCAATTTACCTCTCGCTTGTAGTATTCTTGACACATATTTCTCCCAGTCTGCCACCCCGAAATTGTTTCACCCATTATCTCAGAACAGCAGGCGGCCACATATTTTTGTGGGGTACTTTCTATTTTGGACGGTGAGCATAAACTATCCTTCGGTTTGCGCTGAAATTCCAGTGTCTGACTGCGTAGGTTACGTCACTCAAAAGTTACAAGGAGGTGGTTCGCGATGGCACGATCGTGGCGCTTTTGCTTGTTTAACCTTTTAAAATTTAGGATGCGAAAAGAACCTTGGGGTGTTTACTTTTGTGTGTGGTCAAACAGTTGAGAAAACTGGATGTAGTGTCATGTTTCAAAGTTATTCGGTTTCTATTGATCGTAAGTATTTTTTAAGGATTTAATAGGTCAAGGCATTGTTAAAGATGATCAAATTCGTTGTTCCATTTTATATGCTTTACTTGTAATTTGACACTATATGCGGACAAAGTACTATTTGTTACTCTTATCAACTTTCTGAGAAGTCATCACCATTGTTGCAAGTTAGCATTATTAAAGCCTGTTATTCAAAATTTTCACAGGATTCAGTATTATGAATTTATATGTTAAGCTAAGTGTGATGAAATATTTTTATTAATATATCGCACTATTATACTAATGAAGCGATATATTTGCTGGTGTATTATCAACTTTCTATAATATTTTTACAACTAGTTTCCGTAATATATTTGCACTTTCTCTATTAAAATCTATTTTTTGATGTGATTATCTTAATGTTAAATACAAATTGTGAGTAGTTAGTTGAAGGAGGGAGGATAATTTCCAAATTCCTTCATAACACAAAATGTTACATTTTCTCACAGGTCCATTTCTGCTTTCATAAAATAGAATCCAGGGTGTTGTACCTCCTAATGATTTCCCTCAATGATAGAAAGCAATTTAAAAAAAAAAAAAGCCGTTAATTTGGCGATATGTCGAAACAAATGGACAATTTGACAACAATCTATAAAAATATTTATTTTGCAATTTTGTTTGTCATAAACTACTTAAAATTTTTTTTTTGTATACCGCTCTGAAAATTAGGTATTTTAATCATATATTGCTCGCATTCAATTGTTTGCTCCAAATCCGCGATGTTGTGCTCCTCATTTATAATTTTTTCTGTTCCAAAAAGACTTTATACTGCTTTAATTTCACTTTTTACTGATTCAGACATAGTTCCAAAACGCATGGAATATCGACAATTATGGAATCACCATCCACTATATTATTTGTTTTACAATATGTAATATTCGATTCGCAAATTACATAAGAACGTGTTTCTAAATATAAACTATTTAGAAGTGAGAAATCTGCAGTTGAGTATTAATGAAAAAATATTTCTTCAATCACAGAAGTGGGTTTTCTAAATCTCATTTCTTCGATGTTACATTTACGCTAAAACCAATTAACCACAGAAGTCAGTTAAAAACCACTGAATCGAAGAAATGTTTTTCGATAGTTTACCTCTAGGATACAGCTATATAATAGGTAAGTACAATTGTCATGAAATCGGACATACACAGTAAATAAAATCGCATTAAAGTATCTTGTGATATGAAACTTCAAACAATTGGAAAACTGTTCAAATGTTGTCAAACCAGAAAACTGTCAAACAAGAAACTATTATAATGTTGAATTTTATAGAGAGACACCATTCATGTTATTGTCATGTCATGTTTCATAACTGAAATTTCGATGAATCAGGCATAATATTTGAATCTCCCCCTGTCTAGTCTCATTAAAAGCCGTTTGTGTGCATTCCGTGCCTCGAAAATAAAGTAAGAGAATGCTCCAGGTGGGGAGTATCTGCAGAGCCACCATTTTCACCTCTGACCATATGGGAGGTTATCATGACTGTTTGGCAACATTTCTTCTTTGCAGAATTCGAAAGTAGGAGATTTTAAAGCATGCCAAGGTAGAGATAATCTGCATAGTTTCGCTTGTCTCGCTTTTATGTCGTTTTTTGGGTGTTATCAGTCTAAAAGCTTTTTCAAACTTGTTTTTGGTCTGAGGGTTGTGCTATGGGAGTGAAAAGGAAAATATTTGTTTCAGGTGTTGTTTTGGCGACGTGCTAAGGAAAAATTTACTAAGGAATTCTTTGGGAATTTAACCTATGCTGGTTTCAATTCTTTGTAAAAATAATGCTTTTGTTAGTTTATGACTTGGGAAGGGCACGATATTTAATAGTTAATTTAAACTAAAAATGCTTGCTATTAATAAAAAATTGTTTGATTTTGCGTGATTTTGATGCATGTGTAATAAATACAGAGTGGCCACAGAACCGGAAAAACCTGGAAATCAGGGAAATTTTTAAAATTTCATGAAAATCAGGGAAATTTTGTATTGTTTAAGGCACGTTCGTCCGTATTTACTTGGAGATTTGTAGTGGTAAGCCATTAGCAGTTTAATGTTATGGAAAAATTTTAACTTTTCATAACCAGCAAAACTATTTTTTTTTAAAAATGCATATTAACTCTTTAGCATACCTGTTCTGTTTGATCCTGGAAAACCTAAGAAAATTGGAAAAATTTGGAAAAAGTTTGCCCTAAAATCAGGGAATTTTTTAGAAATCTGTCAGGGAAATCAGGGAACTTTTTTCCTGAATTTTGGGGCCACCCTGAAATAAGAGTAACTCATGTATACTTTTATTTTTTAATGAGTATACTGAGAAAATAAACTTGTGAAGCTTACATGTAAACGAGAGTGCAAGGTTATTAATGACAAAAAGTCTTGCTCTCCTGACTGTTTAAGTAAAAAAATATAAAGCCTTCGTCTTAACTTCCTCTCTTTGGGTTTCGATATCCCCCCTTGGATGTAAATGGAAACGGCCCTGAACCGATCTTGATCCACCAATTATTTCAAAATTAAGATGATCTATAAAAGCAATATATTTCCGAGCATTCCCATGCTAAGCATTAGTTACCTCTGGCAAGTGATAGACTGAGAGGCGCGACCGCCTATATCCCACCGTACATCATTCTGAATTTTGTACAGAATGTAAAGATGAATCTACTGGTCTGCTTGGGCAAAAATGGTCGAAACTGTACAAAAACCGACTTTAAATGATTTGATCTAAATCCGATCGCTAAATATGTCATAACTTGTCAAATAATGAGCATCCTTTTTTATTTGGTAAACCATTCCTTATTTTTTATTGGACAATTCCCTTATTTTATTTTTTTATTCAATTCTAAATGTATCGTAAAGGCCATAAACACAAAAATTTCTGCTCACTGCGCTTTAAAAAAAAAAAAAAATTGCAGCCAAAGTTCGCCTGTTAGATTTGGCGGGAAAAACGACACGTTCAGCTCGAAGCTAATGTGACGTCACTTGTTCTGAAACAACTTGGCTTGAAACACAGCAGTGGAAACCAGTTTTGTAAGTTTCTCGCAAATCTCGCCAACCGTTACGGGATATGGCAAATGTCTAAAAAACTCACACCAACTATTTGGCAGAAACCTGACAATAACCATGGAAACGGAAGGATCTCTTGACGTCACTGCTACAAAGTAGCGTTTTGATCGGAAAGCCATTGGACGAGGTTTTCGAGCATTTTCTTTTCTTAATATTTAAATAACTAATTTTTTAAAATAACTTTCGTTTGAATATTTTGAATCGGGAAGAAATTCTTCATAAATATAAACTAATTTCACTCGTTTTTAAAAAATGCGGGAATTGTCTATTAGGAAGGTTGCAGAAGATTTCAGATCGCTGGCGAAATGTCTTTTAAAAGTGAGCCAAGTTGGCGATAATATATCACTGATAACTTAACTGATAACCCTAATTTAGCTCAGTTTTAAAAGATGCAAGTTTTCCTGAGCCCTAATTAGAAAACACTGCAACTTTCTTAATAGAAATTAAAGTATGATGGGTTACGAGACAAAAAAAAATAGTTTAATTTTTTGGCAAATTACAACATATTTGGCAATTGGAATTAATTCACCTCATTCAAAGCCATTTTTTTAAAAACTTTTTCGGCCATTTTTGCGCCGACAGACCAGTAGGTTCATAATCTACTAATATTTTTCTACATTCTAAAAAAAAAAAAATCATAATAATGTTTGATGGGATGCCTAAATTTGCAGTTGCCTCTCGGACTATGTGACACTCAATCGATTTTTTTAATGTAATATAACATTAAGTAAAGTTTTTCACGCACGTAAAGGAAGGTTAAATACCTTTCTTTTCCATAGGGTATGAAAGGTTAAGGCGTCCCAAAACTTTCTTATAACAATCACGTTAAATTATGTAAACGTAATAAGTTCGAACGCTGTTTTCTATCTTAACGTCTTATTTTGAAGACAAGACTACTGTGATTATGGGGGGGGGGGGGGGAATACTGCAGAGACATTATGCTGCTTGTTTTCATGTGTTTGAACATTTACCTGTCACGTGTTTTACTTCTGAACATAACTGCAAATTCTTAATAGCCTCTCGCTTTAAAATAACACATCACTAATAAACACCAGATGTTTTTGGATGTGTCAGCACTGGTTTTTTTTATCAAGCTTTTCCTGTTTACTGTGAAGAACTGCATATAAAAAGTTTAAAAATTAGAAAAGTGAAACTTATCTGGCAATCCGGAAATCTTATCTTCGAGTATCATCAGTTACTCCTTAAGTGATCTTTAACTCCTTTTTCCTTGTACTGGGTTTTTCCGCATCTTTAAGTTATACTATTATGACAAAAACGAGTCGATTTCTTTCGAGTCCTTGAGTTGCGCAATGGATAATGGCACTAATTAGGAATACGTCGTACGATAACAGTGCCATAATCTAAATGAAAATCGATATTATTGATCGATCAACAAAAAAAAATATATATATATATTTGTTTTACCTTGATTTACAGAATGATTATAATTAAAGTTCAACTTTTAAAAAACTGTAAAAAAAAAAGAACTTCTTGTCAGAATGACCTGACATTTGACCTGACTATGCGCAAAGAAGGGTGAAGTGATATGGCATAAGAAAAAGAAAAAAAAGTATTTCGAACTTGTTTGTCTTGTGCCATACCATTTTAGCTTCCTTCGTTTAAAGTTGAAATTTAATTTTATCACTCTGTATTTTGTCTGGCCGGGGTTTTAAATTATATTTTAAAGTAGACCCCAGGCAATATAGGTTCTGCTACTCGCTGATTGCAATTTTTTTTTTTTTTAACAAATTTATAATTTGATACAGATTTTTTTATTCTGGAAATATTTTTGTTTAAAATATTATTTGGATATTCATTTCAAAAACCAATTTTCGTATCAATTACCTTGTAATGAAATATTTGTATTTCTTTCAAAAATATTCTTGTTATGAGAACTGTCTTTCCGAAAGCACTTTAAGGCGTATAAAATATCTTATAAAAGAACTGTAATCTTATCATTCAAGAGCTGTTTGTTTAGCCAAATTTTTATTTTTATTTAAAGTTCATGGGAATAAATAAATTTGAATTCGTTCAAGATCTGTTGATACATTAGAGATATTATTAAAATCTTAAGGTGAAGGAAGGTCCATTAATACAGTATATAATTATTAAGAATTTTTAAGCAAAATTAAAATATTGCGAAAAGTTTTAATGCTCTAAGTAATTAAAACCAAGTTTACATGGCTCTGAATTCAATTTAAATATGTAATCTCGATATCACTTCCGTTAATATTATACCTTTGGATAGCCAGTGCTCTAATGTAGTAGAAAAGTATCTTCATCAAGCCCCTACCATTTCCGCAACAAAATCGGTATTCTTAATCATGACATTATCTTTCTTTATTCCTTACATTGCTTGAAGCTTGTTATCATTGTTTTCTTTATGTTTCTACTTCCACTTTCGTTAGTGTGATTAAGATAAAAATCCTTCCTCGTAATGTTTTCTCCCAGTTCCAATCTTTCCAGAACAACAAATTGCCTGGTAAACCAAGAAAAAGAATCTAGGGAAAGAGTAAAGCTAGAATAATCAATGAAAAAAAGTCTTTGTACGTGCCGCTTCTCCAGAGTTTGGAACTCGAAATAGTTTTCTGTGTTACATCCCTTATCTTCCATTTTTCTCCTAATCGCCCGGGTTTCCTCTTCCTCTAAGCGACTTCCGGTTCCTGTTTTGATCGTCTGCATCCTCGCACGTTTTCGCTTCTTCCAGATTTACGGTAAAATTTCGATGGAATTTTTACCGATTTTCTGCGGATAACGTGGCGAAAACTTTGAAAGAATTCATTCTTTAAAGAAAGAAATTTAGTTTATTTTGTGTTTCTTGTTACTTCTATTTATTTTTAAAAAATTTATTATTACCTTCCTTTATTGTTCTGTTTACTTTGGTTTCGATTGTTTGGGTTTCATTTTGGAAACGCCATTTTGCCTAGAACCAAGGAAAACTTTCAAATAAGTTTTCACAAAGTCTCATCTCGTGTGATTAATTCATGTTTATATGAGTTGTCTTTTTTTCCATCGAATCACCTAGATCAGCTAATTTTAAATAAATCGTTGAATAAATCTTATTGTGCATGTAAAATAAGATAAGATTTTGTGTGAAATTAGAATGCGCAAAACTGAAATGGAAATAAGTACTCCTTCTGATCTTGTTTTGGAATCCTGTCTCAAATGACATTCAGCACCTGAACTGTCCTTTCCCATTTTAAAATTGAACCTGGAGTGTAGTTTTTCAAATTATTTAAGATATTTTTAAATAAACTAAAATTACTGGGACAAAGTGAAATTTAACAAAAAAATATATATGATTCCAAACAATTATCTTTGGAGTATTTGCATTGTCTGGATTGTTTAATTCGACATTGTGTTGAAGCATAAAAAATGAACATTGATGTAGTTATTTTAATGCACATATTTATTTTTTCAATCCTTCAAATACTTCGATTTTGTGCATTCGGGCAAATTCTGCGGAGGTCTTATTAATCCACTTATCGTCATCCAATCGAACTGAAATTGAATCCATGGTTTTCTTCATATAGTGATCAAACCCTATGAAAAGTCTTATCTGACCTCAGCAGGGTTCCCACGGTCATTGAAAGTCATTAAAAGTGCTTAATATTTTTTAACCTGTTTTCAAGGCCTTGAAAGTCCTTGAAAATGCTTAGAGGTCCTTAAAAGTCCTTAATTTTTGTGTATGTTGACCAACTGCAAAATTTATAAAAATGCAACTCAGACTTGTTATCCCCGCATGTCCGCTACTTATCCTCACTGTATCGGAATTTCTGACATATTTGTATTACACATGCGCCAACTTGTAACTGTTTTGCTAGAATATACTTAATAATTTATTTTTTTTACAGACATGATGCCTGAAAACAAATTTTTAAAGGTCCTTAAAAATATTAATTAGGTCCTTAAAAGTCATTGATTTTCATTCTGTGATTTGAGTGGGAACCCTGCTCATAATCACTTAAATAAGTTGTAATTACATTAAAAACTTAGTTTTTTTTCTTTCTTTCTTTCTTTCTTTCTTCATAATGTAAGTTATGCTTCAAGATTATATAAGATTATGATAAACTTTCAATTAATTGATAAAACATTTTTTTTTTTTTTTTTTTTTTAAACTGCGCTTTTGCAATTGTAAATATTTCTCAATCAACATGACAAAGTATCTCTCAATTAAACGCTCTGGGTGGTCTTTTTTTCTGCTTTGCATTCCCGCTTTCATCTCCTATAAAGTTGGCGTCACACAGCGCTTCTAAATGAGATACACCCAATGCTAGACTCCGATCTCAAACACGTGTTCCTAGAATCAAGCTGAGAAGGTGACGCATCTGAAGGATTGTCTTTTTATACTTCAAGATAGGATTTCGTTTTCTAAGCAATCTTTTACATCAAGAGCGATCTTGAGACTGCTACACAGACTTGTCTTATTTTTTGCGCCACAATTTCTACATTAATTAAAAGATGAAAAATATTTTATCAGCTGTGACAACAATAACAGAGTGGCCACAAAACCGGGAAAACCTGGAAATCATGGAAATGTCAGGGAGCTTTCTGATTCTGGAAAAAATCAGGGAAATGTCAGGGAACTTTTTTAAATTTAATGAAAATCAGGGAAATTTTGTATCGTTTAAGGTACGTTCATCCATATTTTGGCGCTATTTACCCGGAGGTTTGTAGTGGTAAGCCAATAGAAGTTTAATGTTACGGAATAATTTAAACTTTTCATTACCAGCAAAACTATTTTTTTAAAAATTGCATATTATCCCTTTAGCATGCATGTTCTATTTGATCAGGGTGTCTAGACATCTGGAAAACCTAAGAAAATTAGGGAAATTTGAAAAAAAATTTGCTCTAAAATTATTTTTTTTTTTAGATATCTGTCAGGGAAATCAGGGAGTTATCAGTGAACTTTTTTTTCCTGAATTTTGTGGCCACCTTGAATAATGAAAAATCATTAACAAAGTTTGAAGGGACATTAACTAGTCTTTTAATAATTTTTTTCCAAGTTGTTATGAGTTTATAAATTTTTTAGAGTGCAATGAAAAAACGTATTGTTATATTTCCTTCAATTTTCGTTAATAAGCTTTTATTGTTGTTATTACTCTCTGGTATCTTTTATCTGGTTTAATATTAAATTAAATTTAAAGCAATACTTTTTCTTTTGTGAACACAGTAACGGTCTGAAACTCCCTCTCAATCCGAGTTCAGTTACTCATTTATACTGCACAAAGTATGAATGCTTGAATGAGTAGAAGTATGAATGAGTCAGTTATTCATGTCATACTGCACAAAGACGAGCTATACTCGTTATGCGACTGAAGTTTCTGTTGAATGTGATTAAGATGAATTTATTTTCTAGTGTATTAAATTTTGCAATATTGTATCACCCTTTTATTAGTTTTGTAAATGCCCATCATCATTATCACATATTGTGTACTTTTAGTACTACTATGTAGAATTTATATCATAATTCTGTTAAGTCTGTCGGATATCATTCTTTAAAACAGTGTTAAACATCGGTCAATATATTTTTGCCAAAGGATAAACGTAAAAAAAAAAAAAAAAAATGTAATGGACAAGAGTAGTGCAGCATTTTAAGATCAAGGTAATATGAGCGGTTATGACGAATTAGTATTATCGATATAGATAAACTACTGGATAGACTGCTTAACGCTGGGAAAATGAAGCCGTTGCCAGGTGCAATTGGTGGGATAAAAAATACGATTGCCGAGGATTGAAAATAAAATTTTGGGTTGTACACAGCAGAAATGTCAATAGTAGACCTTAATTAGTAATGATGTGCAAAAAAATATATACTCTAGCATTTTACAAAGTTTTTCGCATTTCCATCCAACTATAAAAGTGAACTGTGATTGGTTAATCTTCCCACCAGCTTCGCAATCCCCGGCGCGTTTTTCTTTTGCGTTGAGCAGTCTATCCAGTTGTTTATCTATATCGATGATCAGTATAGGTATATATTTACCTAATTCATATGAACTTGAATTTTTTTCATTTTTGCCTTGTTTGGTATTCTGCAATGAAACCAAAAAAAAAAAAAAAAAAGCGTTTCTAAAATTCTTTCTTATTTTTAGCTTTTAAATTAGCTGTTTTTTAACAATTATAACAATAAATATGTAATATCTTGATAAAATAATTTGGTCCGCCTATTTTAATTATTTGTCAGGATGCTACCGGTTAGATTTCAAAATTTTACGAAACTGATTTGTTGATTCCTAAATTGTAGATTTAATTTTAGAAGTTTACTCCATATCTTTACAGTCTCGCATGTGAACATTAAGTGAACTGGACAAAAACTTATGACCACCACCAAGAAAACTTGCGAAGATAGATTAGGGAAAAAATAAAGTGGAAGATAGATTACGGAAGTTCTTTAGTTATGACGTGGAACCATAGACTCTTGGATCCCCCCTAAGATCTGATCTTCCGTTGCTCCCAATAACTCCTAGGATGTCTTTCTTCGTCGGAGTACGCCCATTCTGAATCGATTAATCAAGTGCATGACAGCAGCGAAAAGTTTATGGATCAATTACACATTTTCGCGTGGACAGTTAACCTCGATTAGTTACTTTGTGATAGCAAATGCGCTCTCTGAAGACACTTTGAGGAAAAGTTGATCTGACAGTACCATTTTACTGACTAATTTTAATTTAAATTTTTTTATTTTTTTTATTTTTGTTATTTTTTATATATATATTATTATTATTATTATTATTTCGGGTAAATATCTGCTTCTGTAAGAAATTCGTAAGAAAGTGAAGTTATTGATGGTCATTTTAGCCACAGCAAATTCGATATTTAGCTTCCGTCGAACGAAATATGTTGACCACTGAATTCACGCGCAATATCTTTGATGAGGGCACATTAAAAACGTAATAAACACATAAATAAGTTCATTTATACAATTACCTAGTGATAAGCTTTATAAGGGCTGTCAAGAAAAGAAAATATACAAAAGTTTCTTTTTTGAAAAAAAAAAAGCCCATTTATATTTGATATGCACTAGTAGGTGGGGTGAGAGGGCAAAATCGTTGAACTGTGCTGCCAGATTCAATGCGCCTAACAATTTTTTAAACAAATCATTTTTGCACCTCTCTATTTCATAATATCGTCTCTTAATAAGACTATGTTGGAATAAACTGCATAAATATGTTTTTCTCATAATTTAATTGCATTGCGTAGCCTTTTTTTTTTTTTTTTTTTTTTTGTATATGTTTTATTACACTGCTAAAAATTATAACGCATGCTAATTTTCCATTGTTAACTACAATTTATTTCCTGAATGGTGAAACTTCTTATTAGAACTGCAAACTTGCGTTATCAAGTAAGTCTAGTAACATGTAGAGCGTATGATAGTTAATCTAACCTTAAGCATCTCCATCCGTAAAAATATGTTTGTGACTTTCTCAAATAGCTCATCGATTTGTGTAGCTCCCACGGATGTCCAATTTACAGGTACAAAAATAACGACCAACTACAGACTCCATGCCCATCTATGTTTATCCAGTTTGACCCTTAACAATCACTCAATGCAGATCCAGCTATTTTTTTATTGTTTCATTTATCAATCGCTATATTATAAGAGAAATGTTTTCTTTTCTCCAATTTGAAATGCGATTTATGTAACTTATATGCGCGACCTCTTCTCCTGTCACCTGTATTGTATTCTATCCCTTGAAACCATATTGTTTGGCAAATTTAAGCAATGAAATCAAATTCCTTTTAGACCTTTTTGCCTCTAGTCTGAAGTATATTTATTTAGGTTCCTTAATCTAGCACCATAATCCAAACTCGCGTTCTCTTATATCATTTTTGTCGCTCTTCGTTGGACCTTTTCAATTTAATCGATATCCTTTCCGAAGTGTCATAGTTTCATTGCATTCTCGAGATTAATGAGTTATTAACTCATTAAAATTTCCTATATTTAGAGAAAAGAGTCTTCCTGGTGAATCCCAGCATCCAATAAGCTTTTTTATTTACTACTCCACTATGGTGTCCAAACTTAAAAGTTCCATTAATCGACTTCCCTAGGTCATTAATAATTCAATTTGGGATTTTAGTTTCTTGTATATGATAGATATTATTCATATTCCTATGACCGAAGTGAATAACTTGACATTTATTAATGTTACATTTACCCCATTTGACTGCTCAGTTTGATAATTTATTTAATTGGCTTTGTGTTTTTGTACAATTTTTTTTCTCGCAATTTCTACCTTATTAATTACAGTTCCCATAATCTCCAAGTTATCTACAAAGATAGTGATTTTGCCCTTTTCAATTAATGCTAAAATCATTGGCACATCTATCTACAGATCTAGTATCAGTGAGCCCCACTCACAGTGCAGAAACTAGGTTTGTAAATCGAATGTCTATCCAGCTCCGTGTTATAAGTTCTACCAGTTTGATCCTCTTAATGATTGACCTTTTCTTGCATATCAAGAAATCTTTTGCCAATATGAAGACGAGCGGCAAATCCACGGTAGTATTTTTTAACGTACAAAGGCAATTTCCGGAAGTTCGTATATATCACTGCCATTAGATACCGATGTAACGGGAAAGAACGCCCCTTTGGCATGACACCAAAATATGGGTTGCACCTCACGATCGTTTTCTCGTAAAATGTTGGGCTTCTTGTCAATCAATAGAACGAATGCTCTCACGCAAAGTCAACGACCGTTACGTGAGTGAAGCCTTTTTTTTTTCGTGTATTCCGCTGTTCTGTGTTCCAAATGTTATCTGGCGGATTACAGCAATGAAAGGGTTTACTGTTATGATCCTCTTCGGTTCTGTGGCATGCTTGGCTGAGGGAATTTAGCGATGCGAAGAATAAAAAGCCACAGTTTCCGAAAAAGTTTTCGATTGTTGGATTGTTTTGTTTTTATTCTTTGGTCGTTACAATGTTGTAAGTTCGGTGTCTCATTGTAGTCCTGGGCTTGTCTTTTCTTAACAGGTTTGTTGCTCCTAGTTGTATGTGAATGTGCATTATATAATTTTAGTGTCGTTGAAATTGTTGGGAATGGCTTTGTAATTGATAGGGCTGTTTTCAGCGAAAAAACGAGAGAAGTATTGTTAAAAGCGATGATGGATTGCACATGAGTTACAATTCCTGTGTAAAAGAATCCGCTGAGTGTTGTTTCAGGGAAGCAGGCAAATTATTATTGTGAACACACACACAAAAAATTTGGTGTTTTCTTAGCTAAGTGGGAAAAGTAAACTAGTTTTAAATTAAAAAACTAGATAAGTAGCAAGTGAAAGGTTGTAATTGGATGACGGAAATTTTACGAATGTAATTGGATGACGTTTTTTAGTCATTTGATTTATTTCTCAGCTTTTCATTGGATAAACTTTGCTATATTATAAATAAAGCTTTTATTTAATTCAACATTGGTAATCAACAGTAAACTATATTTACTTTCGTAATGTTGATTTGTAAAATATCTGTGGATAGGCCTTAAATTGAAGTGGAGGCATTTCTTGATGTAATAGCATTCTGAAACTCCCAGTGAATACTAATACTTGTGACATCTGGTATTAGTTCTTTTACACCTGGCCCAGGTGACCGAACTAGATTCTCATCTCATGGATGCAAGCAGGGGCGGATTTAGAGGTCAATCAAGGGGGGTGCGATTATGAACGGGAGTGTTTACAGTGGCGGTGATAGTTTGTCAACTTGGGGAAGAGGGGGGGGGGGAGGTGTATCATCAATTAGTATGATACTATCAGGGTTCAATGAAAAATAAAAATTAGAGGGTTTGACAATCCTCTTTTGCACCCCATGTAACAAATTACCCCGAAAATGTAATAAAAAATTAAATTTTAAATATTTAGTATTTTTTATTAAACAAAAAATATTTAAGAGCACAAAAAAATATCTCATGCAGATTAGGTGAAGTGTAAAATGCTCAGCAACCATGAAAATTCAACTTTTTTATACAAGTTAATTTACCAATACATTCAACATCATAAATCAATTGATGCAGAAAAAGGCGATAGATCTTTTAACAACTTTAGACAGCATTGCAGGTACATAACACTCTATATTCATAAGGTTTTAATAATTTCCAAAGTTAAACAATTCTTTTCAACTCTGTTTGACATCACATTAGTAAATTAAAATATAAGTTACATAAACTTGAGACTACACACTATAATATTGGTCACTGCATTCAAATTTGATATGGTATTATTTACTGTTTCCAAATTTTCCTTCATTTAAATGAAAATGGAGAGTTTGGCGATATTTTTGGCAATAATTTTTACTTGGGACAAGAAAAATAGTAATAATAATAATAAAAAAAAACGCATAACCGACGAAATTGGTGATGATATTCAATAGACATTACACTGTCCTTTTTTGAACGAAAAGCAGAAAGATATCAATAGTTGATCCGCGATGCACAAGGGCAGAGAGCTCTGCGTTAAAGACACACATTTTTCAACTTTTTACGCTTTTATCAGATTTCTACGGGAAATTCGGAGGTGGGGGCGATTAAAACACCTTAAGAGGCATTAGATTCATGATTTCACCCTTATGTGAATGCTCAAACCTAATCGTAGGTCCCATGGCTACCACTAGCCCGCACACCAAATTTGAATATCGTACGTCAATTCATTTAGGAGCTATGCTGACCATGTACGCATAGACATTTTATCTAGACCACTTTATTGATATAAGTTGATATTGATAAGCCTTTATTGATAAGCCATATAAGCCCTTTTCATCTTAAAGTTTTATATTTTCCTTTAGTTGCAAAAATTCTCTAAAAAGACGGATTTTTATTGTACCCAACCTGTACTTTAATATAAATTTTGAGATTGATTTAACATAACTGTATATTTTCTCTTATAAATATGATTTAAAAAGAACTTAAATTAGGAAAATGTACTCAAAGCCCATCTTAAACCGTCAACACACAAATCACCATAATAAAAAAATAAAAAAAAAGCAGCAGGTTTTTCAAACAATAAACTTAACATTATCTAAAAATTAGTTTGCTTTAACTCTCTGCATTTTATTCAAATAAAATTCCAAACTAAATTAGTTACAGCAGGTGAAATTGTAATAATAATAATTTTCATATAACCATAGGACCTGCTTTTTCATCACAAGTAGCATCTCTAATCGGTTACATATTGTGTCTCATATTAGATATATTAGTAGTCATATTACCATCAATTTTGAGTCACACACACAAAAACACATTTAAAATTAAAATTTAAAAAAAAAAAAAAGAACATTTAAAAAGATTTTAACATTAAATGATTTAAATTATTTGTAAGTCATCGGTATTGTTCCTAATATTTCAGTAATTTATACTTAAATAATCAACTCGCACAAAACAATTTTGGCTTTTATTTAACAGAGCAAATAAAAACTGTCAAAAGCTGCGAATGCGCAATATTTACAAATTTGCAATCTAAGCTGACCAGTTTTGAAATTACAATATGTTAAATTACTTGATATTCTAGTAGCAATAAATGTCGCTGTACCGGATATTTCCAGATATTGCACCGGAACAACGTTAAATTCTGATTAGTTTGTTTATCAAACAGAGAACATCTACCAGATGGTCTTTCAAGGGAAAAATGGACTTCATCTTAAATAAGAGAAACCTCAGAAAACTATCAGGAAGTAGCTCAACAATTGACGCGAGATTACTAGTCAAAATTTGTAAAGTGTTTACTCAATTTGAAAACAGACTACAGAGAGCCAAATATTGCTCGATCCGGTGAATTTTCGCGAGGTGTGAGATTGGAGCATATAGCAATATTTAAAAACGTGTTTGGCTATGATCCTGAATATTTTGAAAAGAAGTTAAAAGGTAATATGGAACTCACTTTATACTGTTAAGGATAAATTAAATTTTATAATTTATGAAAGCAATTTTGTTTGACATTATCGAAAGGCTTTTATGATTTTGCATATGAAAGGGTGCAGATACAAGGGGTTAATCCAGTAAAACCAGTTTATTTTTACAAGAATTACATATTTTATTATAATCTATTCGTATACTGGTGGTATTGAATTGAGAGTTACGTTGATAATTGCATAAAATGCCAAATATGAGTGTATAGTATAAATCACTACTTCTGATTATTCTGTAAAAAATGAAATATTCAAACATATTTAGAAAAAAAAAAGCAAACGTCTAAACTGAAACAAATTGTTAATGAAATATTACATTTTGTAAAATAAATAGTAACATTTAAAAAATCTTATCATGCTTATATATTACTGTCAATTATCTTGCACTGCCATACCAATTGAAGAAACAAAGTCTTGACATCGCACGCACACTCCAACTCAAGCAAAAATGACCATTCCATTCACTTGTCACTTCCACCCAGAGTAGAGGCATTTTAGTAATTTGCAACTCACAATGTTGCAATGTCACGTGCATGGGAGGGGACAGTATGCCCCACAAGTTTTATTGCTTTGTGTCCTTAGTTTCAAATTCAAGGTCAAAAAAGAAGGGGTCGTTTTTGTTGATCTTCTGGAGAGAACGAAGGGAAACTTTTCTTGGTCCTAATTTAGCGATAGCTTCTTCATCGGAACTTCTTACAACCTCTGTAGAATTGCAGTAATGCTATTGTACTGATTTGATCAAAGCTTTTTTTTAATTAGGAATTATGCATTTTATTTTCCAATTATAATTAAAGATTTTTTTTTTTTAATATTTTTAGTGCATGATTTTTTGTACGTTTAGGGGTGCGATGGGACCCCGATATTAAACCTGTATAATTAATTGCCCTCTGAGATCAAGAAGACAAGAAGTATACCTGCAGAATGCTAATTGGAATAAAAAACTTGCCAGTTATTGGCCCCATCTCCTACTCACAAATGAGAAAATCGTGCTGAAATTGAGAAATTTTTTAATGGTATTGTGAGAAATTTTTTAATTTGAGAATCACACAAGGGATAAAGATTCGTTGACCGGCACATTGCATGTCATCACAATCGCGATCTATTCGTCCCCTCTCAAGCCTATTCCTTCTACGGATTGTGAAATAAGGAGCTCGGTTAGGTAGCTTAAGAATCTGTATTAATGAAACATGAAAAATGTCAGAAAAAGCTTAATTTTGTTTACCCCCTCTAAATCCATCGATATTGATATTAAATAAAAAATAGATCTTACAAATATTAAAGAAATGTAATTTTTTTTTTTTTTTTTTTTTTTTTTTGAATTTGGAGGAAACGGCCATTTAAAAATAATTTTGACGAGATACATCATGGGGGGTGCGGTCGCACCCCCCGCACCCCCCCTAAATCCGCTCCTGGATGCAAGAAACTACTTTTTACCTTTCTTTTTAAACAACTTTCTGATAACCCAGCAAAGATTTTATTCACTTCACGTGTCCATAGTTACGGGTAACTTGCATGAATAAATGCCTTAACAAAAAGTCAAATATGTCTTCCATTAACATTTTTCTGTGACTTTCTGTCTCAGTCACAGCATCAGACAGAAAGTCAGAAGATTAACATGGAATACTGTTAACTTTCATTTGCTTTCATTAAATGTTTCTATTGAAAATGTTTATATATATATATATATATATATATATATATATACAATCAAAAAAATTAGCAATGAAGAAAATGAAAAAGATGTTACTAATAATGCAAAAAAACATGATTTTTTAAATAGTTGATCCTTTTCTTTTTACCCTATGGAACTTAAGTGCTTTTTCCGAATTGAGTATTTTTGTGTCTAGTATTTTTAAATAGTATATTTAAACGATTACTTGTTGCCTTGTGATACATGTAGTGACGTTCACTATGACCAGGTAATGATTCAAACATG
This sequence comes from Linyphia triangularis, assembly GCA_963978545.1. Lineage (NCBI taxonomy): Eukaryota > Metazoa > Arthropoda > Arachnida > Araneae > Linyphiidae > Linyphia > Linyphia triangularis. Next base: position 78,629,530 of record OZ021728.1, on the reverse strand, counting down.
ATAATTGACTTCAGCTATGTTCGCTTAGTATTCAAATCGATGTTCATTAGTTCCATCAGGCAGCTTAGCCGTATTGAACACACTAGACTATCTTGGTGCAGAACATTATGGCTTATTAGCTAATACTTAACACAAATGTATCATAAAATGTACGGTACTTGACAAATTTTTAGTCTATGTATGTTTGTGTTTTATTTTGTGCCAAATGAATGATTTTTTGTCTCTTCTTTTGCAGCAGGATGTCGGCGCCAGAATGGGTGGAGATTGTGGAACCCATCACGAAAGTGACGATGTACGCCAATCTCACCACTGGAGAGTGCGTCCGAGAAATGCCTCCTGGAAAAGTGTAAGTTTTACCATTGGTGCATTTAAATCTCTTACGACTAGTTAAATAACACAGTTACTCTTACGAATGCAGCAAGATATTGCTGTGGAGATATTTTGTCACCTATCACCTTTAAGTGATAAAAATATGAAGGCATTCTTCTTATGCACGACTTGTAAGCAGTTGGCCTTACTGCTATTTATAAAGGGAAGCTAGTACTATTCTTACATATTAAGATTTTAGAGTAACATAATTTTCTATCGTTAAGTTAATTATAATTCAGGTATTGTTGGTTCTTCATTTATTGAAAGGCTCTTCTATCAAGTAGGTCCAATTCCCAAGTGAGGATTTAATGGCAAACATTATCATTATGTTTTTTTATCAAAATAATAATAATAATAATATATATATATATATATATATATATATATATATATATATATATATATACACACACACAATTTTTCTTCCTAAAATGATGTATTTTCATTAATTATACTACAGAAACTGTTGTGCGACATTGTTTTTTATTACAAGGAATATTCCAGGGAATTTAACTTCGTAAGGTTGTTTAATACCGTATCGCATCTTAAATATATAAACTTGCACTCAGAAAGTAGCATTAAGATGACGGTAATATTAACTACCTTTTTCGAACCCAATGTTGTGTTTTGCAGCATTGCACTATTGAGTTAGCATTAGAGCAATGATAACGTAGGTGGATTTGTAAACGCGGTTGATTAATGAGATATCGTCGGATGCGAACCAGAATCTCCGGTTATCAAAGTTACCACATTACAGTTGATTTTGCCGTTTGGGAATTTGGTATTGAAAACGTGTTTACATATTTTCTCACCACTTTTTTCTTTTTTTATTCACTTCACGATTTAATTCGTAGATTGTCCTATTTGATATTCCTCTTTGTCTTGTCATTTTCTGAGTGGCCTTGCTCTCCTGATTGCAACTAATAACTTTATTTGCCTGATGTACTAGTCTCCTCATCCGGTTCTCGTTAAGGCTCTGGTGACATGCGGAATTGAATCATATTTCATCGCGTGATTTATTGAGATATGAGGTGTTGGGTAACCACTAATTATGACACAAATTGCGACAAGTGCGTGCTGAATTTGGGAAGGAGTTTCATTTATTGCGTGTTGTAATCCCAATTTGAAAGCTAATTTCTCGCACATTGCAATTGCACTGTAGTAACTGAAATGGGTGATATTTTTTTTTTTTTTATAATTAAATGTTATTATTTTGGGTTTGTGACAAGTTAATTTTGTGGTGAATCGATATCGGTTTCAAGTTCGCGTTTGATCGAACCATAATATCACAATTCACGAAGAAAGTATCATCTTATAATAAAACGTTATATGTCGAGTTCAATGGATGTATGATTAACCTTTTTCACTCATGAAAAGTAGTCCTTTGTGACCTAGGCTCTATTGCAGGGTTCCCACGGTCCTGGAAAGTACTTGAATTTTTTTTAATGAAATTTGGTCCTTGAAAGTCCTTGAAAAATGAATAAGGTCCTTGAAAGTCCTTGAATTTTTAAGTGACCAATGACAGTGGTGTAGTGTAAAATAAAAAAGTGTGGGAACGCTATGTTGCGTCGTTATAAACGTATATATTTTTTCTGTGTGTTGGTTGGGGGGGGGGGGGGAAGAAGAGAGTAAAAAGGACAACTTTAAATAGTTTAGTTAATATTACTATAATAATCTCAAAATAGCTCATGAGTACCTCAAAATTTAAAAAAAAAATAATAAAAAAATTGTGTTTCGACTTATTTTTTTATTTAAATAAGTTTTTTAAACTATTAAGTTATATGGACTTTTAAATAATTTGCTTTACACAACCCATTTTAAAAGATTGCTTAGCACTTTATTAAGGATTATAACACATTTTCAAACATATTATTGAAAAAAAAAATTTAAACATTTTTTACAACAATTTCCCAAAATGTCAAGAGATGCAATGGGTTCGGATAAATTCCAAGATTCTGTAGCTCCTCGAAATCGGTTTTCAAAATGAATGAAAAAGATTGGGATTGTTGCAGAAGTTGATTGAAAGTTTTATGGCTTTTCTCCTTCTCAAAAAGAAAATGTAGAGAAGTTCTTCTTGCCTTATAGATCCTTCCTTTCCTTTTCCAAATTTGCTCCATTAATAAAATAATTGGAAAATTCAAATCCATCTGTCGATTTAAAATTTCTTGATAAAATATTAATTTGTGTGCCGTCTCAATCATCTCTAATTTTAAGCGGGGTATTTCAATGTAGACTCCTTACTTGCCAGATTTGCTTGGGCTGTTTTTTTATCTTATCCAGTTCGATTTTGTAATTTCAACATTGGTGACGATTAGGTGACAATAATAGTCAAAAATGGGTATAAATCGGAGGAGAAAGCAAATTGCAAAATATATATGATATGGCCATCAAAATCACTAGATTTTAAAAAAGACCGGGGAAATTCCCTCCCCTTATTGCAGCCACTGTATGATTTTTTTTAAGAACTGCTGCTACATTTTTGGAGTAAATTCTGTAATAACTGTAAATGTAAAACTTTCCCATTCTCAAACCGAAAAGAAATTTTATTTTGCATTTTAAAGTATAGTACATCTGAATTGCTTTCCTACTTCTTCGCAGCCCAATTTCAATGTATTATACCCATTTGCAAAACCATTAGCACTTTTATATTAATTAAATTCTAATATACAGGACCCGTCTTAAAGTAAAATGCTATGTGTGCAAGAATGAGTTTTGGCGCCCTTACAATGAAAATGGGTATAGAAAACACTCCAAAAATGGTAAGGGTGCTCTATATGGTATGGGCGCAAACTATTAAAATCGTAGCGTTTTCTGCACTAAATAACATTATTTTAAATCAGCTTTTATTAAGGAACCCACGGATTCAATTTTTTTTATATAAAATATAAAAATTGTAATAAAATTATTTTCATAAGAATTGAATAAAATACATGCTATTAAAATTACTAATTTTTTCTACATATTACTTTTTTTAGTAGTCCTCTGTTCCTAACGCAAGCCTTGGAACCCCTTTTCAACACTGGGTTGTGAAGGGCTGCAATTTGGCTAATATAGCATTATCAGTACTGCCAAGTTAAAGTGAAACAAAGTTAACAACTGTTCAGTTCTGTCACAACAACGTAGTGGAGCGCTTGAAGCCAATCTCTTTACTATACATTCAAGCAACATTTTATGTGTTGAACTAAACATATTCAAATTCACAAATGTACAAAAGCGAAGTTAATATAAAGGTTTTAAAAATCAATACTATTTTGAACATATTTTTTCATGTTCAAACAAATTATCAGTTTGATTTTCCCAATAACTGGAAATAAAATAAATATTTCCCAATATCTGACAAAATATAAATGCATAATTCCGTGATCTCAAAACACCTTAAAAGCTAATACAAAATATCAACATTCTGCTCTTACCTATCTGGATTTTTAGCACTAACCAGTTTATTCCGTCAGAACCGCAGGTTTGCTTAACTTTTTGGATTGTGAAAAAAACCCGTCTTTTATTGTCATTTGTTTTTTCCTCTTGAACGAATTCATTTGTTAGGTGCGTTGAGAGGTTTACAAATAATTTATTAAATCCGTGATATAAGAATTAAAAAAAAAAAAGTTACATAACTTTTGTAGATAAATCGGTTAGTGTTCCCTTTAAAATTAGAGGAGGCGAAATATTCTTCAAGGAAAGAGCTCAAAGAACTGTATGTGCTAAGCCAAAGTTTTGTTCTTTAAAAATGTAGATATTTGGCGTGAATTTGTGTATGGAAGTTTTCGACTGTATATACGATGAACCATGTGTGGGTTGCCGCGCCTCTTTCAAGTGTTTTACTAAAACTAGAACTTGTTTGCTCTGCTCTGAAGTTGTGGAGCCCAGACGAAAGCAAATTCCCACGAAATGACTTTTTTGTTTGTTTACTTGGCTTTGAGTTCAGTATCATGTAAAGAGAAAAAGAAAAAAAAAATTTAATGAGGGAACATCATTCCATCTTCTATAAATGTAAAGGATCGCCGTTGCCTCGTGTTTCCACTCCATTACACCCCTGATCACCGATAATCTCCGTTTTGTAATTTTACATCTGATGTAGTATTTAAAATTATGGTCCTTAAATTTTTCTAAAAAGGTCCTTGAATTTTCTTAAAAAGGTCCTTGAAAGTCCTTGATTTTTTTTTCTTCAATAAGAGTGGTAACCCTGTATTGGTTCGGAAGTACAGAATCGTAATTCCGCAGTGGCCACAAAACTTGGATATTAGGAAAATATCAGGGAGCTTTCTGATTCTAGAAAAAATCAGGGAATTTTTTTAAATTTCACGAAAATCGGGGAAATTTACTATTGTTAAGGCACGTTTTCTTGTTTATTCGTATTTTGACGCCATTTACTCGGAGATTTGTGGTGGTAATCGTTAGTGAAGTTAAAAGTTTCTGAATAATTGAAACTTTTCATTTCCACCAGAAGTATTTTTTTAAAAATTGGCATATCTCTTTAGCGTACTTGTTCTATTTGATCCGCGTGTCTTTACATCTTGAAAAAGGGGGAAATTTGGTGGGGGAAAAAAGTTTTCCGTAAAATCAAGGAATTTTTGTGTGTGTGGGGGGGGGGGGCACCCTGAGTTCTGTTCGAAACATTTGGATTTATTAGAGATACTTTAAGACCTAATTTTTTCTTAATGACATTTCTAGATCATTGGTTGAAACCTTGCACAGATTTAATACATTTAAATGATGATTTGCACAGATGTAGAGCGCATATCTTTGAGGCCGTGTTAGGCTATACAGTACATGTTGAAAAGTTCCAAACTGACTGCTATTCAAAAAATACCACCTAGGCTTCATGAATATTATTAAATTAAGAAAAATTTCAGCGTCTTTTACAATCGTCGAACAATGTTTCAATAGAAAATAAGTTTTATTGTTAATTTATGAACTAGTTTTAAGAAATTACATTTCTTAGCTTGTTGACTGATGCATCTTAATAATAATTACTGATGATCTAATTCTCTCTCTATTGACGAAAAAAGTTCAATTTGAGTATTTCATGAACAACATCTTACATTTGAGGGGTGCGTAAAGAACGCTATTTAAGACCTAACTTTTTTTCTTTGACTCTTTGCATTAACCTCAATCGAATATGGGATAACAAACAAAAAGAAACATAAATCGATCCTTTGTTTGATCCCATAACATCCGCCTTTCCCTGCTGTTCCAAATGCTATTAATATTACAAAAATGACATTTAGTTTTAAGATTTTGAATTAATGCATTAGTTGCTTGGAGTTTTTATTAATGTAGGTATGTTCATAGTTCCTATTATTACAATTTGTGTATACCTAGTCTATAAGAATCTGCCAGTTCATGTCGTTTTTCTTCTTGTTGCAGGATATGAGGACATTTTGTGTACATTCCAAATTCTATTATATAACTACTTCGTGAATTCTATTCTGAGAAAAGTACAGAAATAAAAGAACACTTTTAAATATTCTTTGCAAGCCTATTAATTTTGCCTGTTTTATTTTTCTTCCATTTTGCATTTCATCCAATTTCATGCTTACTTTGCGGCGGATTAAGTTTAATTACATTTTCCGATTGCCAGTTTGAAAATGTTGGGACCACCTCGTAGTTCTGCATTGAACCTTGGCTTTTTCTGAATTGTGCTTTAGAGATGGTTATAGTTCGATGCTTGGACGACATTTCACGAATTTACTTGGCATTACGAATTTTATATCCTTCTTTCTAAGCCAATCTTGTAACAGGTTTTACTAAGAAAAATTACAGCTATAGCATTTGTATAAAAAAAAATTGTTTTGCAAGTACAATATGAAATATACTGTTACATCGCTATGTGACAAGCTAACTTGAATAAAAAGGACTCTGAATTAAAAAAAAATTTTTAAATGTAGTCAAATAATGTTGGAAGTCGATATCCCAATGTTGCACCTTACTCCATTTCATGATACAGCACCAAAAGGTTTAAGGTTTCATCATCTAAGGTTGTGGTTGGTTGGACCCCACATTTTGGCGAAACGTTGAACCACTTTTTTCAATAGCACTCTTAATTGAAATATATTCATTCCCCCCCCCCCCCCATTTTTTAAAATTTCTTTTTGTAAGTGTTCTTCTTATTTAAAAAAAAGCATATCAAATTCGACGCCATTATGGGTGTCCTCTCCCCAGAGCCTAGTCGAGTAAATTTATTCGGTCCATGGTCTCGAATTTCGAAAATTCCACGATGTACTACGCTTATGTGGGTGAAAATGGAGCATTTACTATCGAATGTTTAAGCGTCGGCTGAATAAAAGCCCAACCGATATTTTCCGCGTCATTATGTAATTCGCAGACAAACGGACCGTTAAGTAGGAGAATCCATTATCGTATCGAATTATTGTTATTCGTACCCGCAACGGTTATTTCTATATTATGGTTTAAGCGTGATTTCAGCAAAAATTCTCTTGGGGGACCCTGATTATATTGTTAAAAACGTTTTGGAAAGATTCTCTTTCCTCTCTCTCTCTCTCTCTTTTTTTTTTTTTTTTTTTCCCCCTTTTTTTTTTTTTTTAACGTTCTGTCCATTATATTTTGTTGGAGGAATTTGAGAACATTCATTTTATATCGAAACTTAGTTGTTATGCGCGAATGCAATTATTGAGAATAAATTTAAAATTTGATCATTCATGCTTGTGGTATCTGGTTTTTAAGATCCCCCCACCCGCTGCTAAATGAGTCTGAAATTGGGTTGTGAATAATAATTGCAAGAAAGAAAAATACATTTTAATGTGAAGTACCTTATCTGTAGAAAATGCTCTTTGAATTTATTATCCGCAAAATGCGTAGGCCATCGAATTTTAAATATGCGTTTTTTACGCCATCAATGTTAAATTTATCAGTACCCAACAAGTTTGGTGGTGGCAGTAGTTGTCACTAAATGACTGTCTCTATGCACACTCCTTTTTATAGTACACCTGGGAACTTCAGATTTATCTAGATATTTGATGCAGGAATGTTACTTGGATGGAGATTTTACTAATGAAGATCAGGGTAGAAGAGCGATTTCAGTTTATTCTTTGTGAAGAATAGAGCTAAGAGAGAAAATATAGAAGTTGGCATATTAGTGAGACTAACAAATAGTAGATTGTCAAGGGAAAGAACGATACTGCTCCGAAATCTAATTCACAGAAAGGTTGAACTAATAAATTAACATGCTTCAGTGTGTTTTCGAATATTTAAAAATCACAAGTGACTTAAAACCCTTCTTTCTCCTTGGTGTCCGCATGCTTGTAGCTTGCTTTTGCTCCGTGTGGTCGTTAACTCGTAGCTATGGTACACGCCTGTAAAAGTTAGAAATTTCTTGGGTTGCTTAATTCCACCAAAAGATTAAGTGGTTTTAATTAAAAAATAAATGTAATGAATTAATTTACTTAAAACAAACAGTGCTCCATTGCTACTTGTACAATAAATTAAATTGCCTTGGAGTTGTGGAATAATCTGGCAAATTTTATTGTTGTATTGTGGATCATTACTAACGTGAGGTAAATATTTTGCGAAAATTTCTCTTTTGATCATAGATTATGACTTAGAAAGAAAAGAAGAAAAAAATGTGTTGTGTAAATTGTTGGCATTCATTGTCCAAATTTTGTTTCAACAGTCTTTGTTGCACAGTTTAGTGTAAACGTAACGCAAATATCACTTTCATTTCGTGTAATCAGAAAATAATGATACCCTCTTGTTAAGATTACCCTAATCTAATTTTTTTGGATTATGTTGAAAAACAATAAAATTCTAGCCCACTCTTCCTTGTAACTTGTAACGTTCAAACATGCTTTCTGGATTTCCATGAAAATAAATTTTATCGCTAACTCGTTCGCATTGGTAATAAAAATTATTTTCGCACAATAGCCTATTTAATATGTGACTACTTCCTTTGACTTCAATTCCGCGCAGGTATTTTAATGCAACAGGAAATACTGCAGATTTAAATATAACAATCTGAATTCAGTCACGTTTAAATTTTTTTTAAGTTAGTAACCTGGAAATATTGCTTATTATATTATAATCGCGCGAGCTTACCTTATGAGTTTGCAATACTACAAGGGAACGAAAACCTTTGAGAAGATGCCATTTTAATTACATGCGTAACATTGGTCTGAGATTTTCGACCACTCGTTTACTCGTTATTTTATGATGTCTTTTTAGATTTCGTGATTATTCAGCTATTGCTTCTGTTTACAATAAAATCGGATCTCATATTTTAAATCTGTTGTATTAGATTGGCTTTTAAATGTCCGCGTATTAGTAAAGATATACTTTAAAATGATGCAATGAGAAATCAATGGAAAATTTTCAATGAGAAAAAAAATTGACATGGTTTACCGCAATATTCTTATTTGAACTAAAACCTAAAGGGTTAGAAGTTTCAACAATAGCTCAAGTCAATTGTTCGGCTGAAGTAGGTCTTCGTCCACAATCATAAGAACATTTGCGTCCATATTTTGCATTGTTTGCCAAAGCCAAATATAAACAATTCAGAAGTTATAAGTATATTTATTATTGAGTTTTTTGTTTAACTATTTTATCGTTCGAACTTTGGTAAACAGTATTTCACCAATTTGCCATCTCTTGACTTCGTTTTCGTGTGCATGAAATTCCTCCTTTGTTTATTCTTCAGGAATTGAAATTCTTTCTTTGTCTATTCTAAGAAGAATAAACAAAGGAACTTTCATTGAATTTAACCCAGACGTAAAGTTTTTTTTTTTTTTTTTTTTTTTTTTTTTTTCATAGGAGATTTAGGTTATTGAAAGGTTTAGACATAAAGTTCAGTTTATTAATCCCGCATGCGCTGCGTTTTCAGCACAATAATATAAAGCATATATATCATCTGAAAGTATATTACAATTAGAAAGAAGAGAAACCATCGGTACTCGGCAAATACAGTTTCCAGAAAAATCAGCTGAGGTTTTTTACATTTTTAATATCAGACGAAACGGTCGTTTCGCTGCCAACCTTAATAATGCCTTTTTTCAAAACACCAGTTTTGTAATTTCAATTCATGTTGTTTGTTCTATTCATATTTGATGAGAATTGAATTTTCTCAGCTAACTCTACAACTTTCAACAAAATCAGCTAATTTTTTTTTTTTTTTTTACATATTTAAGAATCCCGTTTCTCATACTGTTTTGATGAGTATTGAAATTTCTTAACACTTTAAAATTTCCACTTTATACAAGTCAAGAAGCGCTTTTTTCCCTTAAAAAGTCAAGAAACCCACATTTGAATCAAAATAAAGATTTTGTTTCTCACGATTTGTGGTGTTTTCCATGAGCATGAACATTCAGCTGTTATATATGCTCAAAGTGTTAAAATACAATTAATTATTTAAATAATATTTCCTCACTCAATTTTATACCCAGTTTGTTCATCAGATTTTCTCCAAGAAATAACGAGAGTTTTGGTCAAGAAATTTTTTGAAAAAGTTATTCGGTGATTAGGAGTATGACAAAGTTGTGTGATTTTTTTAATATTTTTTTTTTCGGAGAATGCTATAAAAATGGTTATAAAAAAACAAATCTGATAATATATTTACTAAGTATTGAATCTCTTTATTTAAAGTGCAATCCAATAAAACTTTATTTATAAGCCGCAGTTTAAATTATCAAATACTGTTTTAAAAAATATCTCCTCGCCTTTATGCTGTGGTATCATAACAGTATCATCCCAGTTAAGCAAATATCAGTCTGAGCTTCTATTCAAAGGCATCGAACCTGAAAGAGTTGTTTTGTATATTTTGTTAAATATGAATCCAACAAAGAATAATACACTCCTCTGTACGGGTTTTATCAGAACAATTTTTCTCACATTCATTCTGCCAGGGGTGTGTCCAGCCTAGTCGTGGGTCAGTGTCCGAGAGATATGGTAAACTCATGGTTAATAGTCCAAATGTTATTATACTACCATCCTCGATAGCAATCTTTCGCTCACAAGCGTATTTTGCATCCCAGCAACTAAATGGCGATTGCTTTATTATCAAGATTCAGAGTCGACGCTGTTAACGGTGAGGGCAGCTTGAATAGCTTTTGCGGTATCTCTGGACTGAGTTTTTTCACCAACGGTAGTTATTTTTTCAAACTTAAATTCATGTCACGTTCTGATGGTTTGTTTTTCTTTATAGATAACCTTCCCAGTTTGGATCAGTATGCGACCTTATTTTAAATTGGACTGATATATTTTGTTTTGGTAGAGTAACAAGAACATTCGCCATTTTCTATACCTCTTGAAGTCGAACCGAGAATCAAGGAAACATCGGGAAAGGGAAAAAAATAGGAATAGTCTTTTGACAACTAAATTTGAAAACGAATTCTAAATTGGGCCTCATCTTAATGGCTAACAGTATCCGAATGTGCTCCCTAATATGTTTCAAACGATTTTACGTGTCAGAACTACATTAATTTAAGAGAATATAGCTGTAAAACTCCAGGATTATCACTTTCCTGAAAAATAAAAACTGTTTGCAGTAATAAAAGAAAAGTAAATACCCAGACAGAAAAATATAATTTATAAATTGTCCTTATTATCAAAAACTTTAGATGGTAGTGTATTTGCATCCGGATAATCCTATTGGTCTATAATATTAATATTTGTAAATAGTGTTTGATTTCTTACATAATATTGATATTTTCCTAGTAATAACAATACACCTGCCAAAGTCGGAACGTTTCTTTTTGGTTACCCTGGTGAACTTTGCTCAAATGATTAGAATTAATGTATTCAATTTCCATGGGGGTAAAAGAGATTTTATCCGTTTCTTTTCTCACAATAGCCCGTCTGGTTTGTAACTGTAAACTGCCGTTACGTGATTCATTCTCTTGTGACACAAGCGTAAGTAGTTCTCATCGAAGCTCTAACTCGTTTATTGAGCCGCTTGAAGGGGTAGAACAATGCCCGGAACTTCGGGATAAGAACTTATTATAATTGAAGTAGATAACCCTGACAAAATGCTGCGACGGCGATGTTTAGAAAAAGATCGATTAGTAATAGTGTTGAAAATCTATCGTTTGCTTTTGTACTCTTTGTACTAGATAGATTGACTTCTTGGGTTTTGCCTGCTGAAATGTTTTTTAATATTTCAATTTCTTTGTTTATTGAGAAACTATTGTTGTCAACGAACCGCCCAATTCTAAGAACATTTCTTTTTAATAATTGCTTCAAAAACTCGGCTGCTATGACAACCTACTGCACAACGAAATATATATTGGATTCTGAACTAAATATTGAACTTAGTATACGTACTTCATTCCAAGTCATCAGGGGTCGTTCAGATATTACGTAAGCATGTTGTTGGTAATTTTTGACCCCCTCCCCCCCCTTGTCAGCAAAAATAAGCAAATCGCATACCCCCCCCCCCCCCCCCTGCTAATGATTTTTTTTTTTTTTTTGTAACGTTAATAATCTAAAAAAAAGTTAGGATTCAATGCAAATAATGAACTTTAACTCGCCTTAAAAGGGAAAAAAAATAAATATTTTTAATTTTTTTTAAATCTTAAGTTTATCACAATTTTAATGGCACATAATTGTAATTTTCATAATCATTTAAGTCTATCTAGTCAGATATTATCCAGGGTTGCTCTAGCCAGTTTTTAATGTCTGAAATTATAGGGTTTCTGACATCTGATGTTATTGCTTCATCACTTGTTTCGCACAAGGAATCTGGGCAGACTTCCTCTTCGCTTATCCACTCGGTATCTTCCATGCCTTCTACATAATTGATGACGCACATCAGTTCATTTGCTCGACGAGCAGCAATTCTCATAGGCCGAACTAGGCAGGCTCTCTGGCTATTTTCGCCATGAACAATTTTCTTATGACGAATTGTCGATTTTAGTGAAGCGTGGTACAAACCACATTTCCCACAAGTCCTTGCAGACAATTGTGATTTGATGGACGGACAAAAATAGTCATATGGCATTTTTAAAAATCCCCACAGGGGGACATGCAGGTTCAAGCTTAGCCGGAGACTTAATTCCAGGAATTCCCCTTCCTCACTTGTTATTAAATCGTGTGGTGTTTGGGCCATTTTGATAAGTGGAGGTATAAAGCGTTCTTTTAAAATGCGAAATAATCCACTACGAGCAGGAGAGCAACACTGCTTTTCTTAGCATTTTACAATTTGTAGAAAGTATTGACTCTCTTGCACGTGCTTCGAATACCAGTTCATATCACAGGTTTTTTTTAGAAATAAAGGGATTATTAAATGCTTACGTAAGCATCACTCATACCCCCTCCCCCCCCTTGTCAGCAAAAATAAGCAAATCGCTAACCCCCTCCCCCCTAGGTGCTTACGTAATACTTGAACGGCCCCTCAAGGTAGCAAACTATATTAGCTAGCTTGGATACTCTGTTTATCAAACCAAATTTTATCTTTTAATTTGATCATCTTTTTTGCAATGGTTTCTTTGGGTTAATTTTATAAAGCTAGGCTTTAAAAAAAAATTGATATACCTTAAGATTCGAACTCATTTCTTTGCCAAAAAAAAAACCTTTCTTCTTATTTAGCAGACTCCTTATCCAAATACATCATAATTATTCCTAAATTTAATAGAATTTTATTTAAAAAATGTCAAAGTTCAATGGAGTCAAATCGATCATTGTACGACATTTGCTGTGTTGTAACTAAATATTTCCACTGATAGGTGCTTTCAGCCCTTTGTTGCATATGTCCATTTAATACAATTTCGTTAAGTGTCATATTTTGTTTTATCTAGCAAAAAGGTGAGAGCAAATTCGTTTACGTCCTTTTCGCGCGGAAGAATGGACACTAACTTTATGGCTGAAGTTGAAAAATGTTTAGATGTCGTCCGTCTTCTTAATTGTAAATATGCTCAAGCTTTTATAAATAACCAGGTTTTTTTACATAGCGCAGTTCCGACTGCAAATTTCAGCCACTATCGAGTGTTCATCATTTATAATTTTAAACTTAGATAAGGTCGAAATCTTACCGCGCCTACTCTCTCCGTCTCCCACCTCACCAAAGAGAGGACATTGAAGCCACGACCAATTTAATGTTCTTCAGCCCCCGTACACGCCTGTATTCGATGGGCCAAGATCGAACCCACGATCTCCCAATCATGATCTCGGTGCCTATGACCAGTATTTTGATATTTTTTTCGTTAATTTATTGAAATCATACTTTTAAAAGCTCTTTCACACGTAGCTCAAATTCATTATTTCCTTTCAGCGTTATGAAGTCAATTTGCTAAAGCTGGTCTACATAAAAATGAGTATTCCATATTAAGTTATAGAATAAAACCTTGAACCAAGCACATTTCCTTCTCCAGTGAAGGGAAGAAAATACTGTTGGTTTCCGCATCCGTGGGCTTCAAGAAGTCGCCCAAGAACTTCAAAAAATGATCCTTTAATGTTGTTTATTATGTCAAAGGGAGGTTCCCTATTCTTTTCGCTGATGTTGAAATATGACTCATTCTAGCAATGTGGGTGTGACGTCTGTCAAGGACTAGAAACGGAGTCGGAAGTTATTTAAGACACACGAAAGGCTAACATTTCTCGTCCTTTGGATTGCTTTCTAGACTAATGAATGAGATGATTTAAAGGGCGCGCAAAACGATATTTTAAGCACAATAATATTTCAAACCTCTAACTCGTTATTTACTCCTAAAAGTGGGTAGTTGGTGAACATTTATCACAATGAACATGTTTGTCGAGATTAATGAGATTGAATGTATTATTTAATTTAATCTTAATTTTGAGAGAGTTCTGATCTAAACCTATTTCGAAAGATTTTTTTTTTTTTTTTTCCCAAAGTGAAGCAGATATTGTAAAACTGTTGCTAAATTTTTGATCTATGAAAAATCATCAAACCTCTATTATAGCTGTAAATCTCACTTTAAATCACAATGTATTAATTCTAGGTGAGCTTACTCAAATTCAGAAGAAAAAGCGGTTGAATGGGAATAAAACCGTGTTAAGTTTTCGAAATAAAATTGGTTTGGCAAATTTTTTCATGTCGCCAAATGATGCGCTTGTCTTTACGTGAAGGAAAAAAAAAGTTTGAAAACATGTTTTGTTGCATCGTTACCATCTTGCGTGAAAATAAATAACAGTTCAAATCGCCTCTCACTTCTGACATCCAAATCGATGCCACTCGTAACAAACCTTGTACTCTTCTCCCGCTAAAACTTATTGAGCCATGGATGATTTGTTGTGTCTCCCTCCAATTTCATTTGTTGCTGATGCTAATCCAAACAAAACAACGATCTCGTTTGCTTACAGCATCAAATGTTATACAACACAGTTTTTTTTTAACTTTGCAGTTGCAACTCCATGGACTGAAAAGACCTGCTTTCGCGAAAGAAGATCTTCCATCACTTCTGTCTTCTATGCAGCCTTAGCTTTTTACGACACTCACTCCTTCAGACTCGCGTAAACAGTTCGAACCAGATGTCAGTAAAATACACACACAAGACTGAGAGAGTACATTGTGCGGAAAATGCTTCGTGGTAACTTAGATTGGGATTGTTAGCATAGCCGAGTCTCTTGGGTAACATAAATTTCAACGTAAAGAATAAAAAAGGGAAATGTAACCCGAGTCGCTAACGTGGGTCACTTTATTTTGTGGTTGGTTTCTCATTGCTTGCTATGGTTTTTCTTCCTGTTAAAAACCTTATCTCTTTTTTCAAAAGAGGCTGACACTGGCAAAAGTACTTTTTCCTTTTTATTGTTTTGTTGAGCTCTCTTTAAGTTGGAGGTCAAACATTTTTTGTTTTTTATTTTCCCTTTGAAATTGTTGGGTCTGGTATTATAATAAATAACGGGATAGGTTTCTGGTTAATTGCTGTATTTCTTGTCCAACAATTTTAAGGCTTGATTCTGGAGCAGTTATTTTTTACTTGGATGGGAGGCAGAGCGAGGTTCTGAAATACCATTTTTTCTTTTCCAAATTGTGTCCTTTTTAGTTTGTGAGCTTTCTTCTTAAGAAATATTAAACATTTCCTGCTTTTTACCAAACCAAATCCTTATTCATGGATGGGATACATAATTCTTGGCTAGCATGTAAGAGTTGAGGAGAATGAGCTTGGAAAATGAATAGACAAGTGGATTGTGACAGAAATCTTGTATTTGTAATAAAGTTGTTAGTTATAGGACTGCCTGAGGAAGCTTCCCTGATTTTCTACCATACAAAGCAAATGTAATTTTTTTTTCTCGAAATGCTTACTAGGAGGTATTCTACCTTCACACAGACAATGACTTAACGATAATTCAACAAAGCGCTGTCATAAGATCATCCATACTACCTACCCCCCCCCCCCCCTGAAATTGTGAGAAATCCTGTTTTACTACTTCCCCTTCTTTTTTTTTGTGTAACTCGTTATGTGTATTTAATCAAACCTTCTACCATAACCCCCCCTCCCCCCCGAAAAAAATCCTGGCTACATGCTTGCTACCACCAATCCATATACCTTTTTACTTTAAATATTCACATTGTATTTTGAATATTAATTAAATATTTTTATCCTTTGTATAAAGGTGTAATTGTTTTTCTTTGATTGTTTATTTGGATTTTTTTTTTATCTTCTGCTATTAACATAAAGTAGCTTGTTCAGGTGATTTAAAATGTCAATATTTCCTTTTGAGTAACAAATTTAGTGTTTTGTTTCTGCGTTGTACATTTTATTTCTTATGAACCATGCAACTAAATTTTCTTTTAATCATGTATTAAGTTCGAACTGATAATAAAAAAAATATGGTTTTTAATTGTAATTTTTTTTGTTTCAGAAAAAAAATGGATGAAAATCAATGGTGGGAACTGTTTGACAGGGAAAATTCAAGATTTTATTACTACAATGCAACAAGTCAAAGAACAGAATGGCACAAACCACAGAATTGTGATATCATTCCTTTAGCCAAACTTTGGGTAATTACTAGTTCAGTGTCTATGGTTTTAATAATAACTTGAATGTTAATGCTCATTAGGGTTAATAGTGGTGATGAGGAATATTTATAATTATTGATTGAAGTCTTAAATTTTTTCAGAATCAAGTTAAATAGGCTTGTGAAGGCTCTTTATAATTGATAAAGTTTTTAATGACTCTGCATGTTTGAGATTTCACTTGGGTTTCTACCTGGGTTTTGCATTCATTCTGCTTGGGTTTGCATTTGAATGAATTTTTTAAATACTTCCCTAGAAATTAATTTTCTTATGTTAGTGTTGTGATTTTAATTCAACAGCTAACTTTTAATGTTTTTGAAATTACAAATTATCAATAAAAAATACATATATATAATAATAATATTAATATTAATAATAATTAATAAATCACAATGACTACAATATAAAATCAAACTATATTACATTTTTTAATTCTATGTTTAAACAAATTGAAGTTTTAAGTGTGAATTCTGTATCAAACTTTACACATAAAAGAATTTCCCACACTGCAAAGCTTCATGATAGCTAGTATTTGATTGGTTGGGCAGTACTTGAATGTTTTTTCTTTTCATTTAGAACATTAATAATTCATTAGCCTTTTTCTTTGCTCTAAGTTTGTTCTATTGCAGACATTGAAACAAAATACTGAAGTACGTGATAATGAAGATAATCGGCTAAATATCAAAAAAGAATCTGTTTCCACACAAACAACAAATAGAGGAATTGTAAGTTATCTAACTTTTTTCAGTCTTTTTGTTATGTATGTTTTGTTCAATTTTTCTCTCGACTGGAAATCGTAAGCTTGCTACCTCTTTGTCTAAGCATTTCCAAGTTTCTAACACCTCAGTTTAGTTCATTGTATTTCCTAATGTTACTTTTTTACTGGATTTATTTAAGATACAGTCAAACTCTTTTAGCATAAATTCGAAGGGATAGTAAAAAAAATTCCATGTTAAACACCTAAAAATATTTTCAGAGTGGCTACAGAACTGGGAAAACCTGGAAATCAGGGAAATGTCAGGGAGCTTTCTGATTCTGGAAATGTCAGAGAACTTTTTAAAAAAATTTCATGAAAATCAGGGAAATTTTGTTTTAAGGTGCGTTCATTCATATTTTGGCACTATTTACCCGGAGATTTGTGGTGGTAAGCCATTAAAAGTTTAATGTTACGGAATAATTTAAACTTTTCATTACCAGCAAAACTATTTTTAAAAAATTTGCATATTATATCTTTAACATACATCTTCTATTTTATCAGGGTGTCTAGACATCTGGAATACCTAAAAAATTTAGGAAAATTTGAAAAAAAGTTTGCTTTAAAATCAGGGAATTTTTTAGAAATCTGTCAGGGAAATCAGAGAACTTCCTGAATTTTGTGGCCACCCTGTTTTTTATCTAATTAATGTAGATTTAAATTACTACTAGTTATATGGGTATTTAATACAACTGTTTTTAATTTGCATCATCAATTTCATTTCAAACTTTTTGCTTCGTTTCTAACAATAATGATTGTTGCTTTTGACTCTTACTGACAAGATTCAGCATGCAAATGCGATTGAGTGTAGTTTCAAGACCTACTGTTGGATAAAGGAGGGGTATGTGACATTACAAAACCAGTTCATGGAGGATGCCATCCAAATTTGCACCAAAATCAACTAATTTCACACCCATTTCCTTGAAATTCGATAACGAAGTGGGCATTTTGCCTGTTTCATATCGTTTCAATTGGAGGAATTTTTTTCGTAACACTTTTTAATTTCATCTCTAATAAAGAAGACAATAAGTAAAGTGGTTTGAAGAGCAAATTTTTTTCATTTTAAGTGAGATTTCATGTTATGCGATTTCGTGTTAAATGAATAAATTAATGTTAAGTTTAAGCTTCATCGTGAAGAAACCTGCTTATATTTCATGTTAAATGTGATTTGTGCTAAGCGATTTCACGTTAACATGGTTAGACTTACTTACAAATCCCTTTTCAGGGAGCTGATGGATACATTCGCTTTTCAAAGCCACCAATGTGCACTGCATCAACACAGACTAGTCCATTGGCTTCACCTAGGGATGGATGCCGAGTAAGTGTTCAACTTTGGTATTTCAATGTTCCTGCATTACTTAAGGTTATTAGACACATGCTTTGTTTTCTAAATCACAATAACTGTTGGAATATTACTTCCAGTAGAGTATCTAGTGGATCGAAAGGCGACTGCAAGTTTAGGTATCTCATCAATCATCATTATGAATTTTTTATAGAATGTAGAGAACTGTTAACAGATCATGAATACACTGGTCTGCTGGGGCAAAAATGACCGAAACTATTCAAAAACCAACTTCGAATGAATTGAACTAAATCTGATTGCCAAATATACCATAACTTGCCAAAAAATTTACACTCTTATTTTGTCTGGTAACCCACCACTCTTTAATTTTCAATTAAGAAAGTTGAGATTGAGAAATTGAGTTGTTGTTGAGAAAGTTGTCTTTCCTGATGCCAAAATCTTTTAATAGTCAGCCAAGTTTACAGGGGTCGCAGACGTCCTATATGTCCTTTAAATCCTATATTTTTTAAAAAATCAACAAAAACGTCCTATATTGTCCTATATTTTACTATTGTCCTATATATCCTATATTTCTCTATTGATTCGACCTATATTTTCTTCCAATTTCGTAATAACAGAGCCGTTCGTTGCCATTTTTTATATTTCGGATTTTTTGGCGCGATCGTAGGTGAAAAAGACCTGACAAAATTTGTAACGGTGGCGTTTTATCTCTTGTGACGTCATGTGCTGCATAACCTACAACTCAACTCTACAGGACTGATGATAGTTGTAAAATGTAAACAAGTAATGTATTCTGAATCCGGTACGGATTCTGCGCCACGAATTATTTACATTAGATCGCGCCAAATTACGGCAACCATAGGCAGTTCTGTTGTCTTAAGAAAATTTATTGGCGAAAATCACCTTGGCGCAGAATCCTTAAAGGATTCGGAATTTTGGCCACGATTTTTTCATAAAAGTCGCCAAAATTGAAAATGACGTCCATACGTTGTGTTGTCAAATCCAAACAGTCACAAGGGTTTCTGGAAACCCAAAGTCCCCGGTTCGCCTCATTCGGCGCTAAATCTCCCACTTTTCGCCGCTAATCCATGAATCCATCTGACACTGAACAGTAAATCTGAACCAAAACACAAGACTGCAATCAGGAATAAAAAGAAAATACTTAAAGAAATTGGAGCAGTTCAAGCAGTTATAGAAGCTGGAAGCAAAAGACTCAAGATTGCAAATAATGTAATTGATAAAACTTCATTTGGGGATGGAATATTGAGGCAATAACGAATGACATATTCAGGATCAGGCGATTTCTTTTTTTAATGGTGTGTCTCCTATTTTCTTAAATTCAATATAACGAGTATATAAATATACGAGTTAATATTTAAGTTCAGTAGCAAGTGTGTACAGTTATTTGATGTTTTATACTGTCCTATATTTTTTTTAAAAAAATCCTATATTTTCTTTTTTTGTCACTTTGACCCCTGAGTTTACAATGAATATTACGTTATTAGAAACGTAATATTTATCGCCAACTTGGCTCACTTTTAAAATACGGAAGTATTTTTCACCTGAAAATAAATATCGTCTGCACTCTTCCTCATTGAAAATTAAAGAGCAGTAGGTTATCACATAATAAATATTACCCATAAAAAGGTTTTTAATATAAATCCTTTATATACATTGCCAATTTTTATATTCATTAACAAAGCGTTGTTTCTGTTACCACCATGTGCTTGGTGTTGGCATCTAATTTTAAATATTAAAAACATCTCTTCAGCAAAATATGTGGTAAACTACTTTTTAAAATTTATGCATTAAAAATGAATGTAAATTTATGCACTCGCATCCAAATATCTTTTATTTATTCCGATTAAAACCATTCTATTATTAAAAAAAATTTAGCAACAGGCAGGAGTTTCTTTAACAATCAATTAAATGCTATTTCAGCACGATTGGACTACAGCAAGTTGTTTTGTTTACATTCCGCAAAAGTATCCTTTTAGTGATGGTGACAGCCGCCAAAATTTGATAGAATGCATTGGCATCGAATCTCTTCCATGTTTCAGCCCGATTGGATGATGGCAAGAGGGTTAATTATACCCTTGCAGATTTGAACACCATCGACATGCCCAGCCACACACACTCCAAATCGAAATTAATATAAAGGATTTAAAAAATAATACTTATTATTTGGCAAGTTATGACATATTCGGTTATGGGATTTAGTTGAACTCATTCAAAATCGATTTTTTAATAGTTTCGCCCATTTTTGTCCCAGCAGACCAGTGGATTAATGATCTGCTAACATTTCTCTACATTCTATAAAAAAATTTTAAATGATGTTCAATGGGGTAAGGTAACTAAACTTGCAGTCGCCTCTCTGACTATAGCTGTTTGGCACTGGGGGTCTTTGCCTCTCACAAGATATTTCGAACATATACTACCAAAAGAACATCAAAGAAAATTCCATAAACATTGAAAATGTTGCATTTCTCAATAGATTATTTTATTTATTTGTGTTGCCCAGGCTTTCCTATCGATGTTTATTACTACCGCCTAGAGATCCATCATTTCTTTTTTACCATTTGTAACAATGTGTACTAACAGGGAGTCAAACCAGGGACTCCTAGATCAGAAGACAGGCGCATTAACCACTAGACAAAAATGACCACTGATGCCTAAGTGTTGTATCTATCATTTGTACACGAGA
Organism: Linyphia triangularis; assembly: GCA_963978545.1. Taxonomy (NCBI): domain Eukaryota; kingdom Metazoa; phylum Arthropoda; class Arachnida; order Araneae; family Linyphiidae; genus Linyphia; species Linyphia triangularis. The sequence goes on along the minus strand of OZ021728.1, from coordinate 78,608,478 downwards.
CCACCACATAGCCCCTTTTCAGTGAGTTGAGAAGGGGCTAACGATTGAGTCGCTTGTGTAAGAATTAAGTGCGTTGCATGTGGCAGTGAGTCGCTGGAGATTGCTTGCTGAGGTGGTAGTGTGGAAGCCATGCATTATTTTCAGAAAGCGCCGATAAATGGCAGCATGATTCTGTTGTTCTCTAGTCACTAATGTAGGTGAAGTGCTAACAGAGAGTCGAACCTGGGACTCCTAGATCAGTAGACAGGCACGTTAACCATTAGTCAAAAGTTACCACTGGTACCTAGGTGCTGTATCTGTCATTTGTACATGAGACCACCACACATTATTTATTACTAGCTGAGTGTGGCCCACATTGTGGATTCAATATGAATAGATCCTAGCTTTTGACACATCACAGCACCAACATATTAACACAAGAACCGTTCCCTTTCAGCATCACCACAGGCATCATCATCGACATGGTTCCAGCCCATCTGGGGCTATCGCTTTTTCCTCTCGAAGTCCCTCCTATAGTGAAGATGCTGCAACTCTTGAAATGAAGAGGGATGGACAGTTTGCAACGCAGACTACAAACTCGTATTCTGGTCGATCCAGTGACTATGGGCGTCTGCAAGCATCTCCATTGAACCCATCTGCATATTCTTGTCATAGGTATGTCTTATGAAAGTACTGAACACTTGATTTTTTATTTGTTGCCTAATGTTACTTAGTGTATAAGTACTTTAAACTAGTTAATGTTAATAAAAATGCTTGAAACTATTGGTTTAAAATATTGAATTGGCATATATTCTACTGTGTTACAAATTGCTAATTGGTAGACCTTTCTTACATATTTGTGTTGGGAGATGTATTTCAAAACTGATAACTAATTGGAGATTATATTTAGCTTCAAAAATTTTATATGAAATTCAGTTTTAGAAACAAAATTTAAAATAACAAGTAAAATAACATAGTAACAATAATAATAATGGCATTTAAAGTATAAAAATTCAAAATGGGTTTACTATTTTGATTACTTGCAGTATAATAATGCCATTTAAAAAAAAAAAAAAAAAAAAAAAAAAAAAAAAACATCAATTGACGAAGCTAGCTACTCAACATAACATAGAGCTGGTTCCAAAGCTTAAAGCATCAGCATGTAATATGATGAATGTGACTTTGTCATTGATGTTGTCATCCAAACAGCATGTGTGATATTGTTACAACACAAGGGAAAAGTTTTTTGTTTCTTTTATCTATATTATTTTTTACATTTCATACTTTAAAAAAGTTTGTTCATTTATTACAGAGGCCATCAGTCTAATGGCTTCTATTGATCTGCTAATACTTTGTCTATTCCTTCCCACTTAAATTCTTATTTTTATATTTAAAATAAATTAATCATAATTTAAATAATACTACTGTTTCTGCAATTTTAGCCATGTAGAATGTGTGCTTATTTAGGATATTTATTTAATCAAATTTAAATCCATTTTTCATTTGTAAAATATACCATTTTCAAATATTCTTGCAATATGTTTTTGTTACTAAAAGCTAATGTTATAATCAATCATATTTCAAAAAAATTAATAATTTATATACTCTCCAGGAAGCATGACTCCTGCTGTTCCTCAGACAGTGTTGGCTCCAGTTTTTCCCAGAAAACCCAAGATCGTAGCCCAGACCAAAACGGCATCCACTCAGACCACCGACCCGCCTCAAAGCCCATTGATGCTGGCCGGCGCCATCGGTCGCTGGACCATGAAAGAGGAACAACTAGCACCTCCTGGAAGCACCACTCCATCGAGGACCACCACAACAATGTACCGCGAACAGTCCCCCAAAGGATCCACAATGACCCCCAAAAGCCACCACCCCACCGCAAGCATCGCAGTGAAGATCTCTCACCGAAAACCGGTCTCTTCTCTGCTTGTCCACAGAGTACAGATCTATCTAGTACACCATCAAACACCAGAAGACAGTGGTCTCGTAGTACATCTGACTCCAGTACATCTAGTCCCCAGAGCCCTCCCAACCGCGAAGTTCAGGTGATCCGGGGTGAAGATGGTAGCCTGTTTGCTTTTAGTGATGTTCCACATGGCTCCAGTGATAGTTCTCCTCAATCTTTAGATTCGGCCAAAGGTCTGGACAGTAGCTTTATATCCCAAAGCAGTTTGATGTCACTGGACAGCAGTCTGCAGAAGAGCATCTCTGAATCTGCTACTTCGCCTAGTTTGAGGCAGGTTCACTCAAAGGTTACCTCTTCCTCTTATGAGAATAAAGAACCACTGAGGACTAAGCTTCACCACGGGCAAGATTCTGGGTTAAGCACGTCGTATTTCGGCAGTGGGGCGACGGCCCAGGAGCCCAAGTCGGACATTATGAATAACTCTTTCAGACAGAACGAAAAGCCAACTCCCTTGTATAATAATTACCCTTCCCTGTGGGATTCGCAAGCCGATAGTCAGACTTACCTTTTGCCCTTGCAGCACTATTTACTTGAACAAGCAAAGTTGTCTGGTGAGTAGAGTGATGCTTTGTAGTCAACATGTATTATTATAATCAGGGTGGCTACAGAACCTGGAATTCAGGGAAATGTCAGGGAATTTCATTCTTCTGAAAAAATCATTGAAATGTCGGGGAATTTCGTAAAATTACCCTTTATCAGGGGATTTTGAAAACGTTAAGTTTCCCTTCTCGCATGCCCCAGTCACGTGAAGTGGATGCTGTGATCGTCGCGTTGAATACAGTTTTTTTTTTCCTTTCTTTTATTTCTCTTTCATGTACTGTTTAAAGTCCGTCTAAAAAGCCCTCAATATATACCTGCTTGGCCGATTTGCGAGAATGATGATTCCGAACTTTTTCTACTCTCAGAAACTAAGCCCAACCATCGACATCCTGCCGCCTGTTGATGTTTCGCTTTTTCTGTGTTTTTTTTTTTATTATTATTATTATTATTATTATCTGGGATCATTATTATACCTGGAACAATTATTTACATATTATTTCTGATGATCCTATAGTTTAGCAGCGTGGTCTCCGTCCGCCGCCTTATTGTTAAAAAAATCTTCTAACTTCAATCTGACTGCATCCTTTTACAGACATGATTATTTTTTTTCTTGCCTAGTGTTTTTGTCAACAAAATATATTAGAACACTTATTTTATTTGCATATTATTTCTGTTATATTTTTAGTTATCTTATAACTTAGAAGCTTGGCTACCAGTAGCCTTACTGTTAAAATAAATTCTCAAACTTCAATCTGACTGCATCCTTTACAGAAAAGATTATTTTCTTCTTGCATTGCGTTTTTTGTCAATAGACTATACTAGAACCCTAAATTCCTTAATATTTCAAATTGATTCCATCAATTTTTTTCGTTTTTATTAACCCTTACAGTGCCTTGTTACAGATGTGCAACAAATCTATAGGCATCCATAACTGAGAAAGTTTTGATCCTGTACTTGATTGTTTTTTGTTTTTTTTTAACTTTTATTTTGACATTTTATTAAACACAATTAACTGAAAGTGATATGTATTTTAGATTTATATATTTAATATAAATCAAATAAAGAATTGAAACATCCTTCACCAAAAAAATATCTGAATGCGCTACTGCATCCAAGTAAAGGGGCAGTGGAATTTTTTTTTAAAAAATCATAGCATTTTTTTGCCAAAACAGTATGAAATCTATGCTAGTCATGTTTTACGAAAACGATTTTTTGTCTCATTTAATATATATTTTTGCGGTTTAAGATAATATTTTTATTGTACAAAATTTTATTTCTATACATCTATGAGTAATTAATTTTATAAGAAGCTGTTAATTTCAGGCCTTTTCTTTCGTACAATACATGTTGTTAATCTTTTGTCAACTACAAAATCCAATCGACTTCAAAAGACATCATTTTTCATGAAAGATATGTGCTTAGTGAAATTTGTGACAGAATAGCAAAATGCTGATTATTTAAGCTTTATACTCATGCATGCCCAAGTTCAGTAAATATTTAGGACAGTGTTTTAAATTTATGCTATGAACAGTAAACAACATGTGACATATATTAAAGAAAATAACATGTTTTATTTGTGTTATTTTTGAAATTAGAAAGAAAAGTATTGTACTGGTTTTGCTTTACCTTGAAGTTAGCAAGTATGGCTGTAGTTGGTGAATTTTGTATTTTTAAATTAATGTTTTCTGTTCTTTTTCATACTCTACCTCTAAAGATGCTTGTTTTTATTTTTACTGTAAATTTATTATGGCGCAATTATACTTCAACTATTTAAAATAAAACAATTTTATTTTTAAATTCTACGTTATTTTGTTTTTTGAATTATAGTGCACATCAGGGAATTTTTGAAGAAATCTTCTGGAAATCAGGGAATTTTGTTTCTCAAATTCTGTAGCCACCCTGATTATTGTTCCTAGGTTTTGTGTTGCTTAATAACTTTATTGATATGCACCAGTTGCTTTCGTAGACAGTGCCCCTAAATTATTTTATTTAGTTTTAGTAAATTCCTATTGTGTATGGAAATGATATGGTCGTAATTTGATGCTATGATGGCTAAAATCATGAATTTAAAGAAATTTAATTCTTGTATGTCATTTTCTGCTGAATTTTCAATAATTAATCCTTGTTTCCTTTGTAACTGCATAGAAAACCCTTCCTTCAAGGAATTTCTTATGTAACAAAACATCCCTATCGCAATCTTCTATATCCAAATAAAGCATATGTTAACCTCTTATTGCCTTGCTGAACAATAAATAGTCATTTATCAACATGATTTAATTAGTCAATGTTATAAATTGTGTGATGTGTTTAAACAAATGCAACTTTGGTTCACCTAAAATTGTCCAACTAGTAAGCTTTGAATTTTCAATTTGTCAAATGTTAAAGGATATTACTCTTCCTTCATTTAATTTTTTCTCCCACAAATATCCATGAAATTTTCTCAGTGAAATTTAGACAAAATATTGATCAATTTCTATTTTTTTATGAAATAAATTCAAATTTTTTAAAACTAAACATCAATAGATATAAATGTCCAGCAATATATGCAATGTTATTTACTTTGTAGTGAGCTAGTGGTGCCGTCTTGAAAAGATAGTACTGTAAATCAGTTTTTTGCTTAATATGAATTTTAGTGTTTTTTTTTTTAAATGATCTAATTTTTACACAATTTCCAACAACAGAAGTAAGTGACACTTTTTGTTTATCTCTAGTTAAGACACGATTGGTTTAAGGAGTTAGCAAAGATTGTGCTAAAAATTTAGCTTTTTCCATTAGCTCTTAGTATGCATTTTAGACGTAATCATATATTATCATAAATTTCCTGCAAAATATAATATTTTATGTGATTTTAGGTTACCAGTTTGGTGACTTCATCGGTGACGATTTAGATTCCTTGTCACAGAGTGACGATGACTCCGATGGACACAGGGAAGAAGATGACGATTTTGCTGATGATGAGGCAATGAGTCACCAGGATTCTTCTTCACAGGAGTACTTGGATGACACTCGGTATCTTGATGACGATGAAGACGAAGTGTATTGCGAACCTCCTCCTAACTTTCAAGAATCTGATCCTAGTCATATGTCTAGTGAGTGTGATAAATGTTTTTTAATAAATTATGCTATTTGATATATTTTGAATACAAATCCAAAAAAAAGTTTTGGATTGTGACAGGATTTCAATCTTACTAGAAATTTGAGATAGGTAAATGGAAAATAGGTGTGGAGAATTGGTTTATTCCAGAAGTTAAACAAATTTTACACAAAAATAGTTTTTGCTGTTTTGTTAACATATAAGATTAACTTCTACTTACAAGATTAGATAAGCTGAAATAAAAAGAAGACTGTTCAGCTGTTCATATGAAGTCAGAACATAGAGTTTAAACTAAAAACTTGGAAGATTGTTCTTTATCAAATTAAAGATCTTGTAAAACAAGTACGAAATATTAAAGATTTCGTCTGAAAGTTTTTCTGCATTTCATCCTACCCACATTAAAATGCTATAGATAAGTACCGATATAAAAATTGAAGGTCTTTCAGAGATTTGTAGTGTATCCAAAATCCTGCCTGAAGGGGATGAAATTTCAATCAAGAAAATGAAAGTCGCTGCTAAAATGTGCAACTTCAACCCGAATTGATATAATGAGTTGGTATCTAGCAGCTTTCTCTACTTATACAGAACAATTTCCACAGGCTTGTCTCCCGCACATGCAGCTAATTAAATTGATCTGAACGTCATATGCTGCTAGTGTTATATTTATTTGCAAAATTGTAATGTTCTTGTTGAGTTTCATTAATTTGTCAATGAAGTATTTGAACGGAGATCAGACCCTTTTACGACTCGTATAGTTTTGCAATTTTTCTGTGCATTTTTTTTCTTTTATTATTTTAAGTTTTTATAAGTTGTTTTTAGAGGATTTTATTTAGAGAACCTTATTCACTAATCATAGAACTCTCATCAATATGTTTTAAACATCATTATTTATACATAATATAATGATACTCCATGAATTTTCTTCATAAAATGTTTTAAAAGTCACATGATAATATTTGTTTGTAACTAGGTACCCATCATTCTTCGTTGAGGCGCAAGAACCCCAGCTTGATTCCTAGTCATTCACCTTCCATAGAAAAATCACAGGTATTAAATTTCCTGTTTTCATAATACTTCAAAGTCATTAATTAAATATGCAAATATTTAGAAATAATAGAAAATGGTTTGTAACTACACTTTGCCTTTTGTTGTCGTGTGACTCTCTGCAGCTATGCAACCATTTTTAATGTTTTAGTCTTTCCAGTCTGACATGATACATGGAGGACAGATGCCGAGACCCCTTTCTATGTTGGCAACGACTGACGCATCTGGTGGCCTAGATGCTGTGGCAGCTATGCAAAGACAAGTTAGTATCTAAATTGTGCTCTTTAATGTATGTTATATTATATGCAAACTAAGTAGTGTTTTCAATTTTATGACAATGCTTTAAAATGTTAGGTCGCTTCTATTTCCAAAAGTATTATTTTTTTTATCTTTTGTTTGATAATTTGGGTTAAAGTATGATTTTTCAGCTCGATTTAAATTTTACTGGATTTCTTACAAAAAGAAATAACTTATTCACTTGTCAATTTTCTGTTTGCCTTCCTTTGTTAATGCTCATATTAGTTGGTTTACAACACCAACAAGCTTAATGCTATTCCTTCCCTAGAATGATCATCTTTTAAATTTAAAAGTTATATTTAAATTATTTTAATATACAATAATACATTGTGCTGTAAAATTCTATTATTTTTACTAGATAATAACATAATCAGTTACACATTCAATTAAATACCATATATTTTTTTTTTTTTTTTTTTTTTTTTTTTTTTACATTTGCCTACTGTGGGTTATGTGCACAGAACCATACAATGAACTGCATAACTTTTTTAATGTATTACTTATAATTTCAAGGTATTTGAATTTGGAAATACTTTTATTTAATGTACTGTAATATATATAATGTAATGCCTCAAATGTCCATTTAGAATTGCTCTATTTTTCTTCACTTTTGAAATATGAAGAATTGTATGCTTGAATACGGCCTTTATGGTATGATTAGTCAACTGGTGTAAAATATTTTTAAAAATTAATATTGTAGGACAGGTCCATTTTCAAATCAAATTATTGTATTTATGAAAAATAATTATATTTAAGATGGTATCTGTTAATAAATGTATGTAATATGTTTATTTTCTAGTTAAAAACTTATGATATTTGTTTAATTAATTAAATACCTTAAAATGTTCCACATAAAATATTATTTTTTTAAAACAATACTTCAGCAGATTTTCTGTTTAAAAAAATTAACATTAGCAGAATAAAATAGCAAAAGTTAAGGACTATACTCAAGCCACTAATCACATTCCATTCTCCAGATAAAAAAAATTATAGTGCAATTTCCAAAGATCCGAAGAAACGTCTTTATCATATTACTTGGCCCTCATCTAAAATTCGTAAAATTTTTACTGCTTTTGTCTTGCTTGTCTTATGAATCTGTACAATCTGTGCACTATAATCCTTAATACTGTATAATTTTTAACATACCATGGCATAGTTCTAAAAAAATATTATAAAGTTTTGCCCACAAACCCAATGAATGTCTCACAAATGAAGCTAAATTGTTAACAAACTGCATATTCTTATATCACAAACCCAAACGTTTCTCATATTCACATCAACTATTGCTTGAATCCCTTCTCACTTATCAGTCCTTCTTATTAAATGATCATTCCATTGAAAACTTCAAATATTGTCAGATTCAGTTTAAAGCAAGCCATTACTATACTACATTCTACCATTATTTTTAATATGAAATAAACTGTGATATGATCTCCAACTAAGACAAAGTATCCATTCCAACATATTACTATAAAAAAACAAAGGCTATTTGAGCTCTTACTGTATTATTTACATTGCAATTCCTTTAAATTTTTGTATTGTATGAAAACAGAGCCTATCAGTCAAATCTCTGTCAAGAATAGCAATTCCTTAATAAATTAGGCAGCCCTTTTTTAATTCATGTTTTTCCATTTTCATTCCAGTTTTCGACAACCTCAATCACTTTATTCTTTCTCCGTTATTCTTATTTTAATTTGCTTCACACAGGTTGCTTCAATGGGTGGAAATAATGGAAAAGATAAAAAACAGCCCACTGAAAGTGATATAGAGAAATATGCCCAAGACAACCTGAATAGGCATAAGAAAGGGATTTTCAGAAAAAAATTTACTATACAAGATATGCTGTCTTGGTCTAAGGTAAGCGTAGTCCCAAGTATCTTACAGTGAGAATGGGCTTAAGATTCAAGACCCATTCGTATTTTTCATATGGGGGAATGTAATGTGTAAAATAAAATCCTAAAATACCAGAGCTCAGTTACAATTTAAAATAAAAAAAAAAAAAAATTTGAAAAAACTACTGAAATACTGTAAAAACTGTATTGCATTTTCTGTTGAACAATTATTTTTGGCATTCTCTTGTTTTTTTATCCCTTCATATTATAAACCTTAATTAAAACATTGTGGCCACAGAACCTGGAAATCAGGGAAATGTCAGAGAATTTTTCTATTGTTTTGAAGGAACATTTCTCCGTTTCTCTGTATTTTAGTACCATTTTCCGGAGAATTGTGGTAATCGTTAGAAATTTCATGTTACGGTATAACTTAAACTTTTTACTACTGCCAAAATTTATTTTACAAAATTGGCATATTATCTCTTTGATATAAATGTTCTATTTGATCTACACATCTGGGAAAAATTGTAGAAATTTTTTTAAAATTTTGCCGTAAAATCTTGGAATTTTTTAGAAATATATCAGGGAACTTTTTTTCCTGAATTTTGTATCCACTCTGTAAAACTTCCTGCATATTAAGTAATTATATGATTATTTTCAAAGTGCAATTTCACCTACTTTGTTGGTCTTAATCAGTGTTATATTTGCATTTTTTAACACAGGATCCTATTCGAAAGCCCATGATCATGACAACTGACAAATCTCTTAAACGTGATGCTTGTGAACTTTTTAAGTTAATACAATCGTACATGGGAGACCGAAAAACGAAGAGTGGTCAGTCTGTGGAATCTGTTGTTCTAGAAATAGCTACGAAAGGATGGAGTAGGCAGTCTGTCAGGGATGAAGTGTTTATACAGATTAGTAGACAAGTTACAGACAATCCTAGAAGGTTTGATATATCACTTAGCTTTTTTAAACACTTGTGAAACTAAATCAAGTCAAAGATAGTATCAATTGGTATCAAACTTGTTTTATTCGTTTGTAGATTGAAAAAACTTGATAATATTTATTGTGGAAAATATGGTCAAACTTGGGAATTGATATGGATATATTTGCCAGCAATTCTTTAAGTTTAATAAAATACTCATATTTCATTAAGATTAATTAATAATGCCAAATTTGACTGTATAATTCAAAGTTCTCCAGTCGCTTTTATTAGTAACATTGAAGAAACTAGTATTTATGCTAATACATACATAATAAAATTTTGAAATTATTTCTATAATTTAAAGCCTTTTTTATTAAAACAGTTTTGAGAATTCTTGTATAACTAGAAACTCTTCCTTGATAATATTTTTTAATTTAACAAACTTTTGCTATAATTTGTATTTGTATTGATTCTAAATAAAGTTTTAAAAATCAAGAATTTTAATGAATGATTGGATTGTTTTTTGCAGGGAAAGTCTAGTATTAGGCTGGGAGCTCATGGCAATTTGTTTGACATTCTTCCCGCCATCTGTTAAGTTTCAACCCTACTTGGAAGGTTTTATAAATAGGCACAAAGATGTTTCATTAGATTCACCTGATGTTAGTTTGCATACTTCATAATTATATTTATTTCTCTTTTAATCATAAAATCTTTGCTTTAAAAAATTTTAGTATCCCATTTGTAATATACTGTGACTGGTTATTAATATTTTAATATTTCACAAAATAATGCATATCTTTTCACTCTTAAGTTTTTGAGATAAAATTTTTTAATGGTGTTGTCTCTATTTTCATAATAAATATAAATATACTAGAAAATAAAAATAAGCAAAAAGTAGGAACACAAAATATTTGTATAAAAAATTTATAAAATTGAGAGCTTTCCCATGAGGCCAGCTTGTTCAGTACATGGAGAGAGAAATAACATCTCACTTTTCCCTCTACCTGTATTAAAAATCCTCTATGTTGCTGAAAAATGTTGGAACTAATTTAAATGTTTTTATGTGTTACAAATACTTATATGATTATGTCACACTTTATATAAGAATCAGATTTACATTTCTGAAGCTTTTCCTATGGTTACCATTCTTATAATTGTTTTGATAAGTCATTTATTCAGCTTGATCCTACCAATATCTCTTCATGAAAACTCATTCAATTCAACTCTGGGATATATTTAATCACCATTCATTTTCACAGTGTCTATTTCACATTTTTTTTTTTTTTTTTTTTTTTTAATAATCTATATATATCTTTTAAAAATTTATAATTTTGTTTTCTAGTTTAAACTAAGTCATTACGCTGTTGTGTGCAGCAAACGTCTGGAGAGGATAGCGAAGAGTGGAGCAAAGAGAGGTGTACGGAAACCAACACTGGATGAAATTGATCAATCCAGGGTGAGAAAACTTTTCATTTGTTAATCCGACTTACAGTTTTGTATTTCCATTTTAAGTAATAAAAGTACCCAAAAAAAAAAATTGAATTACATTTTTGCTTTTTTTTTTCTAGATTCAAATATTCCGACCCTCAATGTTTAATAATCTATTGGAGGAAGTGATGGCTCTGCAAGAGCACAAATATCCAAACCGTAAATTACCTTGGATTCAAACGACGCTCTCCGAAGCAGTTCTGCAGTTAAATGGAACCCAAACAGAAGGAATTTTCAGGTGAGGAATTGTGCCTGGCATATGACAATCGAATTACTTTTTTTATTCGCATATCAGACATTCTTTTGTCAATGATTATTGTAAACTTTTATTTTATTTTTTAATTAAAAGTGGAAACAAAGCTAATGATGTAATTGTTTAACAGTTGATGTCTCACACAATAGGAGTCATGATCCCTAGTTATACATTCTACTCTGAAAGTCAATTGTCTCTCTTGTAACAAATATGTCTAATATTTTCCTTTTATTTAAAGAAAGGAAAAATTGCTTATCAGACTGTTCGTAAAATGTGTGGCTGTATATGAATAAAGCGATGTTTTTAATAGCTCGGTTCGAAGGTAGTTTGATAAGTTTAAGTGCAAAAGTTTCAGCCTTAAATATGATGCCTTCTCTGGGCAACCATTCTGTGTAAACGAGTATCTTTTAAAAGACGTTATTGCTGAAAAGCAACCCTATCCAGTTCAGGAATTATCACACAGACAAATTTTTCCAAAAAGCACAGTTCATGAACATCTGAAAAAGATACAGCAGAATATGCTTGCTCGAATTTCGGCATTTGATTCTTAGCTGAAATATATTGAAAAAGTTCATTTTTTAAAAATATTTCATTACTGGAGAGGACAAGTGGATAATATGCATTGACGTTACGTGAGAAAGATCATAGGGTAAGCCAAAGGAACTTCCCCAAGTAACATCGAAAACAAGGTTGCATCCCAAAAAGTAATGCTTTGCGTATGGTGAGACTACAAACAAATTGTTCACTATGAATTGTTGCCACATGATCCGATAATCAATGCTGTTCTCAAATGATAATATTAAAAGCAAATATCAAAACCAAGTGGCCAGAACTGAGCTACTGTGCAGGTGTTATCTTCCCGCATAGCAATGCTTACCCCCACATTTTTTCAAATGTCAGACAAAGACTTATTGAGTATAGCTGGAATGTTTTGTGTCAGGTGTCCCCCCACATCAGACCTTGCCTTCTCAGATTTTCACTTTTTCAGGTCACTTTAAAATTCTTTCAATGCGCTGGAGTTCAATTACATAGAAACAGTCAAACAGCACTTTGATAACTTTCTTACAGATAAGCCTGATGATTTTTTACAAAAACAAATGTTCCAGCTTCCAGAAAGATGGCAAAAAGTCATAGAACAAAATGGTGCTTATGTGATTCAATAAAATTTCTTATGCTTTTGTACTGCTTCGTTTTAATTTATCCTAATAAGCCAACAAACTTTTTGAATAACCTAGTATATTAGGGGAACTTACTGTTAATAGCAAGGTCATGATTGAAAGCAAAATTTGCAGATTTTGGATGGAAGGTTGTTTTATTGAACCAAGAATATGGGAAAATAGGTTTTAGCATTATTTAGAAGTAGAGGATGATTTAGCTTACTCTAAATATAGTTTGTTACAAAACCATTCATACATGAATGTTTATATTTTTCATCCAAGTGTCCTCTCCCTGCCATCACCTAATCAATGTCATGGCATCAACTTATCTTCTTTTAGGGTTCCCGGGGACATTGACGAGGTGAACGCCATGAAGCTCCAGATCGACCAATGGGAAGTGGCAACTTGCAACGACCCCCATGTCCCAGCCTCTCTGCTCAAACTGTGGTACAGGGAACTTTACGAGCCACTCATTCCCAATGAGTTTTATGAAGAATGTATACAGTTCTGCCTGGATCCAGAGGGGGCTGTGGCTATTGTGGCCAAACTGCCAGAGATCAACAGATTGGTGCTGTCATATCTCATACGATTCCTCCAGGTAGGATTACCTTCTGCTTGTGTTTTAATCTTATTGCCAATTCATGGTGTCCAGCAACCGGAAAAATATTGAAAACAGAAAAAAATAGGGAATTTGTGAAAAAATTCAATATATCAGCGAAATTATATTTTTGTCGTCAAAGATTAAAAGATTAAAAAATTACATAGAGAAATTCAGTGGTTTTCCTATCATTTTCTTCCACAAATGGTCATTCTTTATTTAAAATAATTCTGAAGAATTATTTTGCATGTTTTTTTTTTTTATTATTCATTCAACGTTATTATTTTTTAAAAAATACAAAATTCATTTTTTGTCAAATAACTAAGTTTAAATTTAGTTTTTATTCATTAACATTTCTATTTTAAATTATTGTGCTTTGACTAATGGTTAAATATTAATTATTTCATGTACTATTGTTTGTCCCGTAAAGCATGCTAAGTTAACATATTTAGTACTACATACTGTGTTCATTGTTTTTTCTTAATTTTTAAATTTTATCATTTTATTTTTTTTTATTACGATTAGATTTAAAATTTTTATTCGTAATTTTTCCTTTATGCATTTAAATTTTTCATGAGTGTGTGAAAACATTGAGATGATTCAAAAGGAAACCCTGTAATTTCTCGCATTCAAATTCAAATCTGATTACTAGTGACTCTCCAGCTTGCCCATATTGTCTCTGAAATTATCTTTTTCTTGTCCAGAATCCCCAACTTTAACATCCTTTCTTTAGTTGGAAATCCTAATTTGTATGTAGCTGGTTGGATGCGAGAATCCATATGTGAATAGATAGTGCACTTTTAAGCTACTTACTTTTACGTTTAAAAGTCTATAGAAGCTCTGACTTTTCAAAGAGTTTTTTGTAAACAATAAGATATTTTGAGTATTCCTGCATTTTAAAATGTTTTTTCATTAAACGCAACAACTTTTCTTGAAATGTAAAAAACACAAATTAATATGAAATACTTTTATTGATTTTGAGTTCTTAAATATTCTAATTCTTTTAAAAAAGTTCTTATTTTTTATTTTTTTATTAATGATCCTGGTCTGGTTGTGTAGACTTTTTAGTTTAATTGAAAATCTACATTGGTACGGCATTCCTGCATTATTAAATTCAGCTAAATGTATCAAGTTAGTTCTTTATGTTAAGAGCCAACCTTTCATCTCTTAAGTGGGTCGATTAAATGAGAACCAAGCATGTTTGGGAACTAAACACTAGGGGGTTCCGTGTCAGACTGACCATCTGACGGGACATTGCTGTATGGCACCCCGGAGCCCATGATCAAGTTCGCTGGACTGGACTCAACAAGCCAAGGTCCCCCACGGGGCTATTACACCACTGAGTTTAGTTTTTAGAGTTAAATGGGGGTATCAAGTATTGTGAATGACATTATCCAATTTTTTTCTTTCAATTTATTAAAGTTCATCAGGTGTTATATGAGAAACTGAGCAGTTATTTTAACTATAGAATTATTTTTCATTTAATGACATTAGAATTTAGATGAATGCCATATCTTATGGGACTAGATTTTTTTATTTAACATAGGAATAAACACAAAATACGGGTGACAAGTATCAATTTACTAAACATCGAAACAGTCTCAAAAAACACCATCTACTAACATCTTCTAACAGCAAAAATATTTTGCGACATTTGAAAAGACTGAATTGCTGCAAATTTTTTTAAAGTTTTAGATCTGCTTGGCTACTCCTTACTAAAATACTATCATAATAAAACAAGCTGTGTGTCTGTCTGTGGATCTATAGAAACCTACTTAAAATTGGAGTGAAGCTTTGAAATTTTCCACATAGGAAGTTTTGGCTTTCTAATTTTATATATGTCAAACAGAATGTTAAAATTTTAATTAGTTCTTTTATAATTAATTTATTTTTTACAAAGTGATTTCAAATAGACATACAGCTCTGAAATTTTCAACATAAGTAGTTTTAGCCTTCTAATTGGATTTTTGAAAAACAGAATGTTAAATTTTTAATTAGTTATTTTTTAGTTAATTTTCTTAATTAATTTTTTTTTTTACAAAACTACTTTTAATAGGGCTACAGTTCTGAAATTTTCAACATAAGTAGTTTTGGCCTTCTAATTGGTCTTTTGAAAAACAAAATTTAAAAAAAAAATTTAATTCTTTTTTAATTAATTAATCAATATTTTACAAAATGATTTCTAATAAGGCTACAGTTCTAAAATTTTCAGCATAAGTAGTTTTGACCTTCAAGTTGGACTTTTGAAAAACAGAATTTTGAAATTTTATTTGTTTTTTAATTAATTAACAAATATTTTGCAAAACGATTTCTAACTGGGTTACATTTCTGAAATTTTCAACAAAAATAGTTTTGGCCTTCTAATTGGACTTTTGACAAAAAGAACGTTAAAATTTTAATTTGTTTTCTTAAATTAATTTTTAATTAATATTTTCACAAAAATCGACTTCTAATAGGCCTAGAGCTCTGAAAGTTTCAACAAAAGTAGTTTTGACCTTCTAATTTTGCTTTTTACAAACATCATGTGTTAAAATATTCTTAAAGGGGTGTAGTATTATAATTAACGGAAATTTTTTTATTGTTTCTCGACAAGGGAGGGGCTTCTAATATTTAGGCTTTACGTAGCAATTAGTTTTTAGTGTGTAAAGCAACCTTGTGCTTATGCAGCAATGAACCTTTCATTGAGCAAATCGAGCTCATGTTTGCATAGGAATAAACTTTTCAACGAGTTAAGTAAGCCTGTGCTTATGTGTCAATGACTTTTTCAGAGAGCGAAGTAAGCTCGATTTTGTGTGGTGATGAACCTTCATGCGAGTGAAGCGCCAAAAATTGGGGCACATACACCAATGACAGATTTCCGCAATGTGGGGCCTCACAGCAGGCTAAAATATTTCACATGGTAAAATTTCGTGGCGAAGCACGGGTATTCAGCTAGTGTTATATAATATAGGTTTAGAGTAAATTCTACATTAAACTTTCTATTATTTTTTTTTACCTGTGTGAAAGCCTACTTTTTGATAAAATACACTTGTAATATTTTGGGACCAAATAGTTGTTATGACAACCAATCAATGAAATCATTATCACAACCATCCCTTCAACTGAAACTTATAAATCTTGTAGTACATTCCTTAAGAAGAGTTGAAAAAAAAGTGTAGCTCAGTATGGATTCTGAATGGATTCGCCTTAGTCAAAATGATTTTAGACAAGTTGTTATGTCAAAATGGTTTTAATGATCCTAGATATGTATTTTGTTTTCTATGTATGTCTATATAAATTTTTTATTCATTCTTCTGTTTTTGCTATCTATATTACCTCAATTTAAACATTCATTTTAACATTCATTTATTCAAGTTATTATTATCTTAAAAATAAATGAATTGTTAAGAAAAAAAAAATTAAATCCTTTTTAGGTATTTGCTGCCGAACAAAATGCCACTGTGACTAAAATGGATGCTAGCAATCTGGCAATGGTGATGGCTCCAAACTGCCTTAGGTGCATGTCTGATGATCCGAGGGTAATTTTTGAAAACACCCGGAAGGAAATGGCTTACATCAAAATGCTCATTGAAAATTTAGATACCACTTGTATGAAAGGTGTTTTGTGAGAAAGAAATAGATATATATGTATATACAACTTTCAATCAAAATGCAACAACCTTTCACAACTTGTGTGGTGATAAAAAGAATCTCAAATATATCTGCTTTACTTGTTTTATTGATGACAAATGCACAAATTTAGTTTCTCTCCATAATTATCTGTTAATGCATTATCAGTTTTCTGTTAAGAAATTAAAATAAAATTACTTCTTTTAAAAATGGTAAAAATAGTAATAGAAAAATACTAAGTATTATATAAGTAATGTATTATCACTAATATTTAGCTTTGATTATGATAGTTTCTTAACTTTCATAATGCATGTTTATTTTCAATTCAACAATATTTTAATGTTCAATTTGTTTTAATTATTAATGTTATTATTACTTGTCATTCCGGTAAATAATGGAGGAATAACGTATTTAGTTTTACATCTTTTTATTTATCATTTTACATAACTTTTAATATTTTTCATTTCTATTTTTTTTTATTTAACAATTAGATTTCTCATTGTTCTTTATGTTTTGCATTTATACCTTATGCATTTAAATTTGTCATTGTACATAAAAGCATCTTTAATTTGGATCTCGTACGCAAAAACTGTTCTTTCTTTATTGTATATAAGATTTGTAAATGTTTAGTGTACAGCAAAAATAAGTTATTTGTATTCTAAAAATATATTGTGAATTTTAATAATTCAGTGCTTCCAAGCTTCTGTTATCCATACACTTCAAATTAAATTAATGTGAATTGGAATTTAAAAATTGAAATGAACCTTTTTAAAGACATACTATAGATTAGAAAACTTTTTAAAAGCATTAACATTGAATTATAAAACGTCACAAAAGTAACTAGAAATACTCACCTTAAATAGTTAATTGTGCATTTAGCATGGAATCAATAATTATTTTAATTCAATTTCTAGCATATTCAAAGAGTTATTTTAATGTTTAGAAAAGTAATATTTAGATTCACTTGTTAATTTTCTTTGACTCTTTTTAGATTCAGATTTTTGTTTTAGGTAACATTTTGCTTTAAATGTAAATTTTTGCCATTTGTATCTACTCTGAACATGTAACAGGAGTATTTTTAACAGCCTTTTGAATAGGATAATATTTCTTTTTAATGACAATACTCTTAATTCCGGTGAAAAAAATTTTGTCTGATTAAATACAGATATGTTAGTGCTCATAGAGAGGAAAGTTTATGATGCATTTCAGATGTTTAAAATATATTTTAAAAAAACTTTAAATAATTTACACCATTGGAAATATTATTTGCTGGTGCTTCAATATTTGCTCAACCATTTGCACGACTTCACACTTTTCTTTTGTCTAATCCAGGAATAACATTATACTTCTGCATTTTTTATGTTAACGCTTAGTTCTCATGTTATCACTTAGATATGGGAATTGATGAGTCTCAGACAGTCATAAGTCGAAGTATCATTGGAAACAGATATCTCATAACAGTTTCATTTAGAATACCCATTCATAGTTTTAAAAAGTTGTTAGATTGTTTATTGTTGGCAGTTTTCATCTTGTTATGCATATAGCATTAATTCTTTACTAGTGGTATAAAGCTTTAAGTCACAAGTGCATACTACTTAATTAGTTAGTTGTCTGCTGCTGCAGTGTTTAAGAGAGAGAGAGATCGTTTTGCCATGCCTTTTACTGTATTTTCCTAAACTTATTATCGCTTAAAATACTTTTTTCGAAAATAAATTTCTATTTGATATTGTATTCAATTTTTATTGTGTTCTTTTGATTGATAATTTCTAATTTAACGATAAATAACATACTAGTTAGTTTAAGCAGGTGATGTTACTAGATGAATTGAAAGGTGTTAAAAGAATATAACTTTTAAGTAATATTAAGAATTTTGATGTTGTCCTGCAAGTTTATTAATTAACTCTTACAACTATTGTGTATAGTAAAATAATTTGTCGTTAGAAGCAATATTTCAATAAACATTGTTTGAGGAAATACGTATAAAGGCAAGCAAAAACTGATAACTCTGAAGTAAAAGTTAGTTCTTTATGTCACGAAGCAAGTGCCCTGATGTATATAGTTGTATATGATGTAGAATGATAAAAGTGTATTCCAGCTCTTGTAAAATTAGTGTATTAACTCCTACATCTCTGTGAAAGAATAAACTTTAAATCCTATTGATATGCTTGTGTTATCTGTTTTTTTTTATATCAATACATAAATTTATATTACTCAAGTGTTATAAAATAATTAAAATACTCTAATGCACTTTTGAATTTATCATTAAAATTGGTGGGGAATTTAATTTTTTTTAAGAATTTATATACAACTTATGGTAAAAAGTGAGTAAATGATCTAGGAGGTACTAAATTAAGTACTCAAATGTTGGTCCTCATCTGTTGTTTGGAGGTAAAAATATGATCATTCTTAATCTGAAATCAAGTCCGCAATTAACAGAATTATTTTTATTTTCATTGTTTGGTATAAGTTAAAATATAGAAGTTACAAATAGGGCAAATTTTTTTTAAGATTAAGGTTATGGACAGTTTTATTTTCGAAGCTAACCTACAAGTAATTATTTTCTTATAGAATATTTAATTCTTTCTTCTCTTATTGAAGTCACGCTATCTATGAAGAATATCTTAGCATTATTTATTAAAACAACCTTTTTTAATTAAGCTACAAAGAATTGGTGATCGGTCATAATCTTCATAATAAATTTCATTGAAGTACTATAGCAGTGATTCTCAACCACTGTGCCACGGCAACCCCCCCCCCCCCCCTTATCTCCCCATTCACATATACTGCTGTCCATACTAAAAAGGTAATATTTCCACAGCAGTTATTAATTTGGAAATAAGGGGGAAGGGGTTATAAATAGAGATGCGTATATAACAAGGGCCATTAGACCACGACGCCGGAGCCGCATGAGGCTCTTCTTATGGATATTTGTGGATCTTAAAGTTCTAACTAATTAAACCTAAGAATAATCTAAATAAATGGTGATACATTCTTTTTTTGGGTAAACTCATTATAAACTTACTGCTTAATCTCAAACCTTGAAAAATAAAGAAAAGGCGAAGAAACACAGAAATGAGTGGGGTAGACTGGTAACATTAATCTCAAATACCAACTTAAAGTCAGTGCTCCCTTGTATCTTCTCAGTCGAAATAAGGAACAACAAGAATGCGCAATTGGAGTGATCCCCACAATGCGTAACAGTTACATTTGCATCGAGCTCTTGTTGACGTTTACTGTTCTCCGGTATCCAACTGAGGTAGATAGCATCTGTTGTTAACTTTTCACGATTATGCGTCGTGTTAAAAAAGGTCCTTTGCTTTTGATGTACTATATTAGGAAAACATGGCCTCGACTTCGTCCAAAAGGAAGAGAAAAATCGTGAATTTAAGAAAGAATGAACTGAAATATATACGTTAATGGACGTTAATAATAAAAATGGACTGCTGACTTGTTTCATCTGCCATGATTTTTAAATCCTTTATATTTACTTCGATTTTGTGTGTGTTGTACCGGCCGGGCAAATCTGAAAAAGCCTAATAACCCACTTGCCGTAATCCTATGTGGCTGAAACTTGACAGGTAAATTCATTGTCGATGAAAATGCATTCTATTGAAACTTTGGGGCTCTCACTGCCACAAAAAGATCGTTTTTACTCACACTTCTATAATCGCTTTGGAATACAAATAAATCCCATTTAATCAATCATGGTTGAAACTCTTTCCTGGTACCGAAATTATTTTAATCGAAATAAATAAAATATAATTGGACGTGAATGCATAAATTCATTATGGACTGTGGTTCAGTAAATTTAACGTTGCGGTGGGTAGCAACGCTGTAAGTGAAACAGTTTTAACTGATCATTGCCAGAGGCGGTCAAAGGGACTTTTTAACTATAAGAGAAGATAATATGGGCACCCCTCACCCTTCCCCTTAATAAACTGCTACCGCCTTCCATTTTAAGGGGTCATCTATTTTTAAAGATGGTAATTTATATTTTATAAAATTCAAGTATAAATATGGAAACTAATTTTAAAATATCAAAAATTTTAATAAATATGTTGATAAACCCTAAAATTTATAAATGGCTATTAGTTAACAAAAGACAGCAAAAGAAGAGAGGGGAAGGAGGAAATTAAAATTTAAGATATCAAAAGCTTAATTTATTGATAACTATCAAGTAACTAAATAAAACAACCTGATTTTCAATCACATAGCAAAAGTAAATATTGTAGTACCATTAGATAACTAATTATAGTTAGTAATAAGAATACTACGGCCTATTTTTTTAAAAACTTTCAAGCTTTAAAATTAAAAACCAAAGAAGGAAATGTAATGTGCAGTTAGAGTGACAGTTGAAGTTCACAGAGAGTCAACATCTGAGCCAAGCCCCACCACCCCTTGATAATTTTTCTAATATACTTTACAAGTAATTGAAGAAATCCAATGTATTGCTTTAATTTTTTCGTTTCAATAAAAGTTAAAAGATAGAATAAGATAAGTTAAAACAACTTTTTAATATTTTCATAAAAGTAAAAAAAGAAAATACTTATAATCATTTAGAAACATTGTAATTCACTTGAATTAATGTTTAACAGCCTAATTAAAATCAATAAAATAAAATGTTTAAGACAAATTAAAACATGCCATATTTCTACTTGCATATTAACGTTTGTCAAAATAAAATTTCAAATTTAGTTGTTGAATAAAATCCGTTGGAAAGTCATTCTTTTGTTAAAAATTGACAGCTTTGTTTTGGATATTAAATGTATATAAAAAAAAAAAAAATATTAAATAATTCACGTTTCCTTCGCTGCGAAAAAGTGGTTTTAAAACTTTTGTTCAGAAAGCAATATTAAAATAAAATATATATCTTACAAAAGATACATTATTTTTATTTAGTTAATTAATTAGGTATTTAAGCAAATATCTATCAAAAAATACTTCATTGTCAGAGTTCAGTTAGCAATTAAAAATAGATGTACGATAATAAATGTTTTGTCAAATACTATTTTTCTTACTTCATTGGATTATGAAAAATTTAGTTAGTTCCAAATAAAACCTATTTTGCTTCATTTCCAGTTTATCGTCAAGTCAAAATCTCGATGGGGATTCAAAAGAATTGATGGTAGCCACACATTTATTTATAAATATATAAAAATGAACTTTATCACTTACCACAATTATCATCAATACTGCCAAAATACCGTAGACTAGGAATTAATTTAAATGAAAAAAAAATATATCGCAGAACCACGAAGCGTATTAAGTATAGTAACAACGCAACAATAGTTAAAATTGTGAACTGTAACCATATAACCTCTATCTGGGTGTCACGTACTTGTCAGTCTGTGTCTGTTCGCCTGTTGATATATCCTATTGGACCACCTCATCCCATCCTGCAAACCCCCAAGTAATGGTTTGGAGAATGGCCTTTCATGGAAAGCGTCATTAGCAAAACCCCTACTTTTAAAATTCCAACTGGAGAAGCAATTAGTTTATGGCCACCCCCTGGGTCCTGTCTATTGTAGAATTTGGAACAGAGTCATCGAGGTACATTGATAATGTCGAGCATCGCTTTGTAAATTCTCCCCCGTCTCACCCTGAGGCAAACGTTCTGGGAGGTAAAGTGATATTGGCGACATCTAGAGCAAATAACCCTATTCTCTCACGCGATCTTAAGATCATGTCTACTATTTTTTCTCAAATGTCTAATATTCTCTTGTGAAACTTGGAAAGGCAATATTACACTTTATATATTGCGTTTTCCATTATGAGCAAAATCTAAAATGTTCTACAACAATGGTTAATGTAACTTTTTTGAACGAAGCAATTACTTAAGAAAAAATTAGGAAAATGTTATTTTAAAATGTATTACTTTAAACTTTGATGTGCAACAAATGAACTTGTATTAGTTGAAAAATCAATAATATAACTAAAATTGGAAAACATTTTTAAATATTCCGGACGTTTTAATCGTGAATTAAAAAAACAATTGTGAAAAACATGATTATTGTATAACAAGTCTTTATTTTACCGACTCTGAATAGATAAGAATTAGGTAATGGCACTAAGTTTTAAAAAAAAAGTATGCTTAATACCACAGAATTTTGTTGAACAATTTTCACAAGTCGTAGGTCTTAATAAAATTTTAAATACATTGAAATGTCCATTTTTAATTAATGTATTATATTAAATTAAATTTAAAAAAAAAAAAAAAAAAAAGTTTGATAAAATCGAATACATTTTGAATTTTATCGAAATAGTCTTTCTCCCAAATGCTTGAAATCAAGGAAAAGAAAAGTTAAGAAAATTTGTTATATTTTAATATTAATAGGAATTCGTAAAAGTAATTAATAGAGACTGCAAATATAAAAAAAATTAGAATGAGGGGGAAAATGCGAATTATTAAAAAAAAAATGCGATTTTTTTAAACTAAAAATCACCCCTTAATATATTCTAAGAAATATTTTCCTTTAAATACAATTCTACAAATGTATAGCGACAGAATCTTAAAATCTTGAGCTGAACGTTTTGGCAAATAATAATAATAAATAAATAATATTTGTACTAGTGAGGGACCGTGGCGTCCAAGCAGGGCCTGACCATGACAAGTTGGGGCCAAGGTCCGGACACATTTTGGGGCCCCTCTTATGCTCATATTTAAACGCGTGATTTATTGGAAATGGGCTTGACACAAAGTCAAATGAATTAACATTAATTATAGAAAGAGTTGATAGATTAATGTTAATATTGTTTCCTAAAAGGTTTTTTTTTTATCACAAATTAAGAAACAAATTTCAATCAATCAAATTTATAAATCAAAAGAGGAGAGACTTTGTAATGTATAGCATTACATTTCACTATCACAATGTGTGGTAATATCCGTGACAACAATATCTGCAGCATTAATCACAACTTCAGAGTCCACAATTGATGATATCTCAATAAATTTGTCAAGACTGCCTTTCAATTTTGTTTCCCTCAATCTTTCAAGAAAGCTTGTTTTTTACGCTTTTAAATTATGGTTTGGTTTATCTGAATAAATACATTCTGGGATACGGTTGAAGATCAATACAAAATGATTTTTTTGTTAATTTTTTTTTATACAGATTATAAACGATATTCACATATCTTTTATGAAACAAAAGTTACCGGTTTACAGCCAATTTCGGGGCCCCCTAAAATTATGGGCTCAAAGCCCGGGCCTTGTGGCCCTAGGCGATGATCAGGGCCTACGTCCATGAGCATGTGGCGGGCACATAAAAACAATTTGCGTATTGATGATTATGTAGTTTAAATTTAAATATAATATATTTATTCTACTGGAACAACAATCGACGGGTCCCTTTCGAAGTTCAATGCTTGATGTATAATTCTTGTTTGTTTAGATTTTTTTAACGTTGCGAGACGTACTTGTAAAGCGCACCACAGAAAATTATTTATTCCTAGTACGTATACACAGTTCGGGTGGGTATTAATATACTAAATGTATTGTTTACTATATTTTATTATTACGTTGTATTTTGGGGGCCCGGGTTTCCTCGGGCATACTTGATGTTTATAACGTGTTTGTTTATTCCTAAAAAATTATAAGGAACTCTCGTCTATGAAATGACAATTAATAACTTTTGCATGTACTTAAATGAAGTTTCACGTTTACGAATAAATATCGTATTTTATATGGCACGGGGCCCTCAAAAAGATCCATAAGGCATGGGTCATCAAAGGCCACTTTTTAGATTAATTCTTACTTCATACTAAACCTTTGTCCACGAAATAGCACTATAATTTTTTCAATAAATATTGTTTGCATTTGAGGTCAGAGCTCGTCAGGGGCCCCTTAGAGGTTTATCAATATTCACTAGAACCAAAAAGATTGTTTACTAAGCGTCAAAAGAACAACAAAAAGTAAAAATTGGATGACTCCCACTCTGATAAAGCAGACATCCATTACAACTGTCCCCCATAGTCTCTCCCTCCACTTGTGGTTTCCGTCTGTTGGACGGTGTAGCAAAAAAAAAAAAAAAAAAAAAAAAAAAAAAAAAAGAGAGAGTAGAGGTCGTATATTGTGGGCCCTGCTTGGCGAAGCGGGCCCCTATCATTTGCACTGTTTTGCCCCCCCCCCCCCCCCTGTCGGCGGCCCTGGCCATGGCTAGCTTCTGCAGATTGTTACGAGCTAATTGAGTAGGCACGCAACTCTGTACAGCAGAACATAACTGGCTTCTATAAACAAACAGAACGAACAGAAAGCAGTAAGCTCTGAAGATGGAATTAGCCATTCTGATTAGAAGGGACGAACTGTCAAACACATGAAAAAAATTTAAGAATTTACCTAGTATTGATAGAAATAGATTTCAGATGGAAAAAAAATAAACTTTTAAGGAGTTTTTTTTTTTTTTTTTTTTTTTTTTTAATTTTTGCTCGAGTAGTTTTTAAATTGCGTGATTAATTTAGAATTCAGAATGTTCGCAACCTTAAATGCGAGGAAATAATGCAGTTGAAATACTAAAAAAAATCATGTTTCATTTACATAAACTCTATTTCGAATCAATGATTTGTCTTGCTGGCGAATGTTAGCCAGGCTTTTCCATTCTCAAGTAACAGTTTTCTTGATGCTTTCTGGTTTCCCAAGCTGAAAAATTTACTGAAGGGAAGAAGGTTTAAGGATGTCGAAAACATCAAGAAAATAAGACATTGATGTCAGAATTGAAGAGCTTTGTGAACGATGACTTTAAAACTTGTTTTTGAAACTTTTACAGACGAGTACAAGAAGTTCATTACAGCATATGGAAATTACTTCGGAATATATTAAATGGTTATGTACTTCACATAATATTTTACTGAGTTATTAAATCAGTCCTGGATATTAATAATTGCACCTCCTAATATTTTGATAGCATTGAATGATCTGATCAAGGCCACATCTGATACTTCGAATCCATATTTTTTTTTTTTTTTATCTATATGCCGAAATAGTACGTTTTATAAAAATATATCACTAATGAAGAAGAAAGTAATAAAAATCTAGAAATTATTGAGCTGATTTAATATAACGGAATAATATATTGAATTGATACTTTTCAAATTTTAGTCAATTTCTGAAATGTCAAAAATTTCTCTGCCAAGAAAGTTTTTACTACGTCTTCCAATATCCCGGTAAAACAGTCGCAGAAAAAAATAATTCAGATTTTTTATTTTTTTAATATGAACTAACGTTATTAAAATAATTACAATACTTGTTTGGTAACTTACTTTCCGATTGTTAGTCGTTGAAATATTACACCTGCTCACGTATCTCAGTTATCTTCCCTGATGGATAGCATCTCCTACTCAATCGTTTACTATTCACGCCATCAGAATCCACGAGAATGATTCAAACTTTCAATAATAGTCCTTTATAAAAAAAAAATATTATAAATATTAAAATGTCCTCTAGAAAATTCCAAAATATATGAACAATGCAATTATTTTTTTTTTCAAGATAATGACGAACTTTCCTATTTGATTAGCTTTTGTTCACAATTCTTCACCGCAAATGATTGATAAGTCATCACCTATGAAGTTGTAATGAACATCCGCATAACTAATTTTTTTTTATTATTCTAGGTGTATAGTATGCAAATTAAATTTGCATGGATATTCTTATTGATGAACAATGTACTCTTCGACATAGCGCTGTCTTGCTACTCATTTCTCTGGAACTTATTTGTTTATACCAGTTTTCGTACTAGATTTTTGACTGAATTTCTGAAGTAAAAGCCTTTTAAGTTGTTTTTACGTTGCCATACAATTTCTCTTAATTATGTATAAATTCATTATTTGTGATTTTCAGCACTTCCTGGGCATAGGCACAGCAGGGGCGGGTTTAGAGGTCAATCAAAGGAGGTGTGATTATGACCGTGAGTTTGTCAACTTGGGGGAGGGGTATCGTCAGTTAGTATGATATTACCAGGGCTTAATGAAAGATAAAAATATAGGATTTGACCACCCTCTTTTGCGCCCCATATAACAAATTACCCCGAAAATTTAATAAAAAAATTAAATTATAAATATTTAGTATTTTTTATTAGATAAAAAATATTTAAGAGTACAAAAAAATATCTCATGCAGATCATGTGAAGTGTAAAAAGCACAACAACCCTTGTGCGAGAAACAGAAAAATACCAATCGTTGATGGGCGATGCTCAAGGGCAGAGTTAAAGACACTCGTTTATCAACTCTTTGCGCTTTTATCACATTTCTACGGGAATTTCGGAGGTGGCGATTGAAACATCTAAAGAGGCATTAGATTCATGATTTTACCCTTATGCGAATGCGCAATTTTGTGTGCAATTAAATAACTCTCTAAGAAAAGTAGTTAATGACTCTCTTCTCAAGTCATCTTTCCCAAAATTTCATACAAGACGTTTCATTTCAAATTGTAATGTTCCAAATGCTATGTTGCGTTTCTATGACGTTCCAGTGTATAAAAAAATTAATCAATGGTAACTAAGATTATGAAAATACAAGTTGAACCACTACTTCTTACATACACACAGGAGGAATTGATAATCTTTTTTTGATGGCCATTATATGGGAGGCTATAACCTCTAGAGACCGGGCGTCCACTTAAATGGACACACTTTTGAATTTTTTGCTCAATAAATTTTTTTAAGGTCAATTATTTTTATGTTATTTGATCCCCCAAAAAGGAAAAACACAAGAAGGGGGAAAAAAAAAAATGTGAAAAAAAAAATCTCCTTGCAAGCTCAGGTCTTTAGAGAGTGAATGGAGGGGGGGGGGGGAGCTTCCTCAATCTAAAGACGTTCCAGGTGGTAGGTTCAACCTCAGATCGCCGCTGTAGTAGGATTTTTTTTTTAGTTCAGTGAGGTTTTTACAAATATACAAATTTGAATATCATCAACAGGCTTAAGGGCTAACGGCAGGGTTGGTCCAAACAAAAATAAAGTACAAGATTTGCAGAATACGCAAATATGAAATACCAAACATGCAGAATGCACAATAGAAAATATCGAATTTGTAGAATACATAATGAACAAAGTATACATAATTAAGTTTTCAAAATTAACAGAATTATAGAAAATACAATTCAGAATACAAAATGTTAAAGTTAATAGAATCATAACGGACTAATACAATAAAAGATTAAAAAAATTTAAAGCAGCATCTGATAAAGAATCATATTAGAATAACACAATATGTAATACAGTTTATAGAATTGATAAAGTTCACAAAATCCTACTGAAATTATACAATGCATAAACCAAGCCGACAAAGTTTATAGAATCCGATCTTTATAGACCCAGATTAAATACAATAGAAATTTTACTGCTCAAAATATAAGTTACTCACCTAGCAAGTGTAATAGTAATCCAATCATTGTCCTTTACTGATTCCTTAATGCATATCTAATTGTTTCTTAAAACTCTTTACACTCACGAAATTCAAAACATTTAAGAGTAAATCATTCCAATTTTTGACTACCCTATTATAAAAATAGTGTTTTCATCCTCCCCTATTAAATTGTGATTTGTGTAATTTGCAGTCATTTCCTCGTGCCAGGGGCGGTCAAAGCAAATTTGTAACAATAAGCGAGACCAATTCTGGCGCCCCCCCCCCCCCCAATTTTATTAAAATATCTCTTTCCAATTTTTAGAATTCTGAATCCAATAATTTTTAAAGATTTATGTTCTATGCAAATTGCAAATTAATTTTTAAGTATTAAATTTATTTAAAGATATGTTTAAAAACCGCAAAAATGACAATTAGTCGGTAAAAGCAGAGAGAAAGAGCGTGAAATTTAAAATTCACATTATATTATTGAAATATGTTATCCATGTTTCCTCTTCTACTAATATACATCACAACTTTTATTAAAAAAAATTAAGAGTTTGAAGAGGTTAATTCATGTTCCTTAACATATAAGTACTATAATTATATAAGAAATATTATGAATGTGTAAATTTATCAAACAAATATGTTTCAGCCCCTTAAAAGGAGATGAAACATTACTTGTCAAAAATGGAACGTAATTTAAATTTTAAAATGCAACTAAAAACGAAATAGAAAATTTAAATTAAATCATTAAAATTCTTTGACATGTGTGATTCTGAATTAACCATTTATGAAAAATTATTACTTTCTTATTTATTAACATGGTAATTATTCCTGGTTTTGTGGGTGAAACTCCTTTTGCAAGCACATTTCGAAAACGATTACAGCATTAGAGAACTAATTTAGCAGTTGTACAACACCAAGTATTTTTTACTTACAAGATAAAATGAAAAGACAAAGAGGTTATAATTTAGGTTCTTCATTTAATGTTTTTAAACAGTAAAATTAAATATATAGAACAGATTAAAACATGATATACTTCTACTTACAAAGTTCGGCAAAATAAAATTATAAATTTACTTTTAAAACTTGCTACAAAAGGCCACATACAGAGAGCAAATGCCCTCTCTACTTTCAAAGAAATGTATGCCAGCTTCTAAATAGTTGAAGGAGTGGGGACACCAAGCCATTCTAAGAAATTTCCTCCCTTCGGTAATAAACGACCCCCCCACCGTCCTTCCCGTTGACCGCCGTACATGATTTTCGTTATACTAGTCGGGACAAATGGGCATCTCTTTTGCCATCTACAATGGTCATATTGTCAATCTGACGTATTGGTACTAATTGAGTTCACTGGATGATGAACAACCCTTCCAAGAAAAAGGGAACTTTATACTGCTGATGAGTCTTGCACAATGGTTTGAGGGTCGTATAGCCAAGACCTCACATGCACATTTTATTGCCATCTCTGTCTGATGCTTTTTTAAGAAGCTGGTCAGTAAGCGATTCTCACGACCTATTGGCGACAGTTACATCTACCACTTAGGAAATGGGGGCAAGCCAAGATCCCCCATCCTTTCTGTGTTGTTCTCCCCTCTGCATTTTAAATGAAACGTGTTACATCTTCATGCATTTTTGCAACTGAAAGCAGTTTTTTTTAAAGGGGAGGGGGGAGGTTCTTATCTTTTTGGTAAGTTCCTTGAATATTAGCTAGAATATTTGAAACTGGAATTTTACCTCATTCTCCAAAGGGAATCATCAGAGTAAGATTTTTTAGGAAATTTACACATTTTAAAGAAAATAAATGTAGAAAAATTGAGTCAAAAAGAAAAAGATATTTTTTTCAACTACATTTTATAACGATTCCTTTCGTTTTTGAAGGATTAACGTTTCCCTCTAGAATAGTTGAGGATGTAAGTGAATGTTTTCGGAAAGTCGGGGAAAGGTAAAGCCTCGCTTTCAGGGACGACGCGAACGGGGGGCGTAGGGGGCGACTCGCCCCCCCAAAGTTTTAGAAAGTTGGACAGTCGGCAAATTTTCAAAAATTTTATCGAGATTTTTCTTTTTCTAAAGTCGATCCACAATAAAATCGAATTAAATAAAAAAAAAATAATAAAAAAAATTGAACAAAAATATTAAAAATATCTGAATGCAGCGTGACCCGAGTTTGACGAATCGGCATTTTTACAATAGAAGTCTATTAAAGGGGAGTTGGTGTCTTTTTTTCCGGCTACAATGATGGACTGCGAACGCAAATATTATCATAAGTTTTTAGAAAGGCTGGTAGTCGGCAAATTTCTGAAATTTAATCCCTTCTTTTAAAAATCCCTACTGACGGATGTTTCAAAACATATTGAATGGAAAAAGTACAAATTAAACTCATCACTAGTATTATAAAATTGTGATTACAATGCAGCCTCAGTTGACGGTCGGCAATTTTGAATTGGAGTAAGTATATCTTTTTTGACAGGAACATTAAAATAATCTAATCGCTGATATCTTCACTGACATTAGATAACTTTGATGTGTTACAGTAGATGATATACTTGTATTTGTGGTACGTCAGACAACGCCTCAAACACCATGACATACACATTAAACGTCATTTACATAAAGTATGTAATGTACATCATATGAGTTAAAGATTTTATACAAAATTTCAAAACACCAAAATTTTTGTATACGAAAATTGACCCGCATTTTACAAAGTTATTGCAATTAATGTCAAGTAGAACTCCATAAATGATGTTATGTACAGGATAGTCATAAAGAAACTTTGCCGATATATGGATCTCTAAAGGCAGTCTCGTTCAACAGATCGAGATGAGATTTCAGGTATAGTTATTCAGAGAAATGAGGTCGAAATTCTGTGATGGCGCTCACGATTACCCCGGTTATAGTTACGAATAGCAACGCCTACTTTTTCTTATCGAGAAAAGATCACCGCATACGAAAACCCTAAAGAGCGTTGGAAAGGTACGTGTATCACAAAAAACGGACGCACAAAATACAGATCTGCGAACTGCCAACAAAAACACGATCGGAGCAATGGAGGCCGCTCACCAAATATTCAGCTTAGAAAACCAATTAAATTGCCTGTGATGGCACTCATGTCAACTTTGGACTCTGTCAAATGCAAATTTCCATTGTGCGCCTCAATTGCGTTTTTGCTGGCCGTTCGCAGAGCTTTTTTTTTTCTTTTTTTTTTTTTTCTCGAGCTCATATCTCTGAATAACTATACCTGAAATCTCATCTCGATCTGTTAAAGGAATGGGAGCTAGAGGCCCTATATAGGCAAAGTTTCTTTATGACTTCATATATTGAAAATGCATTCCCAAAATAATGAATGCCACTTGTAAACTGGAAGGCGATATAGAATTTATTCTAACAAAATAATCTTTGGAAAAGTATTGAAAGGTTTATTATAATACTATCTAAAATTCTTAATGTTTCCCGTGCTCAAATAGCTGTGGACCGACATTGTCCAATACAACCAGGTACAGTGTACGTATTGCAAATTGTGAGTATCCTTTGACTCCTATCCTCGATTTCTGACGCAATTTGGTCTTTGTGTTGCCCTTGCGCCTAATAAATTTGAAAAACAACCAACCAACCTATCCTGGATTTTTAGTCTAAATACCTTTAAAAATATTTCAAATTGGATCAATAAATCTCAAATTAGGATCATAACCATTACATGTGGGTAAAGGAAATGAGGGTGGGTTTTTGGAAATTTCATGTTGACAGTGATGTTTCTCTTGCTTTGAAGATCAAATGTGCAACTTGTTCTTCCTCAAGATCGGATTAACATTGTAGATTTGAATACCTCTCCCCCTCCCCACACCTTTCCCGAAAAAACCCATACGTACTATTCCTTATACAGTTTGGTATGTTGTGCTAAAAATTATGGTATGCTTTTTTTATAGAGTATTTTGTCACTAAATTCGAAGTTCAATTAGTTGCAAATAACTTACCTTTTTGCACATAAATATTATAGTTTGGTTTAATGCTAAAGTAATCCATTTTATTTTTAATCCCGCTTAGGAAAAAAAAACCTAGCATTT
Source organism: Linyphia triangularis (assembly GCA_963978545.1). Taxonomy (NCBI): domain Eukaryota; kingdom Metazoa; phylum Arthropoda; class Arachnida; order Araneae; family Linyphiidae; genus Linyphia; species Linyphia triangularis. The sequence continues at coordinate 78,576,289 of OZ021728.1, read as the reverse complement.
TCAAGTATACTTTCCTTCTTGAACAAATGATTATTGTTCAAAAAACGAGTAATATTTGCAGAAATTATTGCTGAAAAACCATACAACATCAGTGAAAAACCACACAAAAAAATCATTAAATTAAATTCAGCAATTTTGATAAAAATATATACTCGAAGTAACTACTTTTAAGAAGTAGGTTCCTGGATTGAATTATTACAAAAAAATTAAGTTTTACTATTAATACACGTTTCAAGAAAAATCAAAATCTTTTCTTTTTTAGTTAGAAAAATGTGTTAAAAAGTATTTAAAAATTAAATAATTAACAAATCGTTTTTAATAATAATTGTCTTTTGCAATGCAACTTGTATCGAAATGAAGCACTTGTACTTCTTATGTTTACTGAATTGGTTTAAGATTGTGGGGGGAAATTCTATCTATCTGCAAGGTATAAATGTCTCTCCCCCCCTCCCCTGCCCCCAAATAAAAACGCTTCCAAAAATAATCTCTTTTGTTTGGAGAGGAAGGGTTAATTTACTAAAAAGAAATGAAAAATTAAATGAATTTGAAGGAACTTTAACTATAATGTGATGGGAATTTACTTAAAATTTGACATTAAGTATGTATTAATAAAATGCCATAAAATATTAAAAATTGTTTAGACGGTAATTTAAAAATAATTCAAACTAATTTCACATTAAATAAAACAATTCACAATTAAATAAAAAAAAATGGATTTACAATTAGTTTTACATTAATTAATAATTAATTATGCAGGAATTATTCATATATTAATTAAAAATTATTTATATTTTAATTTTACATTAATAAAAATTAGTTAACAATTTATTAGCACCTTAATTTATATTTTCTACATTTACACAGGACATGCCTTGATTTCAGTCGGCAAAAGGATGTCTACGCCCCCCCAACCAAAATTCTTAGTGACGGTCCTGCTCGCTTTGTTTCGCAAAGGGCGTCGCAAATGCTAAGGACGATCCTGCTAACAAATACTTACAATGTAATGTTAGAAACTATACTCTTTTTTTTTTTTTTTTTTGCTACATATCCATCCCCTAAGAGAGTTTTCATGTTAAAAAATATAAGCTTTCTTTTATATTCATGTTGATTTTCAAATCTATTTTTAACAATTGACATATAACTAAATAGAAAAATTATTTTAATATTTTGAAAAGATGTATTTAAAAAATAGCTTGACTACTTAATACAACTATATGTAATCTAGCAATTCTACATTGGCTCAAACCCTTATAGGGATTTCGTTCTGGTTTGACAGCTTGAAAGACAATCATTGAACTTTTAACAGACATGCTATAATTTCGCAGAAAGCGGTTTTCCGCTTTTTTCACAGGGATTTCGGTCATTACTAAGATAGTTGCAAAATCTCAAAAATACCTCATCGTGCGAAATTCAGCTATTTTATAATCAACTTTAAATTGTGAAAAACTTACCGTAATTTTTCTTTTACATATTAAACATCTTTGTTAGAGATAACAGTACTATATTACTACAGGTGTGTATATATATTTGTCAAGTATCCTATTTACTAATCAGTGGCGTAGCCAGGATTTTTTTTCGGGGGGGGGGGGGGGCGAAACAAAAATTGTAAATCAATGAATAATTTGGGTTTGTATACTTAGTAATTTCTGAGGTGCCAACTTCAGTTTGTAGACATGTGATCTCCTTAATAATCACAAGTATCCCTCTTCAACTTTTAGTAATATTCAGAAATGGTTATTTTTCTTTACACATTAAATTAAAATGTTAATAAATAGAATACCAAATGACACTATAACGATTCAACCTGCTAATAACACAAAATAATTCTAAAATTCAGAAACAAATCCCTAAAAATTCAGGATAATCCATAAGAATTTGCCTATCTCTGTATTTTCTCACTAGCCAAATTAACAACATGGCTTTTTTAAACTAAATTTTTTTTTTTAAAGAATTCTTGTATAAGTCCACTTTAGCTTAGAGAAGGGCAAAAAAAAGAAGGGGGGAAAAACAGAAAAAAGGGGGGGGGGGGGAAACAGTTAGTGTCCAATTAAAAATAAAAATCGGGGCTTCAAATCAGACACTATAATTAACACACATGTAAGCAATTTGGTTTGTACTCTTAGTGTTAATAAAATTCAGTTGTTTCGTGGGTTAGACACAGCTGAATTACACCAAATAATATTTTATTTTAATCCTTTCTTTAAAATTTATTGGACACAATAGTTTCATTTATAAAAATCTTGTTTTATTCATAAAGTTCTTGTTTTATGGAAATAATGATGATAAAGAGTTGAAAATAACAGGATAATGACTGATTTTTTTAAAAACTTATTCTGTAATTACTATATGTAAAACTATAATTTAAAAATTCCCATTTCAAAATATCAATTCGACATACAAACTCATTTTACACATTGGTTTGTTGGCAATAAGTTAACTCGTGCAAATGCTTGTCTAAACGGTATTTCTTTGATAATCTATCTGATAGAAAAGTGCACAAAGTATTAAAATATTATTGCAATAAAAATTTCGAATATATTTTTTCAATATTTTAAAATTACTTACCATGTTCTTATACAAGTGAGTAGCAACGATTACGAATTGTAAAGCGAGAGTTGCCATGGAGACTCTGGTGTAGTTTTAAAAAGAATATCTGTAATTCTAAAAATAATGATATCTGTTCGTATTCGAAAGATTGGTTGATGTTTGTCAAAATTAATGTGTTCGTCGTAATACTGTGGAATTCTTTATTAAGACTTCTCAAAGGACTTCTTAAGAGGTTAAGACTTATTCATACTCGTCGATTCCTTTTCTAAATGGATTGAAGTCAAGCGAATGCCTTCTACTACCGCTAATGCGACCATTGATGTTCTTCGAGAAATCTTCGCTTCGAACGGTCTTCCTGAAGTAGTCGTCTCAGATAATGGTCCGCAGTTCACTTCTTCCGAGTTCAAGTCCTTTCTGGAACGAAACGCTATACGCCAAGTTTTGATCAAGCCCAGTTGCCAATAGCCAAGACGGCATAGTGGTTAGCGTGCTAGCTTTTAGACGGCGAGGTTGCTGGTTTGAGTCCCGTGTAAGGCATGGGTGTTTGTAAATGTATGTTGGCTTGTCAAATGACGAATGTTTCGGCGCATTATAGCCCTCGTGTTGCTGACGGCGCCAGATAATCTGAAAACAACCAACCAACCAAGCCAATGGCCAAGCTGAAAGAACTGTACAAACAGTTAAGGACTCCCTGCGGCGTTTCATTCAAGGAGATTGGCTGAAACGTTTGGCGAATTTTCTTCTGCAACAGCACTGCACGCCAACTACAACTACGGGCACCAGTCCTGCAGAACTTTTGATGGGAAAGCGGCTTCGCATGATATTGGATAGTCTCCATCCTGATATCACAGAAGAACGTAGAGTTAAGTAAGAGATTGTCTACCACCAGGATTGTGAAGATCGTGGCTTTCGACGTTTCAAGTGAATAACTCCGTATTGCTGAGAAACTACAATTCAGGGCCACGTTGGATTCCAGCCACGGTGACAAAAGCCACAGGACCTGTGTCCTATCAAGCTCGCACCGAAGATGGCCAAATCAAGCGATGCCATGTGGATCAGATGCTAAGAAGGAATACAGAACCACCATTTCCAATGACTTTGGAAAATCCCATCGTTCCGGATAAGGAACCTTCTTTTGCAGCTCCGCTAGATCAGATACTTTCCACCGCGCAAGTGTCTTTTCCTTCACCACTCGTGCCAACATCCGTGTCTGCAACGCCATCTGCATCGACATCTATGCTTTCACCTGAAGTAGCTGCAGAGCATGGTTTTGGTCAGTAATCTGGAGTATCCAACAATCATCGTCCGGACCCTGAACCTGAACCACCTAGACACTCCTACAGCTTACGGTCACGGAATCCTCAACGTTTATTGGGAGGAGTGTAACGATTTGAACTGTTAGAACTACGAACTTGATGCAACTAAACTTATTACTATTCGTGTTTATATATTTCCGCTCCTTTTATTCAGAATAAAATGTTTTCTCACATTGACAACAGCTCGGTTTATTCTCCGTAACTTCTTAATACTGGTGACGAGCTCTTAATAGATATACTTCTCCTTGGAATATTAAAGTAAAGGTGCTCATCAATGGTACCAACTCTTCAACCTTTATTTTAAGGAAGACTATTCACCCACTAAACTCCTAACAATGAAAAGTCTATAACGTAGGAAAAGTCCCAATCAATAAAAAAAAAAACTTGTCGCTCTGCAGAAGGTCTCTGAATATACCAGAGAACACATTTCTACAAGCCCGCAACATACTCCAAAAGAGTAAACTCTGAATGCGATTACGAATACCTGCCTTTTTTGTTCTTAAAAGATGTAACATTTTATCATTGTGTTTAGATCATCCCTTATTAAATATTTTTCACTAAACAACATTTAATATCTTAACACATTTTTGGTTATACATAAATGTATTTTATTTAGAAAACCTAAGCAGAAATTAATGCTCTTTAGTTTTCTGATAGCAAAACAGTTTAATGATTTATAAACGTGTTATAAATAGTTTTAACTTCAATTTTAAGGTTTATAAATTCTTAAAGTTGTATCATTAAATTTAACAGTTGAAACTGAACCGTTTGTAAATCACGAACTTTAATTCTAACTTTTATAAATCATGAACTTTATTTTTAACGATTCATAAACACTAAAAATAAAGTTGTGAATTAACATGGCTCATTTTTAATTTAATTTGACTTAAGAAAGGGAATTTGTTGCAAAAATACCATAACTGCAGGGTGAAAAAAAAAAATTCACTACCTTCACGAAACTTCAGTGTTGAATTAACTTCACCTCCTAAGTTCACAAGTCGTCTCGTATACTCAATATTTTTTTATTTTCTTAGAAAATAATTTTTAAAAAGGTACGAGGTAGTTTTTATTAATTATCATAAATCTAGACATTTTGCAGCTATATGATTTCTGCAATAAGCAATTCAGTTGCTCTAAGGCTTGTTCTTGAGGTAAAACATGATGTCTCCCTACAAAAACACAACTCATATGTTGTAAAAAAATTTATTCCAACTTCCATAAGAACAATCCAAGAATTCCAAATTTTGAGGTCACCTATCCCACAATTCCCTACAGCTCGCTGACTCGTCCCATGAAGAGTATCATGTCGCTCCTGCTTCCTTTCTCGACGATGGCGAACAAGAAAGGATGGTCGGCTTTAAAGACCGGAGTGGTGTCGAAAAGCGGCCTCATCCTGTTGGATACGATCCCGGTCACGGCAGCCGCCTCGCTCCCCTCTTCATTCACTTCGACGACTGCTTTGTGGAGGACTTGGCTGACGGCGATTAACTTGGAAGGGCTCATGCCGGTAAAGTCTGCGGAACCTAGAAAATGACAGATTCTGTTTAGCGAGGCTAAATTAATAAGTTTGATTAGGCCACTCACTATTATTAAATCAACGCTTCTATACAAGCTGCATTCTCAGAACACCGGTTGGACACGTTTGTTGGAAGCAAAGTCTGCTTAGCTTCGAAGTATTTTCATTTGATAATAAAAATATCTACAGCTATAGTTACATCCCACATATTACCTGAAACCCGGTACTTGATAAGTGGTAAATGGAATAATTTTAAGATATTAGATGAAAGTGTATTTTTAAAAGATACGTGATTTTATACGATAGGATTTGTATAAACTTTAACCCTTTGCACTCCAGTGGCGCCTCTCAGGCGCCACACGATCGGATGCCAAACCACGAGAGAACCATTAGGTGTGATGCGGAAATTCGATGCAAGGCCAATGACTGTGTTTAGTTTCTATGAAGCAAATCCATAAACACCAGCCGAACCTAAAATGTCTCGAGTTGCTGATTCCTCCGCACGAAAAAGGCCTGGAGTGCAAAGGGTTAAAAAAAGTTAATTTCGGCGATCATCTATATTTAGTAAAAAGAAACACTCATTCCGTTAATTGGCTGCGGTTGCTCCATAGCAAGAACAGTTAATTTCTATCTTCGTTAATATTTACCAACCCTCAAAATTATTTTAATTTGTATTTCAAGATAAAGATAAGAGCCGAATAATATATAACAAAACTCTATGTATCCTATAACAAAATTCAAAGAGTTTCAGCTTTTTATTTGGTCGTAAATTTAGAAGTTTTATCATCCATTGCCAAAAGAAAAACCATCACGCTAACATTATAACCTAGCATTTATATATATTTCATTTAATTTTCAATTTTTTTTTCCAAAGAGGTATATTAAAAGAAACCTTTTGTAAAACTTTTTTAGAATTTCGATATTTCTTTTCAGTTTACAATGACTGATGATCATCATGTTGATTATGAGAGACATGTGACTATAAATTGTAATAGGTACATTAGACCATCAGACAAGGGTATCAGCTCTCATGGACTGATGCCCTAGTGTTAAATATTACTTTTCCTTAAGAGGTATAAAGATTCAACCTCCCAAACGTATCAAAAGCGATGACATCAATCATACATTCTTGGAACATTAGGGAAGAAAAATCATTTACGTAAAATATTCAGTAATATTACTACTGAATATTTTACGTAAATTAAGTAAACCCAAATGTACGAACCAGCATTGAATATCCTTGTAGCTCCCATCTGTTGGAAGTCATCGGACAGTTCCTTGGAGAACTCGACCTTGAACTTTGGCAGAGCGATGATGACTTTGGTGTCGTATAGCTGTTCTTGAATGGTGGACAGCTTCTCTGGAGTGAGACTGTCTTCTAGTGCTGCCAGACCGTCTCTCTGGTCTGGCAGAAGAATGAGCATGCTCACGTTATCCCCTTTGTAAGGAAGCTCTAGTGCCTGGCAGTCGAAGGCAGCTGTGTATCGGAAACGAGCTTTCATATGCATCATGGGAACTTGCCTTTGGGGAAGGAATTGGAAGATATTACTTTGGTGCATGTCAGTATCTTACCCAAGGAGGAGCTTCACTCTCTCCTAAGATAAACAAATATGACAAATGGGTTGGATTAATTGTTCACCGTAACCCATTCAAATCTGATTTTTAAATTTTTTGTTACAAATAAAATCTACATTTTTTTTGTAACCCATTTCCTCAAGTGCTTATATACTTGATTGGTCATCACAAATGTTGATAAATCAATAAAGCATCGGTCAATAGAACCGATTAGGCAACCTGATCTCAATCAATCGCATGTGAACTCTTTCGAAAAGTTTTTGTGCATAGTTTAAATACATCTTTAAGAAAAATTTACTTTATTTTTGTTATTGCCAAATTATTATGTGATGTCTTTCATTAGATGAAAAGTTAACCTTCAACTGCTGTGGTTAGGTCGTTTGATGTTTTTGGCGCAAAGGCAACAAGTGGTCCATACGGCGTTAAACAAATTGGTGAACATCAGTTTAAAATTTAAGAAACAAAGTATCGGGAAAATTTTTATAAAAGTCAAAGATGAAATATTTTAGGGGGTAGTTAAAAGTTAAATGCTAAACGGACTAAAGAAGAATAAGATGAGGAAAAAAGCATCGCGCTTCTAGATATGTAAGCAGGCCAAAGATTTTCAGACGCCCTTGTGTTAACTCAACACGCCGTACCGTAAAATGGGGTGAATCGGAACACTTTTCAACTTTCAAAGTAAAAATCGGGTGTAATAAGATGGCAAACGAACATATTTTTGACATTGAAACTTGGGTCTTACCTTCTTCTTTGAGGATCAACCCGAAAAATATTGAAAAAATTAGGACTTTAATTTATTTTGAATTTTTTCACGGTGTTCCGATTCACCCCGCAGAAAGGGGTGAATCGGAACACTCGTTACAATTTATGTCTGATCTTATTTAAACGTTTACAGGATGACAAAAAACAAGTAATAATGCATTGTGGTGAATAGGAACACAAAACTATCATAAAAAAATCATTTAATATGACAGATACAATTTGTTTTTGTCAATTATTGTCAAAACAAAATCATATGTTTGAAAGTATATCAACTCTTCTCCTAACTTATCCAAATAGTCTTTAAAACTATAATATTTTTTAATCTACTCAATGTTTGCGTGCCGTATGACTGCAAATTCCTTTAAATATCTTGAGAAAGGAGAAAAGCATCCTCAGTTAGTTTCGGAAAATCTCACCATGGGCGCTTTTTGTAAAACACACTGATTAGAAATAATCTTGTGGGTGTAAAACTTTGCTCACAGAGTCTTCATACATATGGATTGCTTTTTCCTTTGTAACTTTAAGATAACGAAGTCATTTAGAGAAAAGAAAACCACTGGAGCAATTGGGTTTTCTCCCATGAGGAAAACTAGGCTTATTTTTGACATTTATTCAAGTCTGCAATCTTGATTACTGTCTTGAAGGGTTGGTAGGTTGTTTTCAGATTATCTGGCGCGTCAGCAACACGAGGGCTATAATGTGCCGAAACATTCGTCATTTGACAAGCCAACATACATTTACAAACACCCATGCCTAACACGGGACTCGAACCCGCAACCTCGCTGGCTAGAGGCTAGCACGCTAACCACTATACCGTTTGGTCGGCACTGTCTTGAAGGGAGTAATTAGACTCTTCTTCAGTCGTTGAATCTTGTGTGGAACATAATATTGCCAGAAACAGTTTTTTAATATCACTTTTCAAGTGTTCCGATTCACCCCGTAAATCTCAAAATCGAGTCGAGGCAAAACATAAAAATTCATAAAATAAAAAGTTTTTAAAACCAAGTTAAATTAAGTAAGACATGCTGTTGTGGATGTTTATACTTATCTAAAAATATATTAGTTAAGTCTATAACAGGTTTATGTTAGCAATTACGGGATAAGTTTTGGAGAGGTTAAAACTCATTAGATTGTATGCAAGCTGTTTCAGAATTTTTTTAAAAAAAGGATAGTGTTGAAAACCCCACAAAACATATGTTCCAAGATTCCAAACATGTTAGCCAAATAAAAAAAATAATTAATAAAACTGCTTTATTTGTGTAAAATAATAATTTTTTTGTAATTTCCTGAAGTTCCGTTCCGATTCACCCCGCTGTTCTTATTCACCCCATTTTACGGTACAGCTAGAAATATAATTGAGGACTAGAAATGGAAAACGACCCAATTCCAAGAAAGAAAAATTTTCAGGAGTGCCGAAAAATGATCGCATCTGGTACTTAAGGCAATGGTTAAGTACTTACTTCAGTAGGTGGTTCAAAAGTATATTGTGAAAAAAAAAAAAAAAATCAGCTAGAAATCACGACACCCTCTCATTTTTTTACACCTACCCATGCAAATGCTCTAGCAAAATTTCAGAATCTTACTCCAATTGAAAGATGGCGCTCAATGAGCATTAAAATTTCGTATTATGTGTGTTTTTGGGTATTTGTTATGGATTCGCCAATAAGTATAATTGAAAGCAATTTTCTCAAAGAAAGTTTTTATTTATGCAAGGATAAAAATGTTAAATAAGTTAGTAAAAGTTTATGAAATAATTAAATACTAGAAGGTAAGGTTCCACCCCTGCTCACTAGATCGTCAATTCCCAATACTACTCCATTAAACTTTTGAAATTCTGATAAAATTGCCCTTATAAATTAGGGGGTATAAAATCCCGTAAGGCATTCAAAATAAGCAGTTAGTAACCCTAAATGCTAATATTACTAAGTAGTGTAGTGTTATAGTGCTTTTTTTTTTTCGTCATTTAACCGAACATTATAGAACCACTTGGTGAAATTTTTTTGTATGCTGAAAATGGTCGATCGGAAAATAAGTCATTCGGATCGAAAAATACATTTTCAAATGGCACTCAACCTCCTAGTAAGAACCAGGAATTGAAATCAAAGGATACCTTGATCGTAAGAATTGGTTAAGCAGTTTAGGAGTAGTGACTGACAAAAATACTTCTTGCCTACTAAATATATAGATATAGCTTAATAAATGTATAGATATAGCTTTATAAATGTATAGATATAGCTTTATAAATATATAGATATAGCTTTATAAATATAACTTTATAAATATATAAATATAACTTTATAAATATTTATTTCCTTTTCTGGAAGACAATTACGCCTAGATCGTTTGGTTGTCTCTCTAGATATTGTCTTTCAGTTTGCTTCGAGAAATTGTAAAAAAACTACTTATCATCCTTAGCATGTGTAAATAAGTTATTTTGAATTCTTGTATTAGCTGTACACCTCTTTCAGAAGTATCATTTACCACTTTTATTTTTTTAACTTTGTTCCCCATTTGTGTAAGGGATAGTATTCTCCCATTCTTCAGGTGAAATGAATACAAAATAGTCACTTATATTCAAACGAGCTAAAATACCAAGAATTCTTTTTGCCATAAAATCGTAAAGACGTAACGATCTTTCAACATTTTTAATAGTTCATACTCTTTTATATTTCTGGAATCTTTTGAGTTATTCATATCTACAATACTTTTTACTTTCAATTACCCATATGCATTATACATAGGGTAATGAAAGTATAGCATTCGGTCAAAAAATGTTTTTTGATTTTTTTGCATTTCTCCACGTTTTGGAACATCCTGATTTCAAAAAAGTGATATAGAAAAAATGTCTGTGTGTGTGTGTATGTGGTCAGCATAACTCCCGAGCAAATTGACCTACGATATTCAAATTTGGTGTACGAGTTAGTGGTAGCCATGGGACCTACCATTCAGGTTTTCGTCAAAATCGCGCATGCGCGTAAGGTAGCTGCCATTGAAAAAATCATGTAATTGCTAAAAAACAGCTCTAACTATTTTGTTCAAAATCGCTGAGGTAATGCTTCTTGAGGTGTTCTAAACATCCCCACCACCGAAATTCCCGTAAAAATGCCTTAATGGCTTAAAAAGTTGAAAAACGAATGCCTTGAACACAGAGTTCTCTTTTCTTGAGCAAACCTCATCAACGATCGTTTTTTATTATTCTCCCCACAGTTTCGCTTATAACAAAAAATAATATAAGAATTATCTCAAAGTATATCGCCATTTTGGCAAAGTTTTTTTTCGCAAAAAATACCGCTAAACTGACCATTTTTGCTAAATGAATGATGAAAATATAAAAACAGTAAATGACACAAATCCACGTCAGTATTATAGTGTAATTGAAGTTGTGCGATGTTCCACACTCCTAGTTAATTGTTCTTTTGATGTAATTCTGTGTAAAATATAGCCAAACCAAACCAATTCATCTTAAAGATACCATATGATATTTTTCAAAACTTTTCTAGCTACAATTCCAATTTTATAATCGATTATCCTAACCTTTTTAATGGTTTTCCACAAGTCCAGGTCACCAACAGAATCTTCAGAAGCAAGTGAGACTTCAATTCATGTTTTTCTATACCAAAAAGTGCCGACAAAACGGTATAGTGGTTAGCGTGCTAGTTTCTAGACCGCGAGGTTGCGGGTTCGAGTCCCGTTTTAGGCATGGATGTTTGTAAATGTATGTTGGCTTGTCTAATGACGAATGTTTCGGCGCATTATAGCCCTCGTGTTGCTGACGGCGCCAGATAATCTGAAAAAACAACCAACCAAAGAGCACTAAACTGTACAAATCGCTGGATTGCTATTAGTTATATGGAAAACCTGTTGCTGATATCTCGACAGAAAGATTTAAAAATAAATAAGAATTTAACCATCCACCGCGCGTGATGAATTGGTGAAACTACTTTTAAATTGATTTTCTCTGGTGGATTGCCCAAAACTATTAATGTCAATTCGATTACTTTATAATCATCTCTAATCATCATATATTTATCCACAGATGAAAGAAAGGCTACAGTTGAAACTTTAAACTTTTTAACGTCTTCTTTCAGTTCTAAACCTTGAAAGTTTACAGTTGCAATTTTTTTTTCAAACGGTTTTAATTCTGTTGAAGACTGAAACCTCCTAGGAACATGAAGGCATGCACAACTTCAATAACTTTGCCAATATTAATTCCAGGCCATGGTGCCGGCAGGATAGTTCACGTCCAATTTTTTTTCTTCACATTAATGCATACCTCTTATACACAACCAGTAGTTGCACTCGTAGTATCAAAAATTAAAGTCTGAATTTTATTCTTAACTTCCCATTGCCTTACTAGCATGAAAACAGTTTTCAAAATATTTTTTGCTGTCATTCCACCACTCAACTTTGGGACACTAAGAAATTTTTCAGTACCATCTCCGGGAACATTTACAGGAAAACGATCAGTCTTTCTTAATTCAAAATATTTTGACAGAAGATTGACATACCAATGAAGACCTATAGGCCAGTCAAGTTTGAATTTACCCATTGCTGACTCTGCATATTCTTTCCTGACTTTTTTTTTTGTCTCCTCTTAGAAGAGGAATTGTTCTAGGATCATATCCCAAAGCTGCGACTGCTGGAACTATCAAACGAAGTGCTTCACGATCGGATATTTTGTTAATGGTGCTTTTATAATGTTGATATTTCCAGGTTCAGTATATAAAAGAACGGTTCCTTATCCTCCTAAAGAATGCGTTCTTATTAGCATAAAATTCGAAAATTATGCGAAGTTACAAAAATGTGCAAAAATGAATGGTCGTTGAGCGCCACCTTCTTGTAGGAGTAGGAAGCTGAAATTTTGGGAGAGTAATACTATGGGTAAATGTAAAAAAAAAAAAAAAAAAAAAAAAAAAAAAAAAAAAAAAAAAAATGGAGGGTGTCTTGGTCTTTAGCAGCTTTTTTTCTTCTTTTGAACCTCCAATACAATATTCTGAAATGTAACAGGCGAAGCATCCAAATGTTTTGACAAGTATACTTAGCTCGCCCCTGTGATATTGAGCCCTTTTTATGCGTGTTCACAGAATCTGTTTCAATGCATTAAATCGAGTAAATCGGAATGAAAATAAGAAACTTACTTCGCATTCGACTCCAAACCACCGTTGAAAAACACTTGGGGCCTGGTTCTTGATGTTTCGAACTTGATGCGCCACGTTCCTTTGAAGTATACAGCATTCAAGAGCACCAAAACCGTTGACGCATCCAGCTCATCCAACAACTTTTCGATCTTGCCATTGGTCTTCTCCTTCACCCAGTTGTTGACTTTGGAGACCACTGCCGACGAATCTTTCACAAAATCAACGTCTTGCACTGTGGCCTCGTACAGATCTTCCACTTCGCTTTTGTAACCGGGCATCAGCTTCAGATTCTTGTCGACGAGTACAGAATTGGCGGCATTCAGAACGTATCCGTCGGAGGATGAATCTCTACTCTTCAGGACTTCGCCCAATAGATACTTGAAGGTGGTGTGAACAAGTTCGTCGGGCAAGTCTGCTTTATTGTAACCCAAAGTACTCCTGAGCTCCTAAAAGAGCAAAATTTCGACTTCAGGATTAAGGATTTTAGAAAAAATGCTTTTGGACGAATACTATAAATATGGGTACCATTGAATGGTGAATATAAGTAAATCATGAATTTGTAGATAAAGTAGAAACAAAAATGGTCCAGTCAAACGACTAGTAGAAGCGATTAGGTGTGTATGGGGACGAAGGGGGGGGGGGGAGTTTCTAGAGCGGTTGTGCTTTCCCTTTTGAACTTTTAGTATCCGACAGCAAAGTCATCTAAACTTTGCACCCTCCCCTCCTATCTCTAATTTTGACCTTTTTTTCCACCCATTCGCCGCCAGAGCATTTTGAAGGGGATCTGTCAAAGCAAAAATGCATTTCATGTGGCTCTCGAATTTGAGAACTCTACTCACTTTGAAAACAGCTTGCAGAGCGCTCGATGTGGCTCGATTTGGTGACGTTTCACATGCTAATTGGGTATATTGTCTCTCTTCAATGAGTTTGGACACAGCAATATTTAAAAGTAAGTGTTTAACCAGGATTCTTGGTATCGTGAAAGGAAGTTAAGCAAATATGGAAATCGCTTCAAATTTTTATTAATTTATTTATTGCCCACCCTGATGGCCGAGATGCACGTTAGGCTGTAGGTCCCGGCCTGATTAGCCGTTATTGCAATAAAAGTGGGCCGTTGAGCGTAATAACCAACAAACTAATATTTATTTATTACAAATTTTGTTTCGAGAATTATATTCTCTCACTTTCATATACACTCCCTGTTAAAAACAAACGTCATTTCTGCAATTTTAAAAATGTACAGATTGTATTTATCATTTTCAAATTGCTTACATGATTTTGCTTTTTAAAGGGTGCAGGTCCACTTTCAGATTTTATACTATAAATGTTCATGAAGATTTGTTCCAGTAACAATAACTAGGTTTGTCTAATCTACATTTTACACGATTATTTGGTGAAGGGGTGGGGGGATATGTTTCGACTATTCTGTAGCTGTGACGTTTATTTTTAAAAGATAGCTTTACGATGGCTTGATTCTAGTAACTGCAACCACTTATTTTGAAAAGAAGAATTTTTTTTATTGACTGTAGAAAAATTCTTTTGATGATGGTATCGGATTGAGAGTTACGTTAATAATCGAATACGATGTCATACAAGGTCCGGCTATTAATTTCCAGGACTGACGTAACTGTAGGAGAACGAAAAGCCGGAAGATGGCGCTAATGATTGCATATTGAAGAGCGGTTTCTTGCGCATGTTCAGTGCAATCGGCGCCATTCTGAAGTAAGTGGTTCTCTTGGAAAGGCGCATTAAAACGTAGCTCTTAAATTCCTGTTGTCGAAGTGAAAATGAAGCAAAGAATTAACATTAAATTTTGCTTCAAATTGGGCAAGACAGCTGCGGAAACCTACGAAATGTTAAAACAAGTTTACGGTGAGGAAGCATTATCCCGCTCAAGAACTTTTGAATGGTTTAAACGCTTTCGGGACGGGCGCGAAAGCGTCGAAGATGATCCACACACAGGTCGTCCGGAATGGACGCCGGAAGCAATTGAAAAAGTTCGCGATATGGTGAAATGTGATCGTCGATTGACTATTCGAGTACTCGCCGATGAATTGAACATGGACAAAGAGACGGTTCGGCGAATTGTGACGCAAGACCTAGGCAAACGCAAGATTTGTCCCAGATTCGCTCCTCACCATTTAAGGGACGAACAAAAGCAATTGAGACTGGACGCATGTGGCGAACTTATCGACAACGCTGATACAGACCTTGCGTACCTGGATAGGATTCCCAATTTGAAACAAAATTTAATGTTAATTCTTTGCTCCATTTTCACTTCGACAACAGGAATTTAAGAGCTACGTTTTAATGCCCTTTTCCACGAGAACCACTTAGGGGTCGTTCAAATATTACGTAAGCATGTTTTTGGTAATTTTTGACCCCCTCCCCCCCTTGTCAGCAAAAATAAGCAAATCGCATACCCCCCTCTATAATTACGTAAGCATACGGAAACCCCCCCCCCCCCTCCCGCTCCTGATTTTTTTTGTTTTTTTTGTAACGTTAATAATCTAAAAAAAAGTTAGGATTCAATGCAAATAGAACTTTAACTCGCCTTAAAAGGGAAAAAAAAAATATTTTTAATCTTTTTTAAATCTTAAGTTTATCACAATTTTAATGGCACATAAATGTAATTTTCATAATCAATTAAGTCTATCTAGTCAGATGTTATCCAGGGTTGCTCTAGCCAGTTTTTAATGTCTGAAATTATAGGGTTTCTGACATCTGATGTTATTGCTTCATCACTTGTTTCGCACAAGGAATCTGGGCAAACTCCCTCTTCGCTTATCCACTCGGTATCTTCCATGCCTTCTACATAATTGATGACGCACATCCAGTGGCGGCTGGTGCAGGGGGCCAGGGGGGGCCCGGGCCCCCTCACTTTTTTTGGTCGTTTCCCTCTCTATCTCTTTTTTTTTTTTTTTTTTTTTTTTTAAATAAATTTTGTAGTTATTAGTTAATATACTGATTTAACTGGTTTTTTAATCTTGAAACTGTTCACTTTCACTCAACTAATAAATGTCCTTATGGATGGATATTTAAGTCGCCTGATCGAGCTTCTTTTTCTTTGCCCGTAGAAGAAACGGAATGGAAAAAAGACGGGGGGGGGGGGGACTGATTTTTGCCACCTGTAATATCCTGCGAGTCTGTACCCCTTGTGTGGTTCTCAAATTACAAAATTCCCGAGTTTCGTGTTTTGACACGGTTTTCTGATCTATGAGTAGGAGGCAGGCTCGTAGCCAAGGGTTAGGATAAGGAGATCCCCAACCGAAATAAAAGTTAATCTCATTAGATCAAAGACCCAATATTAATGTTACGCATCGATATTTTTTATTTTGTTACTAGGCTCATAAAGTTTAATGCTGTAAGTCACACTAGAATTTATTGCTGAAAGAATGGATTTGAAATCCCCAACTACGATATCTTTATGCACATCTGTGTTTGAAAAAATAAGTTGAATGAAAGTAAATAATTTATTTCACACAAAAAATAGGATGGTCTTGTGGAAAGAGAGAAGACCTCACTCTAAAGAAGAATCCTTTTGTTTCTGAAAACTGAAAGTGTTATTTTGAAAGTAATTTCCAATGTAGCTGTAACTGACTATTCAAATTTTTCAACAAATCTGGTCGAAAAGAGTGAGTAAAATTTTTACATCAGATAGCATTGTGCAATCTTCCTCTTGATGAGATGCCAATTTGTTTTACTGTAATAGCGTTAGGATACCCCTTAAAATTTATTTGATATAAAAAATAACGCACGTAAATAAATTACAAAAATAAAAGCCTAATTCATAATTAAAAAAAAAAAAAAAAAACTTGAATAATCGTACTGTAGTATTATTGTAATTCCACAGAATATTATAAGAACCCACAATTCCGATTAAAACTCTAACTTGCCCTCTTCAAAGGATGTTAGTTTCCCTAGACTGTGCTTGGGGGAACAAAATGTCCCCCTAATTTGGACGACCTTGAATTTGAATCCTAAAGAGATAAGACAGAAAATTCTATAATGTGACGAGGGCCATTCCTTCCCTTTCACGTGACATCCTGGTTTTTTGTCATAACATGAGTTTCAAATTACCAAGACACCTCCTGGTCCTGGGATTTGCAAGGAAATGGTCAATTCTTACTTTGAAGTCAGGGATCGGACGTTTATCTTTAGTGTCTTTAACTTGTACGACTGCGAAAGAATTTACACCAATAAATAACAACGGTAAGTTTTTTGTTTTAAATTTTACTCTTTATTTAGTAAAATGTATGAGTTAATAATAGGTTTTTGTTTTGATATCTACTCTTTGTCTCAAAAAATAACTGAGTATTTAAATTTCGTCCAAATAATCAGAAGTGTTGATTTGTCCTACCTCTCACTGATATATGATATCGTATGGAATCATTAACGTAACTCTCCGATACGATTAATAGAAGAGTTTCTATAAAGACAACAAAACATTCCTTATAAAAATAAATGGTTTTACTAGAATTGGATTGAAACGACATTTATCCTTTTATTGGGTAGTAAAAATAAAAGAGAGGATATAATTTTAGAAAAAATTCTGTAATAAATAAGTAAATGTACAGTACTGAAAAAAATTTTGATTGAAGGATATTCCGTTGCAGTATAACTCTCCCTTAGCTCTTGCGCCAAAAAAATACACAACGAGATATATTTTACTATTCAAAGAATATCAAGTAATTCAATTTAAAACTGTTGAACTGGTCAATATAACAATACCTTCAATTTTGTTTGCAAAATTTTCAAAGGTTTCAAAGGTTTTGTCACATTTTAATAACTGTTATATAAACCAAATTTATTTTGCATGAATTAATAATTAAAATATCAGTGACTGAAATATTAGTAGCATTACTGATGACTTTAAAATATATATATATATATATATTTCAATTACTTTTAAAACTTATTTGCTGTTGTAAGCAAGCATTTTTTTAATAGTTTTTTGTCTTTCATGTATATGTGATTTGTATTTTAATTCTTAAATTCATGTAATATTTAACGAAATTTTTTTTCTGTGCATATGCTGCAGAATTTTTAATCGAGTTATTAAATTTGTATAGTTTGTAACTCGTAAATCTTTATTTTCTTTTTCTTTTTACAGAATAGTGATTGAGCAATATCGGTTTTTATAGTTTCACATATGTTATGTAATTGGTATTTTGGTTAGTTGGTTTGTACGCTCAAAGACCTATTTTTATGTCCAATTACAGCTAATCAGGCCGGGACCTACAGCTTAACGAAATTTGGTATTTTAATTTACTATTATAATGTCAAACAGAATTTTAAAGCATTGCTTAACTCATTAAGAACCTTATAATTAGGTAGTTTCAAATTCCTACAGTGCTAGCTAAAAGTACTAAAAAAATCTGATCCTATCAGCTTTACTGTGCTTAAAATGATGTGGTATGTTGAAAATATTGATAATTTATCTTACATTAAAATAATTTCAGCTTCAAAGTTGTTGAACTTAAACATTTCGCCCGATCAACATTTTAGCTCATTTTAAAATGTTCTTAAGTATTCTTAATCTAATAAAAATATTAAATATTTATAAAAAAATTTTATTGCATTTTTAATGCGATTAGGTTATATGGAGACAAAAAGTTATGCTCCATACGTCTGTTCTTTTATCTGTCTGTTCTTTTATCTTTGAATCCCGGAATATAATTAAGCCCCACCCCCTTTTCTCCTAGTAAAGTTGCAAACAATGTCTGCCTCTGTAAGCAATCTCACATAATCGCACTGCTATTGTTTTACCTCAAAAACTCCGCCCCCCCCCCCCGTATTTTTCGACCTTCTTGCAATTTTCGTAAAAAACAAAATCCTTATTTTAAGTTATATTGCTACATAGTTGCATGTTATAAGTTGCATCGCTCGATTGGTCATAGTATGAACATTGGATAGCGAATGAAATATTTCTTAATTTTGCTGAGCAATTATTCCCAGGATTGTTTTCTCATTTCTGGAAAAAGGTTTAGTTCTAATTTTAGAATTCCTTGAAACATTTCTTGCCTCATTTTTTTTTTTTTTTTTTTTTTTTTTTTTAAATGGGATTTGTAGGCAAAACAAATAAAAAGTCTACAGGCAGTCAATTGAAAGTAGAGTGAACTTTTGTCAAATACTATAAGCACATTTTTATATATAAAAGAAGATATTGAAAGGAAACTTCTTATCTTTCTGGAGCATAAGCAGGGGTTTTTTTTAAGCAAATGACTTTGAAAAGATTTTCACAGTTAAGGACTAATATTCCTTACAGAGGTTTCTTTTTACTTGGAAAAAAAATTTGATCGTGCTTGCTAAATTTTCTAGTAGAAATAAAAACATTTTGCATTTATTGCCAAAAAAAAAAAAAAAAAAAATTTGCAAATGTTTCGTATTAATATTTTTAGAGACAAAAAAAAAAAATACTTTTTCCCACTTTCTTAATATACTTTCTTAGAAGCTCAATATTCAAATTACAGAGTCTTTGTAACCTTTTTTTTTTTTACTTATAAAGATACGTTTTTACACTTTAAATTACGTACTATGGTTCAATATATATATATATATATATATATATATATATATATATATATATATATATATATATATATATATATATATATATATATATATTTATATATATATATATATATATATATATTACTTCGCAAACTCCAATTTTTTATTTTTTTTCATCGGGCCCCCCCCCCCACTTTTCCTGCCCACGAGCCGCCACTGCGCACATCAGTTCATTTGCTCGACGAGCAGCAATTCTCATAGGCCGAACTAGGCAGGCTCTCTGGCTATTTTCACCATGAACAATTTTCTTATGAAGAATTGTCGATTTTAGTGAAGCATGGTACAAACCACATTTCCCATAAGTCCTTGCAGACAATTGTGATTTGATGGACGGACAAAAATAGTCATATGGCATTTTTAAAAATCCCCCCAGAGGGACATGCAGGTTCAAGCTTAGCCGGAGACTTGATTCCAGGAATTCCCCTTCCTCACTTGTTATTAAATCGTGTGGTGTTTGGGCCATTTTGATAGGTGGAGGTATACAGCGTTCTTTTAAAATGCGAAATAATCCACTACGAGCAGGAGAGCAACACTGCTTTTCTTCGCATTTTACAATTTGTAGAAAGTATTGACTCTCTTGCACGTGCTTCGAATACCAGTTCATATCACAGGTTTTTTTAGAAATAAAGGGATTATTAAATGCTTACGTAAGCATCACTCATACCCCCCCCCCGCCTTGTCAGCAAAAATAAGCAAATCGCTAACATCCTCCCCCCCCCAGATGCTTACGTAATACTTTAACGGCCCCTTACTTCAGAATGGCGCCGATTGCACTGCACATGCGCAAGAAAACGCTCTTCAATATGCAATCATTAGCGCCATCTTCCGGCTTTTCGTACTCCTACAGTTACGTCAGTCCTGGAAATTGAAGGCCGGACCTTGTATTAATGTGAGAGGTAAGACAAATCACCACTTCCGATCGTTTGGACGACATTTAAATACTCAAACATTTTTCGGGAAAAAGTAAATATTTAAACAAAAACAAATTGCAGGGAAAATCTTGCTCTTACATTATGCAAAATAATAAGCATAACTTTAAAAATCTTACCATGGATACTTGTCAATTCTCTCGCACCGTCACACTAAAAGACATATATGCGATCGCTGTCTTCACAAGAGACGGCGATTCTTGTGGTGGATTAGCATTGCATTCAATCTCAGAACAGAGCGATCAGGGGTGTTTTAGCAATTTAAAATCCATGGTATAGCGAAACCCAGACAACCACTGCAAAAACCAGTATGTCACTTGAAAGTCGCAACGTAATACGATCCTCTATCATGCCCTTTAGTTTCAAGGTCATCCGAAGAAGTGGTCATTTCGTTCCCCCAGAGCTGTCAGAGAAAACTGGATTCTTTTGAAAAGGACCGTTTTTTGTAGTAATGATTGAGGTAAATTGATATTCTTACGAGGTTTTTTTGGCAAGAAAAATGTTACTCTTCTTACAGTATTTAATGTTGTAAAGCTAATGACAGTTTAAATAAGTTTTATGTTTTTTTTTACAAATATTATTTTACAGAAATTTCACAAAACAATATTATCAAGCATATATATAAGTGGAACCAAAGTCCAAAAAAATGAGGGGGCCCACCCCCTCCCTGACCCCATGCACCAGCTGCCACTGAGGCTACAATTGTTTCGGATTAATTTCAATTAATTTGCTTTAGATACTTTACATCCATTGCACTGAATTGAGACAAATTCTATAAAAACTCCAGCCTGCCAAGTACTGATTGCCTAAATTGATTCTCTCTAATAATCATAATTTAGTTCATTGTGTACAAGTACCCCAAAGAAACTAAACGCGGCCGCTTAGCGCTCTCTTTGCTGTGTTTGTTATGTTATAAATGCGTAGGACTAGACCAATGGAAATTTTAGTGTGAATAATCATATCGTCGCTCTAAGAAAAAAAAATGGCGTAAGCGACAACACCATTAGATTCACATACTACTTTTGAGAGTGACAATAAATAGCATGACTAAATATCGTAGAGATAGAGATTTAGTTTTGCAATCCAAATCCTTTTCGTTTCTTTTAAATAGAAATCTTTCTTACCACAACACGAAAAAATTTTCATAATAAAAAATATGAACCTGTACTAACTTGAGTACAAAAACATGCAATTATTTACTACAAAATAAGTCATTATACAAAGTAAGTAAAATATACAAACAAAATACTTCCTTTTTATGCGAAATTGAGGATTACCAGCAATTACCAGCAGGATTACATACGAATAAATAAATATATACATAAAAAAATTGTGTTTTAAACCAACTTTCGCTTTAAGTTTGAAATATAAGACTTGCTATTATTTTAAGAGAAAATCATCTAGCTTTAGTGGTGGAGTCCTTAAGATATTAGGCTAGTGATCATAAGGTGCATGGTTTAAATCCAACCAGACATCAAGAAAACTTTATTTTAAACTGAAAGTGGTTTTCTAAGTAAAAAGTTGAAACACGTGCTTTGTTAAGCATGCAATTTAATTGAAGAATAAGTAATTTTTTTTCGAATTACACCGTTTTAATGGTCTAATTTAAAGTATCAAAGTCACTTCTTGAAATTGAGCCAAAGATGAATATCCGAAATCCTTTGATCCGTTTTACTCAGTCATTACTCGGGTTAAAATACTAAACTTCTGGAATTATTTCTGGGGGGTACAGACCCTCTTACGCATTAATTCATACAAAAAGGCACTTCCTCTAATCAATCTGCGAGGAATAAAAAAAAAAAAACGTTTAATCTGTAGGAGGAGACTAAAATTCCCAAGCATTGGGAAAATTTCCGGGGGGGGGGGGGGGTACACACCCTCCTACCCATCAAATCATGCAAAAGGCACTTCCTCTAATCAAGCTGAGAAGAATAAAAGAAGTATGATAAGAAATCAAATAGTTTTGGCTGTAGCCCTGGGTAAAGTTTTTGTCATAATCAGAAGAACTTCTGATCAGAACTTCTGATAGACAAACAATAGGAACTAGACGAAAAAAACATTATTCGATCATCGCATCGTATAAAAAATATTAAAAGCATGAAAGTCTTTCTCATATTGGAATAAACAATAGTACAAAAGTAATAACAATTTTGTTTATAGAAAAAATTCTCGGACAAGATAAATGAATTGCAATATTTTTTTGCAATCAAATAGTATCAAATTCTAAACGTCACAAAATACGATTTATAAGTAGAAAAGTTGCCCTTACCTCAGCTGTGTCACCTCTCGCCCCATAGAATAGCATTCCAAATGCAGTGGAGATACTCAGTGGAGAAAAGAAGATATTCTCCGAGGAACCATGGGATAGACTCCGATGGAGATTGAGGGCCAGTTCATTGTTGGCCGTGGCCAATTTCCTCAGATTATCGTGAGCCAGCTCCGATGGTGAACAACCTTCTCCTGCAAAACAGGGTCGGCCGATAGAGGCAACCACCACGAACAGACAGGCACTAAGGATGTAGGACACCATTGTGGGAGAAGTCCTAAAGAAGAAGGGGGGGGGGGGGGGGGAATGGATTATTTAGAGAGTTTAATACTCAAAATAAGCGTTTAAATGGTTGGTTCAATTAGAGTGTTCCGAGTTAAAGTTAACCAAGACAAATTTTTATGTATGCTTTTTACTTTATGAACTTAAGTAGTTAGAAATTGGGCATCCGAAGCCAGGGGCGGGATGCGGGATGGTATGGTATGGTATGGGGGCGTCACCGGAAGGGGGCGTGACCGGATATGACGTCACAGGAAGTGACATCACCGGATATGACGTCACCGGAAGTGACATGATCGGAAGTGGAGTTGAGTTGTTCCCCTCCTGCTGTTGTTTTAGTTTCATTATAAGCTGTGTGTGTATGACGTCACAGTAGGTATGACGTCATAATGTGTTTTATATTAAAGTTTTGAGTGGTGGCAACACTTTTTTAGTTTCGATTTATCTAGCAGACGGGGTTGAGTTGTTCTAGGACTGCTTCTAAGTGAATAAGTTAGAGTAATAGGCTTTTATTGCGTGACGTCGCAGTAGATATGACGTCATAATTTGTTTAATATCAAAGTTTTGAGCGGTGGCAACCCTTTTTAGTGTCGATTTACATTTAAGATGGAGCTGAATTGTTCTAGGGCTGCTTCTAAACTAATAAGTTAGAGTGATAGGTATTTTTACTAATGACGTCACAGTGGGTATGACGTCATTCTATGTTAGGATTTACGTTTTAAGTGGTGATAACATTGGATATATACCAAATTTAGTTTTCAGGTGTTGGCAACAAGTTCTGATCGGTCAGCTATATGCTCGCTTGTGACTGATAAGTTTTAAACATGCGACCAAAAGTTAACTCCTGATTGACTGTTTGGTTTTCTAGCGAGTTACTTACATATCCTTTAATCAAGTTAAAATACCTGCAACAAAGTTACACAAAAAAAAAAAAAAAAAAAAATGTTAAATTTGAAAAGTTAATAAAAGTGAAGGCCATTTGCTAAGGGTCTAAAGAACCCTAACCCCGAGCTACACGTGACATTTCAATATTTTACCAAACAATTGTTAAAATATCGACTATCGGACGTTGCCTTCATGGTAACTCATCTACCCACCCCCCTTCCCTAACTAATTTTGAATAAGTTAAGACTTTAGAATTACAATTAATAAATTTTGAAAAATTATTTATTAAAGGTGAGGACCCACCTCCAGCCCGATACCTCTTTTAGGAAAAATTGATACCGCCTCACTCCACCCTATCAACAACAACAACAACAACAAAAAAAAAAAAAAACTTATTTCAAAGAACGTATATTTCTTTGAAACTTGAGGTCACTAATCAACCATCCGATGATATCCTTTAAGAAGATATCTTCACCTCTTAACAATTTTAAATTTTAAAAAATCTGAAAAGAAGACTTGTGAGAACGTATATTTCTCACATGAATTAAATTTAATGGTCACATACAAAATCCTGGAAAAAAAAATTAACGCTAAATAAGTTTTTAAAAAATTAGTTAAAGTAATATTTTAGTTAAATTAAGGCTTAAAGAGATAAAAAAAAAATTAAGGATTAAATGAATGATTTAAGGAATTTTGAAGTGACTATAGGCATAGCTGGTTATGCCATCTTCCAGCAGATACCGCTTGTCGTCATAGGCCGACAAGGCTCTCTTGGTTTGTTGGAGTGAGAAGATGTTTAAAAATTCACTTACCGAATAATCGAAACGAAATCTGCGAAGCTAAAATAACTGTGAATAACTACACAAGTACGAACAAAATCGCGATGAGAAAAAAAAACACGAAGTATTAAACACGTCTTTCACACTCAGGTATCTAAGTAGAAATGGCGAGACGGCAACCGGTAGCGTCTATATATGAGGGGTGATCACGTAACTTCACCGATCAATCAGATTTCACGGTAGAGGGCGCTGCTTGGTTCTAACCGATCAGAGCGGGTGGGGAGCGAGACTAGGCATGTTTCAACACGCTTCAACGCGTTTGCGAGTTGAGTTGTTGTGTAACGATCTTGCTTGAAACAGTTAAAGTGATAGATAATTTGTTCGTGACGTCATAGTGTAGCGAATGGGTTTTTAGCGTAGACAGTTGTTTCAATTGGAGTAATTATGAAATTTATTAAATATAAAGATAATATTTAGTAATAATTATCAGATTTTATTATTATTATTATAAAAAATAAACTTATAAAAAAAAGTGAACGTGGAAATTTACTTTACGAATAAAAATCATGTCTTTAAAATGTGTACGAATATCACTAAATAAGAGAAAAAAGTAACATACTTAAACTCTTTAAGATAAATAACTTTAACATTAACGTAAAAAACTTACTTTACACATAAAAATCACTTTAAAATGTGTAAAAATATCGCTAAATAAGAGAAAAAAAGTAACTTACTTAAAATTTCTAAGATAAATATTTAACCTTTACGCGAAAATTCCCTTCATGTATAAAAATCACGACTTTAAAATATAACATGCAAGAGAAAAGTAACGTACTTAAACTTTCTACGACAAATAACTTGAACATTAACGTAAAATTTTACTTTACACATAAAAATCCCGATATTAAAATATGTAGAAATATTGCTAAATAAAAGAAAAAAAGTAACACACTTAAACTTTGTACGACAAATAACTTTGACATTAACGTAAAAAATGTTCTTCACATATAAAAATCACGACTTTAAATTTGAAATGTAGGATGAAAGTATAACATACCTATAATTTCTACGACAAAGAATTCAAACATTGCCGTTCATGTCTTTAAAATGTATAATGACAACTCTAACTTTTAGAAAAAAGAAACACTAAAAATTTACAAGGCAAAGAATTTAAAATTAACTTTACATGTACTATCATACTCTTATATCAACGATAAATAAGATAAAAAAAAAGAAACTCTAAAAATTTATAAGGCAAAGAATTCAAATAATACGCGAAAATTTACCTCACATATAAAAATTATGTCTTTCAAATGTGTAAGAATAACGCTAAATTAGAGAAAAATAAATATTAAAAATTTATAAGGTAAGGAATTGAAACAATACGCGAAAATTTATTTCACACATAACATTTTTATCTTTAAAATGTGTAAGAATAATGCTAAATTAGAGAAGAAAAAAAAATAACATACTTAAACTTTCTTCGACAACAATTTAAACAATACGCGAAAATTTCATACACAATTATTTTCTTAGGTTAATGTTAAATAATGGGAAATTTAACAGAATAAAAATTTCAAAGATAAAGAATTTTAACCTTTACACGAAAATTTACTTCACATATAAATATCATGTCTTTAAACTTTAACGTGACAATTTACTTCTCATATACAATTAAACTCTTAGGTTAATGTTAAATAAAAGAAAAAGTAACATACTCAAAAATTTCTAAGATAAGCATAACGTAAAAATTTCATATCATGTGTTTAAAATGTAACATATAAGAGAAAAAAAAAAATAACATACTTGAACTTTCTATAGCAAAGAATTTAAGCGTTAGCGTAAAAATTTACTTTACATATAAAATTCACGTCCTTAAACGGGATGATAAGCATGTGACGGTAATTAGCCAATCAGGTT
The DNA here is from genome assembly GCA_963978545.1 of Linyphia triangularis. NCBI lineage: Eukaryota > Metazoa > Arthropoda > Arachnida > Araneae > Linyphiidae > Linyphia > Linyphia triangularis. The sequence goes on along the minus strand of OZ021728.1, from coordinate 78,549,804 downwards.
AGCTGTAGGTGATACGCCACTTGCCGGCATTTTTAGACCGGAGGATGAGTCACGCTAAAACTTGTTCAAACAGGTCGGGAGACTTGTACAGCAAGAACAACAGCATCGACGCGCAAGCAGCGGGTGATGCTGCGGTGTGTCAGCAGGTCTTCGAGATTATCGTTTTCCTACTTTTCCTTTTTCATAATGAAATGTTTGTGAAAACTTGGAATGAATGAAGTGGATTTCAAAGACACATTAGTAAGTGAAGGTAGAATTCGCATGGACTTTCTTCCAAAAAGTATGATTCACTTGGAGAATTTAAGATCATTTCTACTTGAAAACTTTTATATTGTCTAAAACATTGAATATTGTTCAAACTCAGTGAGATTATATGCTACAATACGGGTAAAACTTAACAAAATTGTTACATAGAAGAAAAATAATAAGAGATTTAAAATAAATACTAGTTATAGATACTACAAGGAAAAAAATTCACCTCTACTTTTCAATCGGAAAATCAATGCAAGTTGGAAATTTATGTTACTTCAAGAAAGACTTAGACAATTTACTTTGTAATAATATACGTTAAGGTGTCGTATTAACTCGTGCAATACATGCTGACTAAGGTTTATTTTACTTATCTAAGAAAGGTGAATTGGGGGAAAATATTAAATAAATTGTAGATATTAAATACATTGTAGATATGCATTTAAGTTTTGAAAATCACCTGCAAGACTTTTAAAACATCTTAAGAAAAATTTAAAGAAACTTGCGAATTATATGTAAACTATATAACTTTTTATACTCTGAAAGGAAATCACAAGTAATTTAGTTAACTTTTTTCATGGTAACACTCATATTCAACGACATGTTTTTAAAATTTAACCTTCTTTACATGATAATAGTTATAAATTTTTTCAATCTCAGATGCGATATACTATTACTTCTAACATATATGTTACGAATTGTGTAAAGTTTTTAAAACTGTATATGCAAATCACCAATCAGAAACATAAAAATCTAACATCAATCAAACAAACTAAAATAATAAGATATTTTCCTTAGTGGAAATAGTTAACTACTCATGTGATGGAATATACTTAGAAAATTTAAATACTGAAAAAAGTTTGCTAAGCAAACTTAAAGAATATTTTTTTTTTCCTTGTGAAAAACTAGCATAAATTTGGAAAATGTAGAGTTTGCTACTACGTAAAATTGAACATCATCTGGACAAACTAAATTATACATGAATTTTTTTTTTTATTTGAGAGGTGCTGACAATATATCATTAATATAGAGATTTTTAACTTCCACCCATAATTTCTAAATAACTTATACATAAATTTCAGAAAAACTGAAACGGAATGTGTTTTACAAGAGGCTTATTTTGTAAGATGAATATTCAATATTAATATAACTGAGCAAAGTTCATTCCGGAAAAAACTTGTAAAAGATACTTATATTTTGAAAATAGTTTGAAATATCCTTTTAAATTTATGAATGCTCGCTTTCGAAAGACACAAATAAAACTGATATTACTCATGATAATTAACACATACATAACATTAGTCAAACAAAGTGAAATTTTTATTGCTTGTGACCGATAACTTTTCAGTGAAGCAGAACTTACATAGGAAATTTGTGCAAACTTTTTCAACTTTTAAACCAAGTATCATGTAAAATTATAAATTACGATAGGAAATAGCATACTTCAGAATCGGAACAAGCCCTGTTGTTAAGCTTAATGTATTTCTCAAGGAATTGAAAGCATACCAGAGAAGTCCTTATCATTTCGCATCTTTTCTCATGTTGCAAGAAGACATACATTGTAAAAGATCGTCTTAGAACTTAACAAAAATCAGTAAAAATAAATATATTTTCTATGGCAAAGATAAAACTTCACAACTTAATTACTTAAATTTAGCTAAGTTGCATATGGTTTATTCACATAACTCGCATGTGCTTTGAATGTTGAAATATATTTGTCAGTTGAAATCAAACTCATCGAAAATAAATGCTATCTACATTTTCAAGTCGGAAATTACTATTAAATAAACTTTACATGTAAGACATTATCATGTTAAAAAGAAAAATCTACAAAAATGTAAATGATAATTTTACTGTTGGTACATAAATGATGAATAATTTATGATTTTATTCTAGGCAAACGTTTTATTGTCTAACAGAGAACTTAAACTTTAGCAGAAAAACGAAAAAATACAATTTTTATATCCTATCATGCTTGTCGAAAATTGAATTTATTAGCTGTTGTAATAGATTTTTATTGTCCAAATTTCTATAGTTCTTCCCAGTGCAATAATATTAAGTTCATGTGTAATGAGTAGGTTTTTTTTTTTTTGTTGAATCTTATAAATTTAATGAAATTATTATGACCTAAGAGATTGAGTGAACTGAATAAATCAATGACGTAAATTTAAACAGTGACTTGAACTGATACATACTATAACTGTAAAGAAATATGACAAAGTGATAGATGAAGTGAAAATAGAAGTTGAGTGAAATGTGTTGAAAAAAGTTGAAGACGACAAGAAATTCATAAATGAGAATTATCATTGACTTATATTAACTTCGTTTTTCTTGCTTATGACAAGAAAATACACTCTTGTTTATTAAGAACCAACTTGATATCTTATCATAGAATGACAATGATGAAATATCTATACATTAAAAAAAAATACCAAACTTAGACATAGCAAATTTCTTGAAATTCATGTATAATGTGAGAAGTTTTACTGGAAATATAGAAGATACAACATTGAAAAATGTGAATGTTTCGAAGTACTTTATCAGAAATTAAAAAAAAAAAAAAAATGCGCTGAGGTCCGCTATAAAATTTTTTAGGAGAAAGTTTAAACAAAATTTAAAATCAAACATGCTTTTAAGTGGGAACACATATATTAAAACTATGGCACATTTAACAATTTATATTATATCATCTCAGTTGGTATCAAACTGAATAATATGAAAAACAATCACAAACTGAATAAACATGAAAATTATCAATATATGTGGAAAAGTTTCCTTTTTTCACATATAAAAAAAAAATAACACATTGACATACGTTAAGATCACGAAACATGCGTAATCATATACCGATAAGAGCAACCAATGTTGCGGGGAGATATTCACGTGATGGACAATATCCCATGAATAAATTGAGTGATTTAATTTCTAATGCTAATTCCAATAGTATTCCACGTAACTTCAACTTTATATGTTACACTATAGATATATTTATTTTTCAAATATATTGACTTTCGAAAAATCATCCTTCAATATAAGAATGATCATAGTAAGAATAAAAGAAAAGATACTAAGCATTGATTTAAAGTGTATTTATTTCAACTTAGCAACAAATCATATGCGTGAAACGAAAATTGCCTCGAACCAAAGTATAACTATCCAATTTCATTGATTCCTACAAGGAAATTTTTCTCATCTAGTAATTGAATTTTTTTTTTCTCGTACACATTATAAGTGTTGTCCAATCAGGTGTAGAATAGCTGAAGATATCCGACCTCTTTCTAAATATTAATAAGTCACTGTTGAAAAACTTATAAAAATTTCAATTTACACTTAAAGTTTTTTTTATATATATATATTTCAAAGAATTTTTTCAAATCAATATGTATATTTAAATACTGAAACTTATTCACTTCAATAAATGTATGTTTAAGTTATAAAACTTGTCGTATGTATTGAAAAATTGTAACTTTTCGTCTTCGTATAAATCGATAACTTATACACTAGTTCTTCATCAATTAATCTTCTAAATAAATCTTTCAAAGGCAAAAACATACCTATAGCTTTACATTTGTAACAAGTTAAATTGTACATGTTTCTCGTGAAATTGAAATTTTATATGTTTTTCATGAAAATATATAAAATTTTGTAACTTTCACATGAAACATGTACAATTTAACTTGTTACAAATGCAAAGCTATGGGTATGTTTTTGCCTTTGAAAGATTTACTTAGAAGATTAATTGATGAAGAACTAGTGTATAAGTTATCGATTTATACGAAGACGAAAAGTTACAATTTTTCAATACATACGACAAGTTTTATAACTTAAACATACATTTATTGAAGTGAATAAGTTTCAGTATTTAAATATACATATTGATTTGAAAAAATTCTTTGAAATATATATATATAAAAAAAAACTTTAAGTGTAAATTGAAATTTTTATAAGTTTTTCAACAGTGACTTATTAATATTTAGAAAGAGGTCGGATATCTTCAGCTATTCTACACCTGATTGGACAACACTTATAATGTGTACGAGAAAAAAAAAAATTCAATTACTAGATGAGAAAAATTTCCTTGTAGGAATCAATGAAATTGGATAGTTATACTTTGGTTCGAGGCAATTTTCGTTTCACGCATATGATTTGTTGCTAAGTTGAAATAAATACACTTTAAATCAATGCTTAGTATCTTTTCTTTTATTCTTACTATGATCATTCTTATATTGAAGGATGATTTTTCGAAAGTCAATATATTTGAAAAATAAATATATCTATAGTGTAACATATAAAGTTGAAGTTACGTGGAATACTATTGGAATTAGCATTAGAAATTAAATCACTCAATTTATTCATGGGATATTGTCCATCACGTGAATATCTCCCCGCAACATTGGTTGCTCTTATCGGTATATGATTACGCATGTTTCGTGATCTTAACGTATGTCAATGTGTTATTTTTTTTTTATATGTGAAAAAAGGAAACTTTTCCACATATATTGATAATTTTCATGTTTATTCAGTTTGTGATTGTTTTTCATATTATTCAGTTTGATACCAACTGAGATGATATAATATAAATTGTTAAATGTGCTATAGTTTTAATATATGTGTTCCCACTTAAAAGCATGTTTGATTTTAAATTTTGTTTAAACTTTCTCCTAAAAAATTTTATAGCGGACCTCAGCGCATTTTTTTTTTTTTTTTTAATTTCTGATAAAGTACTTCGAAACATTCACATTTTTCAATGTTGTATCTTCTATATTTCCAGTAAAACTTCTCACATTATACATGAATTTCAAGAAATTTGCTATGTCTAAGTTTGGTATTTTTTTTTAATGTATAGATATTTCATCATTGTCATTCTATGATAAGATATCAAGTTGGTTCTTAATAAACAAGAGTGTATTTTCTTGTCATAAGCAAGAAAAACGAAGTTAATATAAGTCAATGATAATTCTCATTTATGAATTTCTTGTCGTCTTCAACTTTTTTCAACACATTTCACTCAACTTCTATTTTCACTTCATCTATCACTTTGTCATATTTCTTTACAGTTATAGTATGTATCAGTTCAAGTCACTGTTTAAATTTACGTCATTGATTTATTCAGTTCACTCAATCTCTTAGGTCATAATAATTTCATTAAATTTATAAGATTCAACAAAAAAAAAAAAAACCTACTCATTACACATGAACTTAATATTATTGCACTGGGAAGAACTATAGAAATTTGGACAATAAAAATCTATTACAACAGCTAATAAATTCAATTTTCGACAAGCATGATAGGATATAAAAATTGTATTTTTTCGTTTTTCTGCTAAAGTTTAAGTTCTCTGTTAGACAATAAAACGTTTGCCTAGAATAAAATCATAAATTATTCATCATTTATGTACCAACAGTAAAATTATCATTTACATTTTTGTAGATTTTTCTTTTTAACATGATAATGTCTTACATGTAAAGTTTATTTAATAGTAATTTCCGACTTGAAAATGTAGATAGCATTTATTTTCGATGAGTTTGATTTCAACTGACAAATATATTTCAACATTCAAAGCACATGCGAGTTATGTGAATAAACCATATGCAACTTAGCTAAATTTAAGTAATTAAGTTGTGAAGTTTTATCTTTGCCATAGAAAATATATTTATTTTTACTGATTTTTGTTAAGTTCTAAGACGATCTTTTACAATGTATGTCTTCTTGCAACATGAGAAAAGATGCGAAATGATAAGGACTTCTCTGGTATGCTTTCAATTCCTTGAGAAATACATTAAGCTTAACAACAGGGCTTGTTCCGATTCTGAAGTATGCTATTTCCTATCGTAATTTATAATTTTACATGATACTTGGTTTAAAAGTTGAAAAAGTTTGCACAAATTTCCTATGTAAGTTCTGCTTCACTGAAAAGTTATCGGTCACAAGCAATAAAAATTTCACTTTGTTTGACTAATGTTATGTATGTGTTAATTATCATGAGTAATATCAGTTTTATTTGTGTCTTTCGAAAGCGAGCATTCATAAATTTAAAAGGATATTTCAAACTATTTTCAAAATATAAGTATCTTTTACAAGTTTTTTCCGGAATGAACTTTGCTCAGTTATATTAATATTGAATATTCATCTTACAAAATAAGCCTCTTGTAAAACACATTCCGTTTCAGTTTTTCTGAAATTTATGTATAAGTTATTTAGAAATTATGGGTGGAAGTTAAAAATCTCTATATTAATGATATATTGTCAGCACCTCTCAAATAAAAAAAAAAATTCATGTATAATTTAGTTTGTCCAGATGATGTTCAATTTTACGTAGTAGCAAACTCTACATTTTCCAAATTTATGCTAGTTTTTCACAAGGAAAAAAAAAATATTCTTTAAGTTTGCTTAGCAAACTTTTTTCAGTATTTAAATTTTCTAAGTATATTCCATCACATGAGTAGTTAACTATTTCCACTAAGGAAAATATCTTATTATTTTAGTTTGTTTGATTGATGTTAGATTTTTATGTTTCTGATTGGTGATTTGCATATACAGTTTTAAAAACTTTACACAATTCGTAACATATATGTTAGAAGTAATAGTATATCGCATCTGAGATTGAAAAAATTTATAACTATTATCATGTAAAGAAGGTTAAATTTTAAAAACATGTCGTTGAATATGAGTGTTACCATGAAAAAAGTTAACTAAATTACTTGTGATTTCCTTTCAGAGTATAAAAAGTTATATAGTTTACATATAATTCGCAAGTTTCTTTCAATTTTTCTTAAGATGTTTTAAAAGTCTTGCAGGTGATTTTCAAAACTTAAATGCATATCTACAATGTATTTAATATCTACAATTTATTTAATATTTTCCCCCAATTCACCTTTCTTAGATAAGTAAAATAAACCTTAGTCAGCATGTATTGCACGAGTTAATACGACACCTTAACGTATATTATTACAAAGTAAATTGTCTAAGTCTTTCTTGAAGTAACATAAATTTCCAACTTGCATTGATTTTCCGATTGAAAAGTAGAGGTGAATTTTTTTCCTTGTAGTATCTATAACTAGTATTTATTTTAAATCTCTTATTATTTTTCTTCTATGTAACAATTTTGTTAAGTTTTACCCGTATTGTAGCATATAATCTCACTGAGTTTGAACAATATTCAATGTTTTAGACAATATAAAAGTTTTCAAGTAGAAATGATCTTAAATTCTCCAAGTGAATCATACTTTTTGGAAGAAAGTCCATGCGAATTCTACCTTCACTTACTAATGTGTCTTTGAAATCCACTTCATTCATTCCAAGTTTTCACAAACATTTCATTATGAAAAAGGAAAAGTAGGAAAACGATAATCTCGAAGACCTGCTGACACACCGCAGCATCACCCGCTGCTTGCGCGTCGATGCTGTTGTTCTTGCTGTACAAGTCTCCCGACCTGTTTGAACAAGTTTTAGCGTGACTCATCCTCCGGTCTAAAAATGCCGGCAAGTGGCGTATCACCTACAGCTAACCTGATTGGCTAATTACCGTCACATGCTTATCATCCCGTTTAAGGACGTGAATTTTATATGTAAAGTAAATTTTTACGCTAACGCTTAAATTCTTTGCTATAGAAAGTTCAAGTATGTTATTTTTTTTTTCTCTTATATGTTACATTTTAAACACATGATATGAAATTTTTACGTTATGCTTATCTTAGAAATTTTTGAGTATGTTACTTTTTCTTTTATTTAACATTAACCTAAGAGTTTAATTGTATATGAGAAGTAAATTGTCACGTTAAAGTTTAAAGACATGATATTTATATGTGAAGTAAATTTTCGTGTAAAGGTTAAAATTCTTTATCTTTGAAATTTTTATTCTGTTAAATTTCCCATTATTTAACATTAACCTAAGAAAATAATTGTGTATGAAATTTTCGCGTATTGTTTAAATTGTTGTCGAAGAAAGTTTAAGTATGTTATTTTTTTTTCTTCTCTAATTTAGCATTATTCTTACACATTTTAAAGATAAAAATGTTATGTGTGAAATAAATTTTCGCGTATTGTTTCAATTCCTTACCTTATAAATTTTTAATATTTATTTTTCTCTAATTTAGCGTTATTCTTACACATTTGAAAGACATAATTTTTATATGTGAGGTAAATTTTCGCGTATTATTTGAATTCTTTGCCTTATAAATTTTTAGAGTTTCTTTTTTTTTATCTTATTTATCGTTGATATAAGAGTATGATAGTACATGTAAAGTTAATTTTAAATTCTTTGCCTTGTAAATTTTTAGTGTTTCTTTTTTCTAAAAGTTAGAGTTGTCATTATACATTTTAAAGACATGAACGGCAATGTTTGAATTCTTTGTCGTAGAAATTATAGGTATGTTATACTTTCATCCTACATTTCAAATTTAAAGTCGTGATTTTTATATGTGAAGAACATTTTTTACGTTAATGTCAAAGTTATTTGTCGTACAAAGTTTAAGTGTGTTACTTTTTTTCTTTTATTTAGCAATATTTCTACATATTTTAATATCGGGATTTTTATGTGTAAAGTAAAATTTTACGTTAATGTTCAAGTTATTTGTCGTAGAAAGTTTAAGTACGTTACTTTTCTCTTGCATGTTATATTTTAAAGTCGTGATTTTTATACATGAAGGGAATTTTCGCGTAAAGGTTAAATATTTATCTTAGAAATTTTAAGTAAGTTACTTTTTTTCTCTTATTTAGCGATATTTTTACACATTTTAAAGTGATTTTTATGTGTAAAGTAAGTTTTTTACGTTAATGTTAAAGTTATTTATCTTAAAGAGTTTAAGTATGTTACTTTTTTCTCTTATTTAGTGATATTCGTACACATTTTAAAGACATGATTTTTATTCGTAAAGTAAATTTCCACGTTCACTTTTTTTTATAAGTTTATTTTTTATAATAATAATAATAAAATCTGATAATTATTACTAAATATTATCTTTATATTTAATAAATTTCATAATTACTCCAATTGAAACAACTGTCTACGCTAAAAACCCATTCGCTACACTATGACGTCACGAACAAATTATCTATCACTTTAACTGTTTCAAGCAAGATCGTTACACAACAACTCAACTCGCAAACGCGTTGAAGCGTGTTGAAACATGCCTAGTCTCGCTCCCCACCCGCTCTGATCGGTTAGAACCAAGCAGCGCCCTCTACCGTGAAATCTGATTGATCGGTGAAGTTACGTGATCACCCCTCATATATAGACGCTACCGGTTGCCGTCTCGCCATTTCTACTTAGATACCTGAGTGTGAAAGACGTGTTTAATACTTCGTGTTTTTTTTTCTCATCGCGATTTTGTTCGTACTTGTGTAGTTATTCACAGTTATTTTAGCTTCGCAGATTTCGTTTCGATTATTCGGTAAGTGAATTTTTAAACATCTTCTCACTCCAACAAACCAAGAGAGCCTTGTCGGCCTATGACGACAAGCGGTATCTGCTGGAAGATGGCATAACCAGCTATGCCTATAGTCACTTCAAAATTCCTTAAATCATTCATTTAATCCTTAATTTTTTTTTTATCTCTTTAAGCCTTAATTTAACTAAAATATTACTTTAACTAATTTTTTAAAAACTTATTTAGCGTTAATTTTTTTTTCCAGGATTTTGTATGTGACCATTAAATTTAATTCATGTGAGAAATATACGTTCTCACAAGTCTTCTTTTCAGATTTTTTAAAATTTAAAATTGTTAAGAGGTGAAGATATCTTCTTAAAGGATATCATCGGATGGTTGATTAGTGACCTCAAGTTTCAAAGAAATATACGTTCTTTGAAATAAGTTTTTTTTTTTTTTTTTTGTTGTTGTTGTTGTTGATAGGGTGGAGTGAGGCGGTATCAATTTTTCCTAAAAGAGGTATCGGGCTGGAGGTGGGTCCTCACCTTTAATAAATAATTTTTCAAAATTTATTAATTGTAATTCTAAAGTCTTAACTTATTCAAAATTAGTTAGGGAAGGGGGGTGGGTAGATGAGTTACCATGAAGGCAACGTCCGATAGTCGATATTTTAACAATTGTTTGGTAAAATATTGAAATGTCACGTGTAGCTCGGGGTTAGGGTTCTTTAGACCCTTAGCAAATGGCCTTCACTTTTATTAACTTTTCAAATTTAACATTTTTTTTTTTTTTTTTTTTGTGTAACTTTGTTGCAGGTATTTTAACTTGATTAAAGGATATGTAAGTAACTCGCTAGAAAACCAAACAGTCAATCAGGAGTTAACTTTTGGTCGCATGTTTAAAACTTATCAGTCACAAGCGAGCATATAGCTGACCGATCAGAACTTGTTGCCAACACCTGAAAACTAAATTTGGTATATATCCAATGTTATCACCACTTAAAACGTAAATCCTAACATAGAATGACGTCATACCCACTGTGACGTCATTAGTAAAAATACCTATCACTCTAACTTATTAGTTTAGAAGCAGCCCTAGAACAATTCAGCTCCATCTTAAATGTAAATCGACACTAAAAAGGGTTGCCACCGCTCAAAACTTTGATATTAAACAAATTATGACGTCATATCTACTGCGACGTCACGCAATAAAAGCCTATTACTCTAACTTATTCACTTAGAAGCAGTCCTAGAACAACTCAACCCCGTCTGCTAGATAAATCGAAACTAAAAAAGTGTTGCCACCACTCAAAACTTTAATATAAAACACATTATGACGTCATACCTACTGTGACGTCATACACACACAGCTTATAATGAAACTAAAACAACAGCAGGAGGGGAACAACTCAACTCCACTTCCGATCATGTCACTTCCGGTGACGTCATATCCGGTGATGTCACTTCCTGTGACGTCATATCCGGTCACGCCCCCTTCCGGTGACGCCCCCATACCATACCATACCATCCCGCATCCCGCCCCTGGCTTCGGATGCCCAATTTCTAACTACTAACTTATATTGAAAACTGACTTAGCATGCAAGAGATTAAGGTATAGTACTTTCGGTGATGAATTCTGCAGTCTCTCGTCGGTTGTCACGTTGCCTGAGGGAGTTTTTGCGCGTTTTCTGCCATTCGAGAAGCAAATGTTTTATAATGTACCCTTAAAGACCTTAAAAGTATTCTACCCTTCACACAACTTGACCAAACGATATTTCAGAGCAATAATATAGCCTTCGTGTTGCTCTTGCAAAGGATTTTTCTTTTTTCAATAAAACCAACACAAATAAAAAAGAAAGCAATCCAATGAAGTTTTGAATATCAGTCGTATAATTATCAATAAAGTCTCATTTGTAAAAAAAAATTACTGGGAATTTTTAGTTATGCACATCTTGTACTGTTAAAAGACAATTCTTTCAGTAATCACTGATTTATAACTACAACTCCTGGAGAGCTTAAAAGTGGTTTCTGATCTTCAAGCACATGATTCTAATTGAGTATTTCCTGCCCCTCACCCCTACAATCGTATGAAATAAGTTGCCCATAGTTACAAACAGATTTTAACCCTTTGCACTCGTAATTATGCTTTAGAAAGTTAGCAAATAACTCGGAATTTTTTTTCATGTTCAATCAAGATGAATTTTTTTTTATGGAAATGTGTTCTAATTTAACAAGAAGGTTTACCATTCTTAAATCAAAAATTTAAAAATATAACCCCTGAATACACCCCTTGACCTAGGATGGGAATGTGGCCACATAATATTTTATTTTTCAACGAGTCAAAATAATTTATTGAAACTACTAAGAATACTCAAGTATATTACACTACACCGCATTGACCCTTTGCATTCCACTGTCCCCTCTCAGGGGACATCGTAATCTAGCATATCACTCGGATGTGCCCTCTCAGGGGACATTAAAGTTTATTAGTGAATGCGGAGAATTAACTTTTTCCAGCACAACTTTTTGAGAAATACATGTTTCCCAGAAGTTTTCTCTTGAAATGGCACAAGAAATCAAATCAAAACATGGTAAAATTACCAAGATATATAAAAAAACATTTCAGCGGGGTTTTGTGTCAAAAGAGAACGTGAAAAGTGTTCACGACGGTCCGAGCACTTTTCTGTGCCACCTGAAAGGAGCGATAAGGAGAGTTTGTCGATGGTTGAGTTTGTTGAAATTTACTGGCGCAAGGGGAACAATAGGGCTGAGCTGCTGGTAGTCGCTCAGAATGGTTCGGAGTGCAAAAGGTTAAAAATATAAGAAGTGTAATAATATGAACAAACTATATAAACAATATTTAGGGGCGGAACGTAATGCCGGCACCTCCACCAAAACAAATCAACTTAGAAATACTTCGAACAGAAATGTTTTGGTTAAGTTATCTCAGTTTGCCCAATACAGATGCGATGTCCCCTGTACGGGGACATACGAGTGCGATGGTAAAACGAGTGATTTGTGATGTCCCCTATATTAGGCGAGCCGGCGCGAAAGCCATTTTGTGTCTAAAGGTTGGCTCAGCTTGGCGCTGTACCACTGAAAGCAATGTAAAACTCCGTCAACTTCAACAGCAAAGTATTTTAAATTAAGCTGATAATTTTCAGAAAAACTGCTTGGAATACTTGTATATTCCTTTCCTATAATGTGTAAAATCAGAGAAGTTGTATTTTACACTCATTATGTCGTATTTAAAAACAAAATATTGCTGAAGTGGGTTTCAGGTTTGGAGAGTTAGCTATACTTGGCGACTTAAAAATAAATATGTTGCAATTTTCCCTATCGTTAGTGGGTTTTCGGCGTTGACGATATCGTTTTCTTTTGTTAATTTTATTGCTTGTATTCACAGCTTTTTTTTAAACTATTTTTTACCTGATATGACATAAAAATGAATTATATTAACGCGATTTTTTTTGTCAAGAATTTAGGAAAACCTTTTTAATTATTTAGCAGATTCTTTTAAATCAAATTTTCCAATACGGCTTCAGGTGTTTGCTTTTATCTTATTTGATACATTTTTGAAAACCAAAAAATAATTATTTCAAAACTACATTTCATGAAACCCATATTTTAAAGATGTTTTAAAATTTTATTTCTTAATTTAACCAGAACAGTTTCTTTATGAAAAAGGTAAAAATGGTTCAGATAAGGACATTTACTTCAAATAGGCACTTCATCATGTTTATATTTGAAAAATTCCTGATCTATAATTTTGCTGTATATAGTCTTTATATGAAAATGTTGTATACATGAAAATAATAAGTTTTAGGGTGTTTTTTTAAATTCACATTTCCTGCATTGAAAATAAAATGCAAATCATCTCTAACAGAGAGGCAATCCACTGATAATTCGTTAAAAAACGTACTGTTTATTCAATTTGCTAACTTTATGACTTAATAATTTTACTGCTTCTTAATTTATAAAAGTATACATTCCATTTTCCTATTTGCTTAGCTTTATCTGATGTATTACAGTGAAACCATTGCATATCAATGCACTTCTTAAAATGGATGAAGTGGTTTTTATCCATGAATAATATTAAAAAAACTCATTAGAAAGTGTTACTTCTAATTCAGAGAAATGTTTCAACAACTTCCTTGTGGTGGAGAACAACATTTTACCACGGTATATCAAAATACAATCATAAAGTAAAGAAGAAAAAAAAAGCTCTGCATTAATTGGAGATGGGATTATTTTATATATTATTTAAGTTGAAAAATAATTATAATTTTTTAACACATTAAATTGTCATTCTTTTTGAAAAAATTACTTTCTTCTAACCTTAATAACAAACAGAAGGTAACCTTCATTCAGAACGTAAATGTAAAACTCGTTCCAAATTGGTAACAAAAATATTTGGCACGACAATACTGATATGCAAAACTAATAAATATAAAAAAAATTTAAAAACTTTTTTATAATCAATTTAAACTGCAACATTCGAAAAACTGATGGTTTAACTTGAAAACAAGGAAAAGGAATGTTTTCGTGTTTACAATATAAAAATATAGTTCAGCAACACGCAGAAGTTTGCAAAGAACATTGGAATAGGAAAGTGGTTGAAGGAAATCAAAATTACTTCAAAATAATAATAATAAAACAAAACTTATTTAACAACGCAAAATCATAGACAACTAATCTTAATAAATATTAAAATATAACTTCCGTTGCACATCAACATTTAGTTGTTGTTGTTTTTTTGTTTTATTCCACTTGATCTAGAACAAGTCTAGATCAAGAAAGTCTCGAACCAGCGCAGAGTTTTTAAAGAGAAAGCTCTTCTCCAAATCCAAACAAGAAAGCAGAATCCTCCATGTCTTGCTGTTGTCGGCTCTGACCTTCGAGAAAATTTCCCTAAACGTAAGATGACCACAATTTTCGGATGTTACAGCAGAGCCCTCCTTAGCCAATTCATCGGCCAAGTCATTAAAGAAGAGGCTCCAAGTGATGCCATTCACTTGTCTCGGCGACAATTTTGAATCCATCGTTGGCGTCTGTTTGCTTGTGTTGGAAATTAAAATAACCTCCTTTTCTTTTCAAAATCTTTGTATTTAGTCGCACTTGAGCAATTAGAAGACAAACAACAACCCATTTTACAAAAAATATTATAGAAAAACGATCACTTTTTACAAATACCAAATGAAGAAAGCGCACATTCACCCAACTCAAAACCACGTCGAAACATGAATTGCGGCAACCCTTACGACACAAAATGGCGTTCGATCCGGCCTTCCTTTTATAGGGCCTCTAATGTCCCCCATACGGGGACATAACGAGTGAAAAGGGTTAAACTAGTATTGGGGGAAGTTGTTAGCATAGATCTTTATAGTGATTGATCAGGCTCGAAGCGGTACATGCATTCATAATATGGAGCAAGGCCTATTCTAAGGAAAATTTACGACTGCCCAAAAGTCCAATCGCCTCTCTCTCCCCCCCCCCCCCCACTTCTCATCTCCCTTTCCTCCCCTACAGCAAGTTAATTTGAAACAATAAAATCCGATAATTGATCTTTGAATATAACAGTAACACTCAAATTTTAAAACGAGGTTTGTATTACCTTACTTCATGAGGTTAATTAACTAATATTTATAAATCTATTAGCTGAATACCCGTGCTTCGCTACGAAATTTTACCATGTGCAATTTTTTACCTAGCTGCGTGGCTCCGCCCAGTTTTTGGCGCTTCGCTCTCAGGAAGGTTCATTGCTTCGTTAGACCAAGCTCGTTTCGCTCGCTGAAAAGTTCGTAATAAGCACAGGCTTACTTCACTCCTTGAAAGAATCATTGCTGTGCAAGCATGGGCTCGCTTAAGGCTCTTTTCACACTATCCGATTGCTATCGGAAGACAAAAAGTAGGGATATAAAAATTCTTTTAGAGGCGTGAAGAAGTGAATGACTCCTTTCGCATTATCCGGCGACAGCCGTCGGGTGCTAAAAGGCTGCTTTGAAATACATTGCTTGAAACACCCGACTTTTTGTCTTCCTACTTTTTGTCGTTCGACAGAAATCGGATAGTGTGAAAGGAGCCTAAAAGGGTTCATTGCTGAGTGAGCGTAAGCTCGCTTCACTTACTAAAAAATAATTGCTGCGTAAAACTTAATATTGAAATCCCCTCCCTTGTCGAGAAACAGAAAAAAAAATTCCCATTAATACAACACCTCTTTGAGAATATTTTAACACGTGTTTGGGAACAGCAATATTAGAAGACTAAAACTACTTATGTTGAAATTTTCAGAACTCTTTGGCCCATTAAGAATCGCATTTTATTTAACTAATAATTAGAAAATTAATTAAAAACAAATTAAAATGTTAACATTCTTTTTGCCAAAAGTTCAATTAAAAGTTCAAAACTACTTATGTTGAAAATTTCAATACTGTAGCTTTAATGGAAATCATTTCGTGAAGTATTTGTTAACGATAAAAAAAATTTATAAAAAAAGCTAATAAAATTTTTAAATTATGTTTGCTTAAAGTCCAATTAGAAGGCCAAAACTACTTATGTCGAAAATTTCAGAACTGTAGACCTATTAGAAATGGTTTTGTGAAATATTTATTAATTAATTAAAAAAACTAATACAATTTTAAAGTTCTGTTTTTTATATCCAATTAGAAGGCCAAGACCACTTATGTGGAAAATTTCAGAGCCATAGCCCTATTAGAAATCGTTTTGTAAAATACTTATTAATTAAAAAATTAATTTAAAATAAAACTATTCAAAATTTTTACTTACTATTTTTCAAAAGTATAATTAAATGGCTAAAACTACTTATGTTGAAAATTTCAGAGCTGTATCTCTATTTGAAGCCACTTTGTAAAAAAAAAATAATAATAATAATAATTAGAAAAATTAATTCAAAAATAACTAATTAAAATTTTAACATTCTGTTTGGCATGGGTACAATTAGAAGGTCAAAACTACTTATGTTGAACATTTCAGAGCTATACTCCAATTTTAAGAAGTCGCAAAAGACAATTAAACAATCGTGAATACAAATTGAATGTTTTTTATACCAAACATTAAAAGATTATTTAATTTACAGTTACAAGGCAAACAACATTCAATAGCTGTCATCCACTTTCTTCGGAAAGGAAAGATACTGCATCTTTCGCTTCTCTCTAAGTCAACTATTCATTGCTGTTTTTGTCATCTTGGGACTTGGAATTGCTAACTAGTTTCGTCAAAACAACTGTTGTCACCCACCCCCTAAAAATAAAGTGGTCATCTCCCAAGAAACTTCCAAAGGACAGGACACACAATAGGAGTTTGACCGCAAATAGCCGAAGAAGAGGAGCTGATCAGCTGACAGTGGACACTAAAGTGAAATATATTTCGTATCCTCCCCTATTTCAAGGTCAGGGAGAAAAGAGGACATCCGATGTTTTTGCCAAATCCCTCTGCTTGGAGAGGAGATTTCGACCCCATCTCTCAGCTCAAATGAGCCACGACTACTCGTTCAAATAAGCCCTGCCGAAATATATTTAGACAGTAAAAGTGTACAATTATTCTCAAAATGAAGAGGATAGCTAAAGACGGCAAATAATCAGAAACTTAGTTTTGACATATACTTTGTTTGAGAAAATTTATACATAAATTTGACTACATTTGTACTAGAGTTGGCAAATTCTTAAACGTTAATAAAATTCTCTTCATCGATAATGTATCTTGAAATTTCTTTTTTTATGATAGTAAATTCTTTAATATTGCAGTTTACGTGTTAAATTTTCAAAATGGTTGGTTCGTTGTATTCAGATTATCTGGCGCCGTCAGCAACACGAGGGCTATAATGCGCCGAAACATTCGTCATTAGACAAGCCAACATACATTTACAAACACCCATGCCAACACGGGACTCGAACCCGCAACCTCGCGGTCTAGAAGCTAGCACGCTAACCACTATACCGTTTGGTCGGCAATTTTCAAAATGGATACATGGCTGTATTAGGCTGCAAGCCTCTAGGCTAAGATATCAAGAAAATAAAAGTTTGTAAGTATACAAACTAAATATAATAAAAAGCCGACCAATACAAATGAAATACCCGCATACATATTAACAAGTGTGAACGAATATTTTTTTTAAGCAAACAAGTCATTTGTTGGGGGAAGAATTATGGTTCTATAGTAAATATCCCTGAATTAAAAACATAATAATAAGGCTAATGTTTTAAAAAGAAAGAGCTTTATAAAATCCATATCATTAAAGCATTTAAAGTAAATTTGAAACGCAACTTATTGTTTGGTTTAATAATCTAATATATAATCAAAGTTGAAAGTAAAACTAGAACTGTAAAACGTAGCAAAACTTTCGATTAGACTATAATACTGATCATTGTTAAATGTGACATCGATTGGTGTAATTTACCGTGTTCGTTTTCATATTTTCATTAATTTAAACAAAAACTAGCCATATTAGCGATATTTAATACATTGGCCGAGAAATTGACAAAGTTGTTATTATTATTATTATTATTATTTTTTTATCGATAAAAATTACTTTATACTCTTTGGGTAAGTGAATTGAGGAGGAACAGCACAGTGGTGGTTGATAGACAATGCCCCAAAAAAGATAACTATAGTAGACGTTCGTTGTTCAACTTTTTACAATTTAATCGAATTTTTATGAGATTTTCGGAGTTGGGGGTGTTTAGAACTCCTTAGTGATTTGATCAAAATCATTAGAACCGTTTTGTGGCAATTGTTGTTAAAGATAAATTATTTAATGGCAGCTACCTTATGAACATGAGCAATTTTGACGAAAACCTTAATGACAGGTCCAGGGTCACTGCCACTCCGTATATAAAAGTGCAACATCGTAGGTCAAAACGCTTAAGAGTTATGCTGATTTGGGGAGCTATATCACAGTCATTTTTTCACGACCACTTTTTTGTACTCGGCACGTCCCAAAACGTGAAAAAAATCAAAGAAAAAGTGATTTTTTTTTACCAAATGGTTAATTTACATATAGGTTAATTTTAAAAAAATATATATATTATGTATAACTTTGCAAGAAATTAAGCACCTGGTAAACTTCGGAAAGTTAACAAAAATAAGAAAACAAAAACATTGACGATTTAGAGAAAGATGAAGAAATAAAAATATAATTGGCTCACATATACTATTTTTAATTGCTTTTTACTACTGCCCAATTAGGCCACGACTGCCCGTTAGAAAAGGCCCTGATTATGGAGCTTACTAGGATGTAGATCATATGGATACTAGGTCGCAGGTGTGACTACTCTGCGGCCGTCTTTACCGTGGTACGTGTTCACCACTGGAGTGACTTTGTATAATAAGAGCCTAAGCTGGTAACTGTACAGACAAGTAACATACTTTTCGTTGTCGAATTTGGCGAAAATTTTCTTTATGATCAAATATTAAATTGGCAGTGTTATTCTCAACATATCGTCGCTGTGATGAAACAATAACGCAAGTGCAAAATTTGTCAAAACGGAGTTAAGGCCTTTATTGTGACATATAATACTTAGCGCATCCAAGAGAAGAAAGATGGAACTGTAACACTTATTGTAATTATATTAAGTTACTTAAAGTTGATAGGCATCCCTAAATTTATAGAAAAATCTATTTAATATTTTCGCGTTTCCTGAACATTTCACTTTACGCAGTTGCGTCATAGTTCCACCATAGCGGTAATATATCATCAACTTTTAACAGCTTTCATATTTGGTTGGTTGTTTTTTCAGATTATCTGGCGCCGTCAGCAACACAAGGGCTATAATGCGCCGAAACATTCGTCATTAGACAAGCCAACATACATTTACAAACACCCATGCCAACACGGGACTCGAACCTGCAACCTCGCGGTCTAGAAGCTAGCACGCTAACCACTATACCGTTTGGTTGGCCTTTCATATTTGGTTACAGCATTGTTTTGTCTTGGCATCTGAACTTAATGAACTTCAGTAGAAATATGCGTAGAAAGGGTCTTTTAGTGACAGTTACTGCCACAAAAGGAAATGTAAACAGTTAGTCATTAATTTTCTTTTTAATGAAATTTTTTAAATCTATTCTACACACAGCTTTTTTTCCCTGTAAACTCTGTTAAATTTTTGTAATTTTCAAATGCCAGGAAGGTACAAGTGCAACCTCTTGCACCTTCCTGGTGGTGCCCATAAGTTGTATTATCAAATAATTCTAATCCATGTCAGTTTTAAAAATACTGAAATTTATTTCTTTCATACCCAACAATATTTTGTCACAGTAGTTATTTTTTGCATCTACTGGATCCAATTAAGTTATTACTTCAGTTTCAAATGAACAAATTATCCACTTGTCAACGTCTTACTAGGGCGGAGGGAGATTTTTATTTGTACTAGAATAATAAACCGAGAATACGAAAAGTACTTTTATTGATTGCCAAAACAAGCCCACCATTTAAGATTTTAAACCTCGCGATAAAAAATATCCAGTTAGGAGAAAAAAGAAATGCACAAACGAAACGTTTAAAACAAGTATACCTTTCACCCTCAACTACTCCTTCAACAAAACAAAACCCAATTTGCACTATCAAAGTAACTCTTTCAACATATATCACGATTCACAGATCAAAACAAACTTTAATGCAAGTATTTGATACTAAGCATAAAATTCAATTAAAGTTCCATTTGGAAGAAAAAGCATATAAAATTCAGACTTTCTCACCTTTGGAAGAATAAAAATATCAACAGCGGAAAATGAATAACGTCTTCGAGATTGCACTTTTACCTTGAGCGCTGCTATGCTGAAGGACGATCAGAAGTCGTTGCATGTTCAACAATGATCACGCGAAAAATAACTGAAATTTCAATAGGAGACTCAGAACCAAGTGAAAGCTGGTCATTTGCGTAAGCAAAGAAAAGCCGCTCACGAAAGAAGTCAAAATAAATGGGTTTCATAATAAATTTGTAGTGACCAAATTTTTTTTTTTTTCACTTTCGATCAACTTCTGATAACTCGCTATCTTGTCCACGTAAAGTCCAGTAGATGTTTGAAGAGTGACAATTCCGCACTTCTACTTCACTCAGATTACACTAAAATCTGTCCTAGGGTTGAGTGATTTAGAGGTTCTGACTCATCTCAAAGTTATTTCAGATATGTGCGTCTTGGTTCTAAGTCCATTTTCAACTATAGGTTTCCGACAATTGTTATCGCCAATTTCAGCATACACAAAAGGGGTGAGAATCATTAGTGTACAAGATAATTGTGAAATGTGTGCAACTTATTTGACCAGATAAGTGAGCGCACTTTTAGAAAGTGGTCGGTTGTTTTCGAGTTTTCTGGCGCAAGGGCTTTACTAGAGAATTGGACCACCAACTTCCGCAATTATGCCCCGTAATTTTGAATGTTGCCACATGACGAGGCGACGACACCTCCACATCCACGGATCCCCAACGAGAGGACAATAAGACGACGGATTTTATGTGAGGTGGTCATCATTATTTTATACGTCAATGTCATGACTCTGCTTCGATCTCATTCTAATCGATACCTCTTTCCAATAGATTCTTTAATATCATTATTCAAGGTTAGAGCGCCCACTTGATGGCTGTGGGGTTAGCGCTCTGGCCTCGCATGCCACAGGTGCTGGGTTCAAATCCCGGCTTAGGCATGGATGTTCGTTGTGGTTCGGAATCCACTTTAAGCTGTAGGTCCCGGCCTGATTAGCCGTTATTGTGCACAAGTATAGGTCATTGAGAGCACAAACCAAGTTTAGAGCAAATCTAGAATGCTGTAAGAGTACCCATTCAACATTTGTATTAAATTTTTCTTACGAAAGCCTATGTTATTTTTCAACTTTTGCAAAACCTACGATATAGCAAACGGTATAGTGGATAGCGTGCTAGCTTCTAGATCACAAGGTTGCGGGTTCGAGTCCAGTGTTAGGCATAGGTGTTTGTAAATGTATGTTGGCTTGTCTAATGACGAACGTTTCGGCGTTTTATAGCCCTCGTGTTGCTGACGGCGCCAGATAATCTGAAAACAACCAACCAACCAAAACCTACGATATCTCGAATTCGAATCGAATACTGCCTGTTTTGGATGGTTAGTGTATTACCAAAAGCTCATTACATCTAAATTTTTTTATAGTTCCAAGGAGTTGCTGGGAAATGTTACAAAGGAAAATAGCAATGCATTAGAATGATACACTGGTAAAACCCCACAAGCAGCCCGACATTCGATTTGAGACTAGTTATCTCAATCGTCATTTTACAAATTATTAAAAGCACTTTTAAAAAGTACTGAAGAGTGTAATAAAAACCGAGTCCTAAAGCACGAGCCCTATATTGGACATAAGATATTGCATATTTACATAGATAATGCATAGAATGCATAAGAAATGTATTCACTTATATGGCAGTATATATTTCACACTATCCCGAGTGAGACTGGGGAATGTAATGACAATTACCTACATCTGAGATTCTGAAGAAACTTCATGAACCCGTAAGTGATTGAAAAAGAGATCTAGTAAAATATCTGTAAGCAATGCAATCTTTTCGTAAAGGTATTTACAGTATAGACGAGCCCTATATATTGGACATAATATATTGCATATTTGCATAGATAATACATAAATTGCATAAGAAATGCATTCACTTATATGGTAGTATATTTCACACTATCCTGAGTGAGACTGGGGAATGTAATGACAATTACCTATATCTGAGATTCTGAAGAAACTACAAGAACCCTTAAGTGATTGAAAAAGAGATCTAGTAAAATATCTGTAAACAATGCAATCTTTTCGAAAAGGTATTTACAATATAGACGAGCCCTATATTGGACATAATATATTGCATATTTGCATAGATAATACATAAATTGCATAAGAAATGCATTCACTTATATGGTAGTATATTTCGCACTATCCTGAGTGAGACTGGGGAATGTAATGACAATTACCTATATCTGAGATTCTGAAGAAACTACAAGAACCCTTAAGTGATTGAAAAAGAGATCTAGTAAAATATCTGTAAGCAATGCAATCTTTTCGAAAAGGTATTTACAGTATAGACGAGCCCTATATTGGACATAATATATTGCATATTTGCATAGATAATACATAAATTGCATAAGAAATGCATTCACTTATATGGTAGTAAATCTCGCACTATCCTGAGTGAGACTGGGGAATGTAATGACAATTACCTATATCTGAGATTCTGAAGAAACTACAAGAACCCTTAAGTGATTGAAAAAGGGATCTAGTAAAATATCTGTAAACAATGCAATCTTTTCGAAAAGGTATTTACAGTATAGCAAACGTATGATAATATTGGTATTTTTGCAAGCATCTGAAGTTGAATCCAGTCGCCACGGCTGGATGTCAAAAAAAGTGTTAAAATTATAAAATAAAGTTCATTCAATATGAATTATTTGACAAAAAAAAGTACTTGTAGACAGTACATCAGTAGCAAATACTTCGATATTTCATGTAGTCATTTTATCAAGTGATATTTAGAAGGGAAGGGTTTCTCAACGACATGACTTTCATTAGTTTTTCCACATTTCTAAATGCTTTTTTTTTTTAAATGTTAAAGTTTAAAGTGTTGCTACTGATGCATCTATCCTAGGAAAAAGACAAAATATTTTCCAGTGCTATAAAGAAATAGGATACCTACCTTTATTAAATCAATGGAATCTGCAAATAAATAATATGTCCCCATATTTTATAACCGTAACTTGTGAATTTGAATAGAAAAACAGGTGCGCATCCTAAGACTAAGCCATATCAGCTAGATAATATGTCAAAACTGATAACAGTCTCTAAATTTGTACAATACAACGATCACCTCTGAACAAACTTAAAGCAACCTTAAGATAATAATTTTAATTTTGGATGTACTCATGGAATAGGAATTTTGATAAAATATCAAACTTGCTAGGTTGTTTAGTTTAACAAAAAGTTGTTAAAATATATTCTGAAATATAATCTAGAATCCATTCTCGTTCGTGGCAGAAGGTACCAGTTCAATTTAATTTAATTTTTTTTCTCGATATTTCATGATAGATTTTACATTGGTCAATGGTCATTGTTACTAAACTGATTTTCTGATGGAAGCAACATTGTTTTTCGTTTAAATACTATAAGAAAATATTTTTTATTTCTTAATTTTTAAATAATTCAATATTTTTAAAAAATACAGTCATCTATTTTGTGACGAATTTATTCCTTTGAGTAAACATACTATTATTATCCACACGAAATTTTAATTATAAAAATATTCCTAAAGTTTAATTGTCAATTAGTAAGGTATACATTAACAGCATATGAAAGACAAACGTAAAATATATAAATATATTAGGTTTTAAAACATTTCAGCTTGATTCGCATATTAGTTCTAAAAAAAAAAAAAAAAAAAAAAATGGCCAATTTGGAGACATTTATCGCAATAAAATGCCACTAAAAAAAAAAAAAAAATCTTATCAAAACATGGTTAAGCAATATGTTTTTCGATAAATATTACATTATCTTTTCTTGTAAATGAAACGAAGGAAAAACAGTCGTTGATAAGCGATGCTCAAGGGAAGAGAACTCTGTTTAAAAGATGGTTTTTTTTTTTTTTTTTTTTTTTTTTTTTTTTAAACTTTTCACTCCTTTATCTCTAATTTTATGGAAATTTCGGATGTGGGGATGCTTAGAGCACTTTAACCCTTTAAAGACGACTTTGAAATAGTTAAAAACAACGTGGTTTTTTTTTTTTTTACCTTATTTATTTTGATCATTTATAGTATATTTCGAATTTTTCAGATTTTTTGGGAAATTATTTTGATAATTTTTAAAAAACAAGCGATTGTGGCTCCATTACAATTTATTACCAAGGAAAAAAAACAAAAACATCGAATGGCAAGTTTTCTTAACAACCGTCGTTAATGGGTTAAAAGACACCACAACGAACGATTTTGATCAAAATCGTTAGAGCATTCGTTTTTGGCAATTGCTGAAAAAGCATAAATTTTTCAATGGCTACCTCATGTGCATGAGCAATTTTGACGAAAACTCTAAAGTCAAGTCCCATGGTCATCACTAACCCGTAAACAAAATTTAAACGTCGCCGTCGTAGGTCAATCAGTACGGGAGTGGGAGTTATGCTGACCACAGACAGATATTTTTTTCTAGACCGCCTTATTCAGTACGTTGTAGAAATGCAAACAAATTTAAAATATTTCGTTGACAGAATGCAATACTTTCATTATCCTATGTTAAAATATATGGGTAATTGAAAGTAATTAATCCATAAAAACAAAGTGTTTAAAATGAATCCCTTATATGCATTGCCAACTTATATGTGCAATTGCAACTTATTTAAGTAATTTGGAGATCAGGTCTAGTTTTCATACTGTTTGACCACTACAAAGAAAACTATCGATTCCGTGTAATTGACTAATTATTTTAACCCCAAAGCTCAAGGAGAAACGAGTCTACCATCCAAGCTTCAGCTTGATTGAGTGACAGCAAGTGGGTGAATTAGTCCTCCGAATCGGCAATATAAGCGTGCGTAAAAACATAATTTTAGTCATCCCGGAGACAAAGGACTAACGGCCTGTTTTCTCCACCAACTAAACTTTAAAACGATCGATCCTTTCCTAACAATCCCAAAACTTGATAGGATGCATTGTCATCTACAACGAGTGTACCCGCCAAGTTTCAGATAAATTAGAGTTAATGAGTACTGGTTAATAAGTGGGTTAATCAGCCCTTTGCAGATTTGCCGACCACATACACAAATACAACATTAAGAATTTAAAAATGTAGCACCTTTAAAAAAACGAAGTAAACTTTTTCCTGCGATAATGATGATAAAATTAACTTTTAAATAATGAATTCAAATTTGTTTATAATTAAAATATATATATTTTTTTAAAGTGAACATTTTAAAACAAAGCAAAAACTTACATTTTAGTATAAAGTCCCGTTACGAATGCAGCAAATAGATGTTTTACTTTCACTTTTCTAACACATGTTTTCCAATTCTATCACATACCAAGTTTCGTGCGTGTCTTTTAATCATTCCTTTTCTTGTTGGTGAAAGGGAAATCCCTGACTGACTTCCAAGAAAGTTTTATTTTAAAGGACAATGTGGATTTACCGACTTTCATAGAGCGTCAAATATTGATGGCGCACTGCCAAAAATAACTTTCATTGCCATTAAGATACATGCAAACCTCATCAAACCTGATTCAACATGTGTTTCCGATGAGCATGCACGCAATGATTTTTTTTTTTTTATTAAATCGTCAATTTGCATGTACCTGAATGGATAAAATATTTTCTCGTTAACATTCCCATGAACAGATTGTTTCCCCCTTTTTTATTATTATTTTCTTTTTGAAAAAGTGACTTTCCGCAAGGTTGTTGGGGTTAAACAGGTGATTGGAAGGTAAGCATACACGACTCTTTCTTCTCATAACCTTGTGCGATTTCAGGCACTCGTTGCAAGAAAAAAAGGTGCTAGGTACTGGAATAATCCTATGCTGAAGTAAATTCCTGTCTTAATACTTTGAGTCATATCCTTAAATTTTTAAGCAAAATGTGTTTCAAGTTTTAACCCTTGATTTACTGACGGAAAAACTGACGCTACTTATAAGTGTGAGTCCAATTTAATACTTTGTGGTACGTTCACGTATTAGTACGTGTTTTTATCCCCAGTATCAGGTAGTCACTTACGTATTAGTACGTGTTCATCTAGTCTCCAGGTTTTTCACGCCACGGTGGATTTATTTGGAACTATAAGGTGATATTTCTTCAATGGCGGATACAGCGCGGGGCGGAGGTGGCGATCGCCTCCTCCGTAGTTCGGAGTTAAACAGAAAAAAAGGGGGGAAATCGACTTAGGGCCGATGTACAGTTTATCCTTGGTCTTAAGTCCAAGCACATCACAATTTTTTTTCATTATTATTATTTGAGTTTCATAAAACATCGATACACAGTAGAACTGAGCCACATCTACATACATCTATTTTATACAAGGTGGGGGAGCAGGCCAACACAATGCTTTTCCTGCGCATGCTCAAACATTCGAAAGTGGAGACGGACACCGAACCACACTTTTGATTAATTGAAAACAATACCCTTGGACTTAAGACCTAGGGTAAAAAATAAAGACGTCAAAGAATATTTTATGTGTTGTTTTTATCATGACAGTAATAAACAAAAGGCCACTGGCATCCAAAACAAACACATATATTTAATTTAAATCTGTAATAATAAAACAAGTTATCTGTCTGCGTATCGATAGAAAGCTACTTAAAATTGGAATATAATTCTGAAATTTTCTACATAAGTAGTTTTGGCCTTCTAATTGTACCTATGACAAACAGAATGTAAAAATTTTAATTAGTTTTTATTAATTAATTTTGTTAATTATTATAATTTTTTTTTTCAAAGTGACTTCAAATAGAGATACAGCTCTGAAATTTTCAACATAAGTAGTTTTAGTCTTCTAATTGACCTTTTGAAAAATAGAAAGTCGAAATTTTGATTAGTTTTTGTTATTAATTAATAAATATTTTACAAAACGATTTCTATTAGGCCTATAGATCTGAAATTTTTAACATAAGTAGTCTTGGCCTTCTAATTGGACATTTGAAAAACAGAATTTTAAAATGTCACTTAGTTTTTTATAATAAATTTTTCAAATTAGTTAATAAATATTTCACAAAACAATATCTACAGTTCTTCGAGGGCTACAGTTCTTAAATTTTCAACATAAGTAGTTTTGGCTTTCTAATTGGACTTTTAAAAAGAAGAATGTTAAAATTTTGAATTTTCTTTAATTACTTTTTTAATTAATTAACAAACATTTTGCAAAATGATTTCTAATAGGGCTACAGTTCTGATATTTTTAACATAAGAAGTTACGACCTTCTAATTGGATTTTTAACAAAAAGAATGTTAAAATTTTAATTTGTTTTTATTTAATTTTTTCAATTAATATTCTCACAAAAAAGCGACTTCTAATATGCCAAGAGCTCTGAAAATTTCAACTTAAGTAGTTTGGGCCTTCTAATTTTACTTTTCACAAACACGTGTTAGAATATAATCAAAGAGGTGTTGTATTATTGTTTTAACGGGGAATTTTTATTTTGTTTCTTGACAGAGGAGGGGTTTCTAATATTAAGGGTTTACGCAGCAATTAGTTTTTAGTGAGTGAAGCGAGCTTATGCTTACTCAGCAATAAACCTTTAAGCGAGCGAAGCGAGCCCATGCTTGCATAGCAATGAACCTTTCAACGAGTGAAGTAAAGCCTGTCATTATTTTGAACTTTTCAGCGAGTGAAGCAATGAACCTTCCGTTGAGCGAAGCACCAAAAGCTGGGACCTTTACACCAATGACGGATCTCCGAAACGCGGGTCCACGCAACTAGCTAAAAAATTGTGCATGGTAAAATTTCGTCGGGTATTCAACTAGTCTATAATAATAAAACAAGCTTTGTGTGTGTGTGTGTCTATAGAAAGCTACTTAAAATTGGTGTAGAGCTCTGAAATTTTCAACATAAGAAGTTTTGGCCTTCTAATTGTACGCATGTCAAACAGGATGTTAAAATTTTAATTAGTTCTTTTTTGATTAATTCTTTTAATTCATAATTTTTTTTTTACAAAGGGACTTTAAATAGAGGTACAGTTCTGAAATTTTCAACATAAGTAGTTTTAGCCTTCTAATTCGACTTTTGAAAAACAGAATTTAAAATTTTTATTTAGTTCTTTTTTAATTAATTAATAAATATTTTACAAAACAATTTCTAATAGGGCTACAGCTCTAAAATTTTTAACATAAGTAGTATAGGCCTTCTAATTGGACTTTTGAATAACAGAATTATTAATTTTTATTTAGTTCTTTTTTTAATTAATAAATATTAAACAAAACGATTTCTAATAGGGCTATAGCTCTGAAATTTTCAACATGAGTAGTTTTGGCCTTCTAATTGGACTTTTGAAAAACAGAATTTTAAAATGTTATTTGTTTTTTAATTATTTTTTTAATTAACAAATATTTCACAAAACGATTTCTAATGGGGCTACAGTTTTAAAATTTTCAAAACAAGTAGTTTTTGACTTCTAATTGGAATTTTGACAAAAAGAATATTAAAATTTTAATTTGTTTTTTATTAATATTTACACAAAAAGCGACTTTTAATAGGTCTAGAGCTCTGAAAGTTTCAACATAAGTAGTTTTGGCCTTCTATTTTTACTTTCCACAAGCACGTGTTAAAATAATCTTAAAGGGGTGTTGTATGTATTAATGGAGATTTTTGTTTTGTTTGTTTCTTGACAGGGGAGTGGCTTCTAATATTATGGCTTTACGTAGCAATTAGATTTTAGAGAGTGAAGCGAGCTAATGCTTAGGCAGCAATAAACCTTTCAGCGAGTCTATGCTTGCATATAATGAACCTTTCAACGAGTGAAGTAAGCCTGTACTTATGTGTCAATGAACTTTTCAGCGGACGAAGCGATCTCGATTTTGGGTAGCGACGAACCTTCCAGGGAGCGAAGTACCAAAAACAGGGACCTATACACCAATGACAGATTTCCGCAACGCGTTGCCTCACAGCTAGCTAAAATATTACACATGAAATCTCGTAGCAAAGCACGGGTATTCAGCTAGTAAAAAAGAAATATACGTTTAAATTAGTTTCTTACAGAAGTAATTAAGTTAATATAAGTTATTTAAAATCTTAGCCTCTTAACACATAACAGATATATTCTTATTGATAGAACGTAAATACACATATTTACCTGAAAAGTTGTCGAGGTGTCCTATTAGAACTTTGACATTTCTACTTTTCATCGATTAAAGAAGGTGAACTGAATATCAATGTAACAGGAAGTAACATTAAGATTTTCAAGTTGCCATGGTGTCCTGAAAAGAACGATTAGTAACAAATCCAAATATTTTAGGAACTAATTTATGGGTGTATAATCGATCTCTAGAAGTTCTTCAGTCTTCGTGGCGTGTGATTTTAGCTTTAAAACTACACTAATGTAGAGTATTATCATACATATAGAGAAGTTTAAACAAAGGCACTGCACTGTTCATCTGTCTGTCCGAGGTTAATGTTCCCAGAAAAAAATTACAAAAGCTACACACGTGTGTGATATGTCTGTGATGTGGATTTTATCTCACTTTGTGCTTTTGGTTTACGAATTAAAGTGTCTGTTTATTTCGCCAGAAGTGAAGGCTTCGCTTGAGAATTAGATTACAACTGTTTATTGTATTGCGCCATCTTCGTAGAATATATATATATATATATATATATATGGGTGTGGAATATCGCACACATTTCAATTGCACTTAATACTGATCACTGCATTTAAATTTGACGTTGATTGGAGTAATTTTCCGTTTACATTTTATTAATTTAAAAAAAATATATTCCAGATTCGTAATATTTTTTACAATAATTATTACATTGAAAAAAAAAAAAAAAAAAAAAAAAAAAACCATCGCCGAAATGGCAAAATGGGGGATATGTTTTTCGATAAATAATAAATTTTCCTTTCTTGAAAGAGAAACAGAGAAGAAACAGTCATTGATGACGATGCTCAAAGGAAGAAAACTCTAAAGACATTCGTTTTTCAACTTCGTACGTTTTTATCTCTCATTTCTATGGGAATTTCGGAGATAGGGATGTTTAGAACAGGAACACCTTAAAAGGAAATATCACAGCGATTTTTATGAAAATCATAAGAGAAATTTGTTTCTGCAATTGCTAGAAAAGATAATTTTTTTTGTGGGAGCTAACTTGCACGCATGCGCAATGTTGATGAAAACCTTGTATAAAGGTTTTCGTCAAAATTGAGCAAGCGCATAAAGTAGCTGCAAATGAAAAATTAGTATTTTTCAGCAATTGAACATGGCTCTAATGATTTTGATAAAAATCGCTGTGGTAATCCCTTATTAAGTGCTCAAATCATCCCCACCTCCAAAATTTCCGTGGAAATGCGATAAAGGCTTAAAAAGTTGAAAAACGAATGTCTAACACAGAGTTTTCTTCCCTTGCTCCCCCGCTCATCAACAACTGTTTCTTTTCTGTTCACTTACGAGGAAGAATAATGTGTACTATTTATTGAAAAACATATTGTCAATTTTTCCCGTTTTTTCCCCCAATGTAATAACTATTGAAAAAAATATTGCTAAACTGGCCATTTTTTATTAAATAATGAAGACGATAAATTATACCAATCCATGACAAATTAAAAGTGACCAGCATAGAGTTGTTACAACAACGCGACTTTTTCAAAATTACAGGCATCCTGCAATGGCTCACAAATCTCCCATAACATGGAATATGTCTCGATTTGTTTCTGTGTTCCATAACTATTTTTTGGTTAGAATGTGTTATACGCCCCGCCCTTTTTTTTTAGTGATTTTGCACCAAATATGGTAACCCGGCGCCTAAATGGTTCCATTACAACTTGGCATCCATTTTGGCAAACCTGTAGTTCAATTCAGTAGTAGTGTCAATTCAACTTGGCGGCATTTTGCGAAGTCGCCAAAGGGGAGGCGTATAACGTGTTTTAACGAAAATGGTGGCATTTTAGCAACTGCTTTAGATTATGCAATTTAAGTAAGTTTACCATTCTGCCTGGTGAAAAATCCATTATTTACTTTCGGATTCAATCTACCAGGAGCATTGCCGAATGGGAGGAAAAGAGTTGAAACTGCTTAATTAAGTATAATTGAAAGTTGCACGATTTTCCACAATCCTAGTTTTTTGACTGAATGTTTATTATGGCTTATTAACCCCTTTCCTGTGGAGAATATTTAAGAAAAATGTGTCAAAAATTTAACTCTGTTTGGGATTAACGGAATAGTTTGATTTGGGTTTGCTTTTACTGGCGCAGGAGCAGCACTAGGGAAAATGCAGCACCTGAAGTCAGTTCGGTCATTCCAAATTTGGCATAGATAGGTTGTCTGAACTGGATACTGAATGGGTGATACAGCAAGTGGTTACAGGGCTCCCACTCACTCAGAAAGATTTGGAGCAGGAAAAATCAAGTTTCGGAGCAGGTAAAAACAAGTTTAGTAGCAGGAAAAATGCCCTTTGTAGCATGTAAAAGCAATTTAGAAGAAAGAAAGAAAATTATATATAAAAAAAAAAAAAACCTAATTTTGTAGCAGAAAAATAAATTTTGCAGTATAAAAACAAAATTTTTTGAAGCAGAATTACCCGAGACGAATGTCAAAAAATCGGCGTCGCAAATCTCGGCAATAGCTGCTATTACATTGAAACAGGCCTTGGCGGAAATGAATATAACACCAACATAAATAACGGGATAGCACCCACCATACCACCGCAATCTCGGTAATATCGGCGCAAAATCCCAGTAATATCGTATTTTTTTAAAGTTATCAAACAGCGTCGCAAATCTCGGCAATAGCTGCTATTACAACAGAGTAAACTTCAGTGAAAATGACTACCACACTTGCGTAAATATTAGCGATAGAGCTTACAATACCGTCCAAAATCTAGACAGAGGATATTACGTAAATTGAAGACTCAGCAGAAATGACCATCGCAAAAACGTACATATCGGCACAAATGTCCGTAATATTGACATTTTCTTGGTAATGTTTGTGCCAGATTCGGTAATATCGGATGTTAACAAAAGCGCAGCACTCTTCGAAAATGACCGTCACACCAACGAAAATATCAGCAATAGCGCCGAATAAACCGGAGCAATTCTCAACAACACAGCTAATATATCGGTGAAAGACTCGACGAAAATGACCATCACAATAATTTGCAATAATGTTTGCATTAGTGTCGCAAATCATCGCAGTAACATAGACATTTTCTCAGTAATATCGGGGCAAATTTCGGATAATGCAATAACGTAGCACTCGGCAATAATTACCATCATACCAACGAAAATATCAGCAATAGCGTCGAATTAACTGGAGCAATTCTTAATACTACAGAGCTATTACATTGATGAAAGAATCGACGAAAATGACTGTGATAACAACGTAAAACTTGACAATAATGTCAGCATTAGCGTCGTAAATCATCGTAGCACTCGGAGAAAATGAACACCACACCAACCTAAATATAAGCGTTAGTATCAAATATACTGGAATATTTATCAACAATAGCGATATTACAGCAGCGAACAGTATCAAAATTCGGCCCGCAAAAAAAAAAAAAATCGCGTTCTGGCGCAAATATGGCTAAAATAAAGTATTTGGAGCAATTGGCGCAGGTCTGAGACCCCTACGGTTAAGGTATCCTTTTCCACAGTTGATTGTTTCGGAGTGTTTTAGCTGAATGGCTATACTAGGGTCATGCTAGCACCTCTCTTACTACATTCAAACCTCACCATTGACTCTTTCATTGAGACTTCAAAAGAAAGCAAAGAGGTCACCATTATTCTACTTCCCAGTGTTATGGCAGCAGACTGGTAATCTTTTGTGTACAAAGTATTTTGTTGAAAACCTTTGTGACAAGTCACATTCTCACCATTAACCTGCTAACAAAAGTTGAACATCACAAGGCACAATATTTACTTGAAGATACAGAAAGGAAAAACACAGAGACAGTGTCCATTACCATCAAAGTACAGACATACAAGAGTAAAAACTTTCCCAAATTAAAAAGGCCAGAGTGTATATACATAGCCATTATGTGGGCTGTTGAGAAAACTGAAGGTTTACTAATTCTCCTATGAACACCAAACACCTTAGTAAACAGCAACAAAGTAGCTCAGATAAGGTAAAGTTGATTATCCAGATTTTACTACATGACATAGAATTTGTCATCCTGGTTAACACTTAACAATAACTGGATTAACACTTCAAAAATATTCAAGCTACAAAGGAGGCATAAGTTCTAGTTTATTAAGGTAATTGTTCATAAAAAGTCTTATTTAGTGCACCATCATTTTTTAAAAAAATATTTATAATTATCAATAAATAGTTTTCATGTAATATTTCATTTCATCATTGCAAGACTTTTTGCTTAACTTGTATATTACTTGTTGGATTAGAACTAATTCTTTACCCGTAAGCTGCTGTAACGACTTCTCTTTCTACCAAAATATTTTTATGAATAGACAAAGGCTTTTATTTTTAAGAAATTTTTATTAAAACAATTTAATATGTACAACAAATTAAAAGTATTCAAGATATATACTTTTATGTAGGTTCATACAAATGTTGGAAGAAAAAGCTCCTGAAGCATTTGAAGTTTTCCAAGGTGTTATTTCTAACTTATCCCCATGTATCATTAAAAAAAATATTTTTATAGTCATCTTTGAGCATTGATTAGCCTTATATAAAATTTTTAACATATTGAAATGAAAAAAAGTTAATGTAACACAATGCATATGCATTTATACAGTTTGCTTAAAATTTCTGGAAATCTAATTAAAAAAAATAATTATCTATTATACACAAAAAAATGTAATTGAAATACAAATATTCAAGAGTCATGTGTGAAATTTAAGAGTCAATCATTTTCTATTGCCCTGGAAAAATAACACTCACTTCCAGAAGTTGTATGAACCCTTTTTAATTTAAGTAAAGGCTATAACATGTCGCTCTTTTCTTTTTGTCCTCCTTTTCTTTTTTTTCAAATCATCTAAAATTCCTGTAAACATAGAGACTTCTTCTCGAGCATCAATTGCACGTTGTTGCATACTGCTAACTTCTTTCGCAAATCCAACCATATCCTATTTCGAAAAAAAAAAGAAGAAAAAAATCACATTATATAAATATATATTACAACTTCTGCACTTACATATGAAATTAAAAATAATCTAACTGGTTTAGAAATTAAAAAATATTTCTTAAAAAACAAATTTATCTAAATGGACAGCAAATGGTAATGATTACAATTTTGCCAATTTTGTCTTGAAATATACTTTAAAAAAATGAAAAAGTATACATATTAGATTACTATTACATATATTAAATAATTATTATTACCCAGCACCATTTTGTTACATAGTTCCTATGAAAATAGTCTTATGTATACAAAGCATCAGATTAGCTAAAATGTGAGTTTTCCAAAGTTTGAATGTATAAAAATAATAATGGCCTTTACTAATTCATTTTATTACTGAATAAAATAATTGAATAATGCAGAAAGTAAATAGTTCAAATAATCTTTCAGAAAACATAGTTATACATAAAAATCTAAAACCATGTTCAGTATTTTACGAAATTTTGTAGTAGTAAAGAAAAGTATTCAAATTGGTGAAAATAAAATCTTTATAAGATCTAGAAATGGTAAAGTGTTTATTAACGCATTAAATTATTATCTGCCACATGATTGTAAAAGAATATACACCATGCATTATCAAAATAAGAAACTTTTGATGATAAAAAAAATATATTTAGAAGTAACAAGCTGAAAGAAAGCACTTACTCTGACGTGGTTCATTTGCTTGAATAACATAGATTTTAACTTTTCTATGACAGGAAGAAAACTTTGAGTTGTGGAAATTTGACCAAAGTGTATCCTATATATATAAAAAAAGATTAATTTAGTACATTAAAACAAAGTAATGTCTTAAGCAGGTCAGTATAGTGCAACAAGCAAAAAAAAAGTGAAAAAACAATGAGCTTAGTTATAGTAAAGGGTTACTGAAGCCACTTACCGAACTAAAAACGTTGTACATTTTTCACAAAATTCTGTTTCCCATCCTTTATCAACAAACTCGGAAATAATTTTAAGAAATTCCAAGACATAATTAAAGGGCAAGTGAAGAAGAGCACCTTCTAATTCACTGAAAAGAAAAATAATTACATAAATATTGCACATTTGTAACTTATATTAAAATATTCCAAGTTTTAGAAGTGCATATTAAAATTAGAGTAATTTTAATTCTTTTTTAAATCTCAATGCACTCTTTACAGTAATTTTAATATTTTCTTTATTAAAAAATATATTTGCTGGAAATGAAACATTTTAAAACTTTATATTTGTATTTTTAGAATACAAATGCTGTATCTTGAAAACTTTTAAGAATTAACTTTGGAGGAAATAGCATTTAGTAGTGTAAAAGTCATTTCAACAAATTCATAAAGAATGGTTAAAAAGTAAAAATAAGTTTTGCTTCAACATTTAACAATACCAAGAACAGTCTATATTTAATAGATAATGGAAAACTATGTACATGTTGGTTGTTTTCAGATTATCTGGCACCGTCAGCAACACGAGGGCTATAATGCGCCGAAACATTCGTCATTAGACAAGCCAACATACATTTACAAACACCCATGCCTAACATGGGACTCAAACACATAACCTCGCGGTCTAGAAGCTAGCACGCTAACCACTATACTGTTTGGTCGGCCACTATGTACATGTAACATATTACCTTGGTCTTATTTTAAGCATACATTTCCTAATGTACACCAATGGGGAAGTTGTACGATATGCCATGAATACAGGATGAACAGGAGGTTGTGGTAGCTAAAGAAAGAGTAGCAGTATTACAAAAAATTTCATAAAAGCTTATCAAAATATTGAATAAAAATTAAATTACATAAACCAAACCTCTTTTCCAGCAGCTTTGCATTCATGTTTATATTCCTTTAATTTGGAAATTTCAATGGTATACAATTCCATTGCTTCGATTAATTGATCAACCTATAATTAATACAAAACAAAATTAAATATAATTGTTACACATATTTCTTGGAATCATTTATCTAAAAGTTGAAAAGTTTTAGTTAAAATATGATTTTAATAATTAATGTGATTAATTATTGTGATGGTTTAAGATTTTTTAAAAAGAACAATTTCAAATAAACCCACCACAAGACTTCTAAAAGAAGAAAACACAAGAGCTGTGTTATTTCAAAATTCGTATTGTTGAAAGAGTTAAAAAGAGTTCAATTAAGGCGTCTTCTCACTTTAGGCACCTCGAAAATAGGCTATTTTCGCGTTTTTTTTCCGAGGATTTTTGCAAACAATTATGGGATAAAATGGATCCTATATAATAAACACATCTTTCAAGTACAAGAAAAAAAAAATATTTTTTTGAACAATTATTATAATAAAACAGTAGCATCGAAAAACCTGTGTAGAAATGTAATGTTCGTGGCTTGTTGATGAAATTTCGGAAACTATCCGGCCGATTGTCATGAAATTTGAATGACATATTCTTCATAGTTATGGCTATAGCGCATATCATCAGATTTTTGATATTCGCGAAAATAACAAAATGGCGCACGTCTTTCGAAAAAGTAAAAAAAAACACGTGTTTTTTTGCAGTTTTTTGTAAAAAAAAAATACTTCAAATCAAAATTTCAAAAATCTGATGATATGTGCTATAGCCATAACTATGAAGAATATGTCATTCAAATTTCATGACAATCGGCCGGATAGTTTCCGAAATTTCATCAACAAGCCACGAACATTACATTTCTACACGGGTTTTTCGATGCTACTGTTTTATTATATTAATTGTCCAAATTTTTTTTTTTTTTTCTTGTACTTGAAAGATGTGTTTATTATATAGGATCCATTTTATCCCATAATTGTTTGCAAAAATCCTCGAAAAAAAATCTCGAAAATAGCCTATTTTCGAGGTGCCTAAAGTGAGAAGACGCCTTAAAAAACATGCATAGTTTTATACCACAATTGTTGCTTAGACTTGCCATTCAGATATTTGCTGGAATTTTTAATGGGATATTTTTTAGTATCTCTTTCTGTAATAGATTTTTTTTTTAAAAGGTTTATATATTTTAATCTTAAATTCAAAAGGTAAAATTTCTGAAGTCAAGAAAGTCTGAAAGTTAAGTTTGGCACATTCAAGTTTTGTTAATATATTAACTAAAAACATATTACTTACAGTTTTGATGGTTTCAATAGTTTTCATTCCGGGAAGTGCTACTTCCTTATTAGATTCACCAGGGATCTGTTTAAATAATACAACAAAAATGTAAGACTTTATGAACAACTTGGTAAGAGTAACACATTATGTAAATTATAAGGAGAATAAATTTTCAAGTGGAATTCAAAAGAATTGATACTAACATCTGGTAAATCTTTAATCTCTTTTTCTCTTTCTTCTGCTTCCTGTAAAAAAGAGAGAAATTACAAACAGAAAATATTAAATATTTCATAAACATAGGGTCAAATTAATCATAACATAAAACAGAATCACCAAAGATTTTGATTAGCTGTAAATTAATTCATAGTAAATTAAAGAGCAATTTTTGAAAGTTTACACATGAGAAGCCTGCAAACAAAACAAAACCTGTCCACAAAACGTCAGTATTTTTTTTTTTTTGACTCCACAAACTCACTTTTATTTACTGCCAAAATATTTTCAATTAAAAGCGGCTTTAAAGCTCTTAAAATAATCATATTCATAATGCAATACAAATACAACACATACAGAACAATGTTTATTTTTATCTCTTCTTTAAGAAACTAATTCTGGGTTTGTTCTGGGGAACAAGTCTGGGTTTGTTTGCTAGCTCTTTATATGATGCATGCAAAATTTACTATTTGCATAAGGAGCAAGATGGTTGAAATCAACAGTTGCCATTTCCTTTATGAAAACCAAGTCAATAACCTTTGTACCAAAAATTTTAGTAGAACTTTGAAAGTAGCAATATAGTATGTTACAATAAAAAGGGATATTACTGTTATTATATTTAATTATTAGAGGGACATTTTTTACTCAGGTTGTCCAGAAGGAAAAATGATTTAAAATACCTTAGCATACAATAGTAAAGGTACAGAATTAATTAAGGAAAAAGAAAGGACATACATAATTTCACAGAAAATATTATTGATAAAATTAAATGAAATGAGAAGCAAAACTTCTTTAAAGTGAATAATATTACAAAAGAAACAGAGACGTAATCTGATTGAAGTATTGATTTCTTATTTTTAGTTTTTGAAATTATTTAAATTCCCAGATTTATTATTATTATTTTTATACATAAATTCTTGATATTTCCAAAATTGAAAAATTTTCAGATAATTTCCTGTTTTGCATATTTTTCTTGTGGCTGGATACCTTGTAATAACAAGTTTACTAAGAAGAAGGAATAAAGAACTGAATGGTTTTATTTGTTAATGTCAAGCTCATAGTGCAAACTATTAGCTATAGTTCATAAAAATTTCCAGACCAGTGCAAATATTACAGACATGATAAACGAAATCAGATAAAAGGTCTCATCGACATGCAATTTCCTACCAAAATGAAACTGAAGGTTAATACAGGAAATGACCACTAGAAGTCGATTTGAAAATCGTTAAACTGTAAATGTTCTAGACATGTCACAAAAGTTTGAAGGCCTCAACAAGATTAGCAGGATTACATAAATTCAATCAGACATTTGTTCTAACCGTAGTGCCTTCACTTTTGACCAGAATAATGCTTCTATAGGAAGTTCATATTTGTTCAAATTAGAGATATCAGATAAGAACTTGGAACATTTGTTGAAAAGTTTTCTCACCTAGTTTATCGTCAAGCTCACTAACATACTATACATTTTGGTTCATGAAAAATAATCGGCAGGATAATCGTTACTGTATATTGTCCATTTTAACAGGGAGATATTCCAGTCTATAAATGTAGCTAAACTACATGTTTGCTTGTGGAATTATTATGATTTAGTATATGAAACTAACACACTACAATAGAAAGTGGTTCTTTAGTGACAGTAACTGTCACAATTCAACTTGCTTAGTTTTATACATAAATTAAAATATTAGGAATGATATACAACAGGAA
Organism: Linyphia triangularis; assembly: GCA_963978545.1. NCBI lineage: Eukaryota > Metazoa > Arthropoda > Arachnida > Araneae > Linyphiidae > Linyphia > Linyphia triangularis. The sequence continues at coordinate 78,510,433 of OZ021728.1, read as the reverse complement.
AAAGTTACAAGAAAAAAGACCACGAAAAAATTAAAAACATAAACTAAGTATATTTACATTTTCTTGTTCTTCTTCCAATACTAATGGTTCTCTAGTTTTTTCCCAAGTTCTGATGGACCTGTCCTTCGAAGCAGTCACTACATACAAACCATCTGGGCTGACTGTCATTGCTGTTATTTCATTTTGATGTCCCTAAAATCAAAGAACCATGTAAGTTAAGAATATGTATTGATTACGAATTGTTTTATACATGAGTTTAAGTATAATTAAAATAGGATAGGCATGCAACAAATAGCTGTATTTCCTAGAAGTAGGCATGCCAGCACAAATCGATAAATGTTGAATTGTGGAACATTTTATTAATTTGAGGTAGTTAATTAAATTTTTCATCAATTAACCAACTCTCATTCAAATGGATTAAAAAAAGTAATCCTATTAATTTTAAACGAAAAATAGTTTGCATACCTTCAATTCAAATTTAACACAAAATTGTTTGATGTTGCCAAATATACATTAATATAAAAATATAATTGTAATAGGAAATTGCAATTTCAAACAGGATATATCATCCACAGAAATATTAGACTATTATGACCTATGATAAAAAAAAATTCCTCTAGCTTTTGGGATTTGCAATTTATTTCAAATAATTTGGAACATATCTCCTTTTGTCAATTAATATCATATCACATTAAGAAAACTTTATATTAAATTTTCTCAGGAAATTATATTATTGAGTACTTGAAAAACCTTTTGGGAAATTTAAAAGTGGGTCACAGCTATTCCCCGGTAGATTGGTTGGTTGTTTTCAGATTATCCGGCGCCGTCAGCAACACGAGGGCTATAATGCGCCGAAACATTCGTCATTAGACAAGCCAACATACATTTACAAACACCCATACCTTACACGGGTTTTCCCCGGTAGAACATTTTATATAATTGCATTTTTTATACTTTTAATTTGGAAGGAACACATACTTTTAGAGTTAGAATCTTTTGAAAGTTGTCTGCATCCCATTGACGAACAACATGGTCTTTGCCTCCAGAGAAAAATAAATGAGTTTGAGGTAAAAACTGAAGGCAAGTGATTCTGCAAAAGAAATCAAGTTTAATAAATAGTACATACACTAAAAATATTATACAAAACAATAGCAGAGCTTTGATTATAAATACAACAGCAACACCAGCAACTTTGCAAAATATAGCCCTCTTAAACAAATAAAAGCATTGCACAAATCACACTTATTAATTACTTTAAAGTTATGCATTGGCTTGTTCTACTTTAAAATATTAAAATTTACTAGCTAGAGCAAATATATAAATATACAAAAACTATAATTTTAAGATTCAAGAATTATTACCCCCTATCAGCTGGCAACCCTTTCTCATTTGTTATTTTGAGGCGTCGATTACAACTTCCAAATTCCATACTCCATATTCGAACTGTTCTGTCGTTGGAGCCTGTTACAATTAATGTGCTGTCATGTGATATATCCAGGCACGTTACTGGGTATTCATGACCATATAAAGAAAATGCAAGCTGAAACATTTTTAACAATAAGAAAACATGTTCTCTATTTTACATAATATATACATATCAGGGTTCCCACTGAAATCAGAGAATGAAAATTAATGGCTTTTTAAGGCTTTTGAAAATTTATTTGCAAGCATCAAGTCTTTATATAAATTTTTAATAAAGAATGTTTAACCCCAAAAGTTACAAATTTTTTCAATAATATGTATGTGAAGTAAACATATGAATGTAACACAAATTTTCTGTATATAGTGTAAATAGTGACATATTATTTTAAAATTCTATTGTAATTTATTTTAACTTATTTTATTTATTAACATCAATAATACAGGTTAGAAAAAGGTGGCAACACCTAAAGCAAGCGAAAAATTTCAAGATATTTCTTTTATTTAACGAGTTGGCTGGATGTTTCGAGAAGGTTCTCATGCGCCTGTATAAATAAAACCACAGATCGGGAAAGTTTTCAGTTTGACTTTGGAACTCGATGAAAGCTGATCGCTTTGAGTGTGCCTGACCTGAATTATCGCTGAATTCGAAGTTGTTGTTATTGAAGCTTGATATTGATTGCACTGTTCTTGGATTAAATTTTGTGTGTCTTTGAAGAGCGAATAAATAATAGTTTTTATCTAATAAAAACTGTGTCATCATTGCCTGTGTGGAATATTCACAACAATATGTATGTGAAGTGAACATATGAAAGCACAGTAATATCAATAAAAGTAAACATATCAAATGAAATTTTAAAAACAAATAAGGAAGTTGTAAATAAATAAACCCCCTTCATAAGCATTTTCACAATTCATCAGATTTTACATTTAATGTGATTTCAATTTCTTTCACTTCATTTTCTTTTACAGTCTTACCGAGGGAATTAGAATTTACAAACAAGACTTTTCCATGCACATAATGTCAATTTAGAGGCGCATCTCTTTCTGTTTTAAGAAATCTATCTTTTTTAATATTTTTTGGTTGAAGCAATTCAACTCCACCAAACAGCAAATACAAACCAAACGACGTATAAGTTGATGCATGCGTAATACCAATATATAAGAGAATTATGGTGTGGTGCGGATACGTGGTCTCACAGGGGTAAGCAAATCGGAGTTGGATTTTTATAAATATTGCAATCGGATACAAAACATCCATGAAAAAAAAAATACTTTTAAGGCCTGGAAAACAAATGACAATGGAAACCCTGCATATATACTTAATTTATTTTAAGAGGAAATATTTTGGTTAAATTTAAGTTTACTTAAGAGAAACATTTTGAGTGTAATCATTACATGAGTATAGTGCTAAATAACAGTTACAAATGCAATTTTAACAACTTAGTCTAATGTGTACAGGAAAAGTAATTACGTAAAAAGAATATAACAGACATAAAGAAAAAAAAGTTACACAAAATTCAAGATGATTTAATTGTTTTTAAATGTCAAGCTTTTTCAAGTAAATATTCAGACCCTTTTAACACACTTACCTTTAAACTATCAGCAAATAAAACCTGCACAGTAGTGTCCAGGAGTGCAATCGCTATCTTTTGATTATCAGGACTATACAAAATATAAATCAATGTTAACAAAAAAATATTTATACCACTTAAAAGTATTTTTCAAATACAAAATTAAAGTTATATTTAACAAACATTAAGTAAGTTATTTGCCAGCATTCATATTACAACTAAAAACGTGACATTATCCAAACATGGTATTTTATTATGATAATAATACTAATAATTGTATAACCCAAAATGGGCAACTGACACTGGGACAAATTTAATATGTTTCAGACTCGATATTGGGGTGATCAGAATTTTTTTTTAAAAATCAATATTGGTATAGCGCGGAATAGTTGCCTAATGGGCCAGTTAGAACACACACAAAATTTCGTTAATTTTATCCAAAAAAGAAAAAAATGCACTTGGAAGTCATTTTTAATTAATTTTTGGAAATTATTTTTAAAAGCCTGCATTGGCATAGCACGGAATGGTAGCCTAATGAGTCAGTTAGAACAAAAATTAAAATTTTTCATTCAGTTTTGCTAAATAAAATAATCGAGCAACGCCCCTCTTGCCTTGAAAATGTGCATAAATGTCGCAAAATCGCAAGATTGGACGTCTCCCTTGGAGATTATGTAATAAATTAGACACTTCACACACTTAAGTAACTTCACAACAACATTTAATAATTAAATTAATCTAATTATTATTCAATTTTCATGAAAAAGTTTTTAAAATGGCAAAACATATTTCTGTTTTAAGGCAATTAAATTTAGAATTTTAAAAATGGTCAATAAAATGCTGAGTTTAGCATGATAAAACTAAGAACATAAAATTGGTTACCAAAATTTAATTATCTAGAAAAAGTTTAACTATTTAATATTTTTTCCTCTCATTTCTCTTTTTATCACTTCAAAAGAAAATCCGAAAAGAAATTCCAGAGTATCAAGACACTTTGGAAGAGGAGTCATCAACCGAAGTGACATGCGATGACATAGAACTTGAATCAATGGATGCAGGTAGAGAGTTACAGTGGACCTATCCCTTAAGGAAAAGTATGAATGAAAAAGTTAGAGGATCATCATCAAGTCCAATGAGGGTTCACGTCTCGTACTGCATTGGCCGTAAATTTAATTGGCAACTCAAGCTGAATCATGTTCAAAATTACTGCTGAATCAGTGCATTATTACTGCTGAATCAGTCCTTGCTGATTTTCGTTCGGTTTCACAGGAAAACCAAACGAATAGAGTTGGCAAGAACGAGATCAGAAGAGAAGTAAATAGGACAAGAAACAAAATTTGAGAAAACGAGTTAGAGACTCTAAAACAGACACTCATTAAAAGCTTGTAGTTTGATGAACGTAAGGACCAGACTAACAGATAGCAGGTCGTCGAGAGATAAAATTTGAAAAGCACATTACATAGCACTAATAGAGGAGCCTGAAGGCAAGTACATCAGCCACTTGTCACAAAATTCTAATGCAAATGCGAATAAAATAGTTAAAAACATAACGGCCTTCACGGAAGTGGATAATATCGATCACCAGAGCCTAATTATCATTGTATGTGATGGAACAACTGTTTCTACAAAGATGAAAGGCGGAGTAATACATTTTTGTTTGAAACACACATTGGAAGACCTGTGGTCATTTGTTTGTAATATACCAATGAGCTGCCACTATGGCCTCTCTCCGGCATTGGCAAGTAAAGGATATCAATAACCTTAGCAGAGATCAGCAATACTTATATTGCATATGCCTTGCAATGAAAGATGGAAATTGTCCTCCTAATTTGGCTAAGAAAAACCCTGTCAAAATCATGCACACTGCCAAACGACGGCAAACTGCCTGTTACGGTTATACATCAGTATTGAAAATACATCAGACGAGCTTCGTATAATCCTAAAGTTTGTAATGCTAGTTCATGCACCAATGTGGTTCGAGATAAAAAATATATATAATTACAGCGTGCAGATGGTGCCCAATATATTTGAAAGAAGATAGCTCTCTTAAGTCAGTTATCTTAAGAAAAACCATGAGTATGTCAAGAAAATTATCGACAACGCAATTTCGAAACAATGCATATTTTGGAAAGCAAACTAGTGGGAGTGCTTTCTGGAAAACGTAAGAAGAATAAGTTCCTCTACACTTGAGAAGTTTCCATCTCACACGCAAGCATTCGAAAGATGAGTTAAACCAGGGTTGAAGCTGCAACGAAAGTTTGTGCAGTGATACTGCAATAAACAGTTATATACAGAACCAGATTTAAACAAGAAGAAAACTTCCAAAATTTAAAAATCAGGGACAATTCAATTCTGAACAGTGCTCAATTTAGAAAACCATTTACCATAGGTACAACATAGTAGATGAGAACACCTCATCGACGATTATTTAAATATTAATGACAATTTCGATTAGCGTCTACTACCCTCTTGATAAAATGTCAATTTTAAAATTAGATAATTGTAACGGTTACATTAAATAAAAGATTGAAAAGTTAAGAAACCCTGACTGGATCTCGTTATGAAGGGGTTCGAACCCAGCCAGGATTTCGGAGATGCGTTTTTGAAGGATAGATCAGTAATAAATTACCAATCCAGCCACGAACCCCGATGCATCCCACTGCAAGACAGAAAGTTAAATAAATATTCAAAGATTTACATACATTTATAGAACCAAAAACAGCTACAAACTCTCTAGTCAGAAATAGTAATTTGCTACCAGACTTTCATAAACCGTATTTATATACCGAAAGAAATACAATCCTGCACTTTTGAAAAATAAAATAGCCTCACACTTAAAGATTTTGCACTTAAATTAATGTCTAGCTATCAATATTTTGATAACTAATGAGAGTTATTAAAATATATTTTCTATATTTTTTGGCATTGATTAAGAGGGCTGAACAGAATATTGATACTTACATAATAATTCAGAACTTTTCAGACAATTTTGCTGACTATGTATTGGGAACCATTGCTCAATGCAGTATTTTTAATTTTGAAATGCTAACAATTTTTAAATTACTTCTGTAATTTTTATAATGGGATGTTATTGATGTACTACTATAAGTTCAATGTATTAAAAATTAATCATAAAAATAAAACTATAAATACGTTTAATGATGACTATAAATACGTTTATTTTATGTAAACAATTTTTCCTTGTTACAAGCATAATTGTAAATATTTATTACTTGCAATATCCGATAGTTAAAATTGAAAGGAAAAAATAGAAATCAAAAGCTTTAAAGAACAGGTTAAATGTGTAATTTTATTTTGTTGCCTTTTTTAGGGTAAAACAGAATTCAACCAAAGCTTGAACTAACCTGTACTTAATGCAGAGAACTTCATCTGGCATTTGCAACTTCCTCTTGAGAGATAGCGACAGCCCCTTCCTTTAAATTATGAAAAAACGAATTTATATCGACAGCCACAAAAGAAAATAGCAGCAGGTAAAAGACAATAAAAAAATTAAGCACAACATACATTTTGTCAGAATTGGTATCTTCTCTTAAAATTTCAAAGTCCCAAAACTTCACTTCCTTATCGCTGCCTCCACTTGTAATACCAGTCTGTAAACATTTCCAAATGTAAAATTACTAGTAAACATGCATATTTAAAAAGTAATATTAAATTATAAAAATAAATACCTGAAACTATAACACATTAAATTAAGCCAAATAATTCTAGATTACATTAAAAAATAAGAAATATATGCCCAATTGTCCAATTTAACAAAGTATATAATTTTTTCATGTTGAGAAATGATAGTTTTGAATAGATCCAAATAAGAATATTTTATCAGTAGGAAATATTGTTGCTATTCCTTCATATTCAATATCAATTAATCACAAGAATTTGTTCAAATATAGCTAATGTCATAAAAACTTTGATGCAAAAAGATAACTTATGTGGGGTCTGTTTAGGCAAAATTTGGTTCTTTTTTTACAGGCTTTTTAAAAAGCACCAATTTTGAAGAAGGAAAAAAAAAAAAAAAAAAAAAAACATTGTTAGAAACGAATCACTTTTAATTAATATTTGAAACTTGCATATTTTATCAAATTGTATCTAATTATATACATAAAAAAAATTCTTTGACATACAAGACTTAAAATTAATTTAGGCTAAATTTACTTGAGAATTGAATTTTTTCCACAAAATGTTTTTAAAATGCACAAAAACATTGTTGAAATTATTAAGCTAAGTATTGTTCATATTAACAACAGCTCCAATTTCTATAAATAATTTTGCGATGAACATAATTTGCATTTCCACTGAACAGGCTTGACCATGAAGTCTCATCAGAATTGACAATATTTTAGCACACTGCACTAGTTTATTTACATTCTGATATAAAATAGGGTTCTTACTTTACCAGGAGAAAGGCAGATACATTCTACATGACCATCATGAGAGTACACACTATCCACCAGTTCTCTAGTTTCCACATCAAATATGTTTAATTTACCTTTCTGCAAACAAGTAGGACATTATGGTAAATCAGATGCATTCATAAACATATATATATTTTATCTGACATGACATTCATGATATTTTGGAGTTTGCCAGTAAAATTAAATTTTATAGGTAAACCCTAAACTTATTTTATGCTTATAATTAAAACCAAACTTTTTAACACTCCAATAGCTTTAATCACACAATATTAAATATTTTTTACTGAGCCAATTATTAAATAAACAAAAAACTTCACAGACTGGAATTTTTGAAACTCAATTTGAAGTATAACCAGTATTGAAACTGAGCCTAATAACCAGGGTTCATACTCATTTTCAGAAGAAAAAAAAATTCCCAGAGATTTCCCTGAGTTTTCCCATTGCGAACTTATTTATTTTTAGCCTTATAAATACAGTAAAACCTCGATCACAAAAATTCTTCCAATAACTTGAAAAAAGTATTTTTTGTTAAGACTGACTTTCTGCAAGTCTATGTTATCAAATAATTCTGTAACTTCAATTCCTCGAGTTAGGTTCAAACAAATAGCACAGAAGAGTAGAATTTTTTTCCAGAGTAATAACAACTTTTTCCAGGTTTCAGGGGGATTTTTCTTTTTTCACTGAGATTTTAAGGCTGATTTATTTTCCCTCTTCTACCTAAGGCGTATGAACCCTGATAACATTTTGGCAAAACAAAACTTTGGGCAAATAGGTTCTATATTTAAAAGTATTATAAACTGTGTTTCTACATTTGAACTTTTTCTGAAAGTTTACATTTAGAAACATATTAACTTAAAATTCCTTAATATAAAATCACATTTTATCAGAATTATCACAGAAAGAAGATGCTTTGAAATCTAATACAGTGATGCGCACTTTTCTATTAACGTTTCACAGTTTTTATAAATTTTTACAGTTTACCCAGGGCCAATAATCCTTACATTATGATGAATGAATACGAGATACATTTTCTTTAGTTTTATGAGATAGCAACTATGATATCAGCGAAAATAATGCAAATCTCGGCAATAGCGAAAGTATTGGCAAATTTCAAGAGAATTAGCAAAAGATTGAAAAAAGATATTTCACACCGGTTTTTTCTAAAGGTTTAAAAGAGCATCTGTAAAAATCTGTAACTATAGAAAATCGTAAAAACTCTAGAAAATCCGTACTACCTACAGAAAATAAGTAAAAACTCCAGAAAATCTGTAGAAAAGTTTGCATCTTTACTAACACTTCTACAACATGTGTACTTATGAATTCTGAACAAGATCACGATATTAAAAACTATAAGCTTTTCTGCACATCACTAGTTTTGAAACCATTGTAGACATTCTTTAAAAGAAAAAAAAAAAAAAACACTTTTGGTAATGACTTAGTTCTTAAATATATAATAATAACTACAGCATAAGAATATAGATGCCATTCATTCATTTTCCATAGCAAATTGATAGAAAAATGTTCCAAACAAGAAAAACTACTTCACATTCCGTAACATATTGTTTTAAAGAAGGAATTCTTTATATTATTCTAGTTATTTTCAACAAACTTTTCTTAAGAGATGTTAAAGGGTTCATAAAAAGGAGATCCTTTTCAAAATTGGATATTTTTATCATTCAATGCATAAATTTGAAGTGGATGTATTCAATGACTGTAACCTAAATAGGAAAAATTATGTATTACAATTTCCATGTGGATAAATAAGATATAATTCCTAACACGTAATATGACTTTAACTGTGTGGTATGGTCAAAGATAAAAATATAAATTTTTTAGAAATTGGTGAAATGCTGTTGACCAAAGCCAATAAATTATTCTAATAACTGAACAGTTTGCAAAGTGACTAAAATTCAAGCTTTTTACAGGTATGGTTCATGAATGAAGTTACTGAGGTAACCTGCACTCACCTTAGTTCCAAGGATGGTATGTTTGTTACCAGGGACAAAGAGGGAACACAATGCTGAGTCGCAATCCAGTGTAGTAGTACACTTCTTATCTTCTTTAAAACTACAAGGAAAAATATATAGTTGAAGGTTGGTACCAATTCTTAAAAACATATAGGATAATTTAAGGCACCAAAAGGAAAAAATTAGGTTAAGACTGTCAACCCTAAAATAAACTTTTTGTAACAAACTAAACTTTATTCTCAAATTAACAAAAAAATAAAAATAATAATATTTGCTTGTTTGGAAGACGACTTACAATTAGAAGTTGTAACTGTTTTGTTTATGTGTTTTAGATGCTTTTAACAATGCAAAATTTTATAGGAAACAGCGTCGATAACTTTATATTTCTTAGAAACAACATTGGGAGGAGGAGGAGGGTGAGAGGAATCAAACTATTTAAACTTTTTGCTTTTTTGGTAAAATAAAAGAAATTTGCTTGAAATCAGGTTTTTTTTAAATGAATTTTTGTAAATACTTATTTTGGTCATCAAATATATTGTAAAAACAGTTTATATACTTCTAAAAGCATACCTAAAGGGATACTTTTTTAAATAGGTTTTTTGTTTTCAAATGTAAGTGAAAGGGAAACACTAGTGTTTGCTGGATCTTTAGAACTTATGTTACTTAAAAATATTGGTTTCATCAATGCAATTTAATTCAATACGGTCACTTAATAATTTAAAAAAATAAGTAACATTCATAGTTTGCAATTTTAAGTAAAAGTAATATTCAAAGTTTGCAATTTTAAAATTAACTTTCAATTTAATTTTAACAAAAGTTATTATTAATATTGGGAAAATGTTTGAAAAAGTTTGGTTTAAAGCACCTTATTGCCCTAATTCATGCCTTGCTATGTTATATTTTATTTCAATCTTTTTAAACCATAAAATCAGTGATATTTACAGAACTAAATAAAAATATAATTAAAAAAAGTTTTAGTATTTTATAAGTATTAAAAAGAATATGTTCATCAACACAATAAGTTAAATTTAATTAATGATTTAATTGAATACAGTTGTTAATAATAAATACCGTATTTCAATGAAGTAATAATTCAAACATAAAGTAACCTTTTCCAAATCTTGATTGATTGATCACAAGCTGACAAGATAGAGAGACCATCCGAGCTGTAGCTTAACGATCGCACAAAACTTCGATGCCCAGGAATGTTGACATTCCTACACATCTCAAGATTAAAATCTTTCACCTTTAGATCGAGTTGATACTGAAATATGCTATTGTTCTTCAAAAGAACTGTAACCTGTAATGTGTAAAACAAAATGAATAACTAAGACAACTGTTAATTAAGAATAACTTGAAATGTTTTCAGAAATAAATATTGAAATTTTTTGTCAAACTAACTTAAAAGAATTTAAATAAAAAAAAAAGGTTTTTAGTTAAAATTCTTTTGACATGACCTTATAACAAGTTTTAAGTATCCATTATTCAGCAAGTTTAGTGCCAACTAAGAATATATTCATTTGAATTTATTTATTGCTAAAAATAATTGGTCACATCAATATTTAAAAAAAAATTAAGAGAACATAAAGTAATAGAAATGCATATAGGATAACTTTTCAGGTACCTGTATTTTGACAATTAAAATAATGTTTAAAAAATAAATTTTAAGAAATTTATCGCATCAAAATTAATTTGTAATTTTTCAAAGATTGAAATGACTGCTTAAACATCAAATAAAACTGAAAATAAGAGATTCTTCCAAAAGTTTCTCTGCTAGAAATGTAAATTTTTCTGATATTTGCCTAGTCCATCCCTAGATATTTGACATAGGGAATGATAAAACAAGTAGACAATTTTTAATCTAGAAATGAAGTTAAATTTTTAATCTAGGAATAAATACAGCCAATATTACATTTGACGCATTTTGAGAATCTCCTGTTGGCATATTTACAACAGTTGGAAAATGTGAATCATCACCAACTATATTAGGACCAACACTATTACCTAGAAAACTACTTGAAAACTGCCCCATTGTAAAACAACAAAGGTAGCAGATGATTTATCATTGAAATAAGAACTTAGTATTTTATTTTGATAAAACATTTTTCTCAGGGCATTAAAACTAATATAATTACTGCTATATTTGCAAGATTAAATCGGCTAGAAATATAACTAGTTCATTGAAGGAACGAAAAGAATACTTTAATGCAGTTAACACATTCACATAACATACGGTAACAAAAATGGCAAGAAAAAAGAACAGAGAAGAAGTTGTAGTGCTTACAGATTCAAAAGAAACAAAAGATATTACAGTTGAAGTTACATGGATATTTTGATATATTCAACACTTCCTCTCAAAATATACTGTGCACATGAGAAGAAACAAATACATCATTTAGAATTTACATGCATTCCCATCATATCTCTTAAAGTTTCAAAAGATGAACGTGCCAGCGGCTTGGTCATAATGTCTGCAATCTGATGCTGTCCATCAATGTGTTCAATATTCAGCACATTTTCACGAAACTTTTCACGAATAAAGTGAAACTTGACTTCAATGTGCTTGGATCGCTTGTGGAACTCTGAGTTTTTCGCAAGCTTAATGGCACTCGCATTATCCACTAGAAGAGTTGGTGTGTGCTTCAAATGAGTAATCTCTCCTAACAGTCGTTTCAGCCACGACTTCTTTGGTAGCTTCACTGGCTGCCACATATTCCTCTTCTGTTGTAGATAGCACCACACTTTTCTGTTTCTGGCAACTCCATGTAATAGCTGCACCAGCATATTTACACAAAGTACCAGAACGTGAGCATCGAGTGTTCACATCACCAGCATAGTCAGCATCACTGTAGGCCTCAAGTTCTCCTGGACGGTAATCACAGCGATACAACAGTCCCTGAGAAATTGTCCCTTTGAGATATCTGAAGATTCTCTTTACTGCCTGCCAATGACAAAGCAATGGATTCTCCAAATTCTCGGACACAACACTTACAGCGTATGCTATATCTACTCTCTATGCTATAACTACTCTCAACATTTCCTTGTCGAACAGTCAATTGTACTGTTTTCTCCAGTGTTTCTTCCCTCTTGAAGATAACATCTCGACTGAGAATAACTTTATTTTCATTTGGCAGCCACACACGATAACCATCTCGATCACCACAATAGCCAACACAATATCCTTCGACACTCTTTTTGTCCCATTTCCGTCTTCTTTGCTTAGGCACATGGACAAAACACTTAGTTCCAAAGATTCGTAAGTGATCAATGTTTACAATATCTTTGCCAAGCCACAATTCTGAAGGTGCTTTGCCTTCAACTGTTGTAGGTCCAGTCCTATTCAAAGTGTAAACTACAGTATTAACTGCTTCAGCCCAGAGCTTGATAGATAACTCCTTGGTATGCAACATGGATCTAGCACTTTCAACCAAGGTTCGGTTCTCCCTTTCAATTGCGCCGTTTTGCTTGGGGGAGTATGGCATAGTGACTCGAATGTTGATTCCTCTGTCATGCAGAACTTTTTGAACTCCTGTGTTGTCAAACTCTTTTCCACCATCACTTAAGAACTCTTTAATAGTGATTCCAGATGTTTGTGCTTCATTCAGGAAGATGTTTAGACAGTCTTTGACTTCATCCTTTCTACGAATAAAAAATACTCGTCGAAACTTGGAGAAATCATCTTTAAAGCACAGGAAGTACTTGGAAGTACCCACTGAAGTTTCTTGCATGGGACCACATAAGTCAGCATGAATTAATGCTCCTGCTTCTGTAGGTCAATTTGGTCGGACTCTAAAACTGGCACGATGCTGTTTCCCAAACATGCAGCCTGTATACATTTCATTTGTGACATCCACATTTATGCCAAATTTCTTCAAGGTTTTCTGAACATGTCTTTTATTCTGGTGACACAGTCGTTCATGCCACAGCTGTGCAGTTTCATCCTTCATGGCAATATATATTTCAGCAGCTACTTCAGGTAAACACACCCTCAATTGCAAAGCATAAAGGCCTTTGAGAGTTCTTTTCCCCACAAGGCGGACATCATTGTCCTTGATGAACATGCACTTCATGTTGTCTGCTTGAAAATTGTAGCCCTTGTCAATAGTTTGGCCAATGGAAAATAAATTTCTTCCAACTTCAGGGACATACCAAACATCAGAGAGATGATTCTTTTCCCATTTGCCATTAATTTTCATTTCAATATTAACAACACCCTTCCCATAGGCTAAAATTGTGCTATTGTTCCCTACCTGAACTTGTTTTGGTGAAGCAAATGACTCGTAGCTTATGAAGTAATTCTTAAATCTTGTCATGTGTGCAGAGGCCCCAGAATCTGCTAGCCAAACTTCCTCCTCTGAAACGCCTTCCACTGAGCAGATAAAAGCATTTCCTTGTTTTGAATATTGGTTTGTTGAATCTGTGGGCTTTTCAACCTTTTTGGTGCAGCTTCTAGCAAAATGTCCACTTTGATTGCATTTGAAACACCTTTTATTGTGCTTTCCACCTTTTGGATGACTGGATTTCGGAGCAATCTTGGCGACAAATGCGGTGCATTCCTTTGGATTTCCAGGAAGTCTCATTTCGATTAATCGTAATCTCTCAGTCAGTTTGTTGACAGTACGATCTTCAATGGAAATAGATTCCCATACACTCTTGAATTCAAAATACTCTGGCAGAAGTGTAGACATAATCCTGCTCATAAGCAGCAATTCAGGAAGTTCAGTTTCTACTAGCCTCTTTAGCTCGTCATTCAGCTCACAAAAGTTTCTTTGCAGCCGTGCAATATGAGTGGCCATATCTTCTGTTGAGATCTTCTCGCTGCTAAAAAACTTCTCCATCAAGCGATCAACCCGCTGACCCGAACTCTGTTCGTAAATGGATAACAGCTTCTCCCATATTTTATGTGCAGTATCGCAAGTGGACGTCAGTTCGCAGTTTGAATCGTCCATACTTCCAACAAGAATAAGCTGGGCCAGAGCGTCTTTTTTCTTGAACGCACTAATCATCTCGGTAGTTATGTTTTCTCCCTCTGGCTGCTTCTTTTCGCCCTTGGAGATGTCAAGCACATCATGATGCCGCAACAGAAGTTCTATTTGTCGTCTCCATTTCGTCCAATTTCTCAAACCCTCCAGTTTCTCTATCTGAGCCTTAAAATCCATTTCTTATTTCCCGTTGATGATAGCAATCACTCAATGCAAATAAAAAAATTCGTTAAACGATTTCGTAGACTTCAAACCAAAACTGAATCTTCACAATGAACAAAGCCTAATTACACTATAACAGCCGTTAAAGTTTACGCAAAAGTTTCCGTACAGTAAAAACGTGATAAGCCCATAACCTAATATAATTACTGCTATATTTGCAAGATTAAATCGGCTAGAAATATAACTAGTTCATTGAAGGAACGAAAAGAATACTTTAATGCAGTTAACACATTCACATAACATACGGTAACAAAAATGGCAAGAAAAAAGAACAGAGAAGAAGTTGTAGTGCTTACAGATTCAAAAGAAACAAAAGATATTACAGTTGAAGTTACATGGATATTTTGATATATTCAACACTTCCTCTCAAAATATACTGTGCACATGAGAAGAAACAAATACATCATTTAGAATTTACATGCATTCCCATCATATCTCTTAAAGTTTCAAAAGATGAACGTGCCAGCGGCTTGGTCATAATGTCTGCAATCTGATGCTGTCCATCAATGTGTTCAATATTCAGCACATTTTCACGAAACTTTTCACGAATAAAGTGAAACTTGACTTCAATGTGCTTGGATCGCTTGTGGAACTCTGAGTTTTTCGCAAGCTTAATGGCACTCGCATTATCCACTAGAAGAGTTGGTGTGTGCTTCAAATGAGTAATCTCTCCTAACAGTCGTTTCAGCCACGACTTCTTTGGTAGCTTCACTGGCTGCCACATATTCCTCTTCTGTTGTAGATAGCACCACACTTTTCTGTTTCTGGCAACTCCATGTAATAGCTGCACCAGCATATTTACACAAAGTACCAGAACGTGAGCATCGAGTGTTCACATCACCAGCATAGTCAGCATCACTGTAGGCCTCAAGTTCTCCTGGACGGTAATCACAGCGATACAACAGTCCCTGAGAAATTGTCCCTTTGAGATATCTGAAGATTCTCTTTACTGCCTGCCAATGACAAAGCAATGGATTCTCCAAATTCTCGGACACAACACTTACAGCGTATGCTATATCTACTCTCTATGCTATAACTACTCTCAACATTTCCTTGTCGAACAGTCAATTGTACTGTTTTCTCCAGTGTTTCTTCCCTCTTGAAGATAACATCTCGACTGAGAATAACTTTATTTTCATTTGGCAGCCACACACGATAACCATCTCGATCACCACAATAGCCAACACAATATCCTTCGACACTCTTTTTGTCCCATTTCCGTCTTCTTTGCTTAGGCACATGGACAAAACACTTAGTTCCAAAGATTCGTAAGTGATCAATGTTTACAATATCTTTGCCAAGCCACAATTCTGAAGGTGCTTTGCCTTCAACTGTTGTAGGTCCAGTCCTATTCAAAGTGTAAACTACAGTATTAACTGCTTCAGCCCAGAGCTTGATAGATAACTCCTTGGTATGCAACATGGATCTAGCACTTTCAACCAAGGTTCGGTTCTCCCTTTCAATTGCGCCGTTTTGCTTGGGGGAGTATGGCATAGTGACTCGAATGTTGATTCCTCTGTCATGCAGAACTTTTTGAACTCCTGTGTTGTCAAACTCTTTTCCACCATCACTTAAGAACTCTTTAATAGTGATTCCAGATGTTTGTGCTTCATTCAGGAAGATGTTTAGACAGTCTTTGACTTCATCCTTTCTACGAATAAAAAATACTCGTCGAAACTTGGAGAAATCATCTTTAAAGCACAGGAAGTACTTGGAAGTACCCACTGAAGTTTCTTGCATGGGACCACATAAGTCAGCATGAATTAATGCTCCTGCTTCTGTAGGTCAATTTGGTCGGACTCTAAAACTGGCACGATGCTGTTTCCCAAACATGCAGCCTGTATACATTTCATTTGTGACATCCACATTTATGCCAAATTTCTTCAAGGTTTTCTGAACATGTCTTTTATTCTGGTGACACAGTCGTTCATGCCACAGCTGTGCAGTTTCATCCTTCATGGCAATATATATTTCAGCAGCTACTTCAGGTAAACACACCCTCAATTGCAAAGCATAAAGGCCTTTGAGAGTTCTTTTCCCCACAAGGCGGACATCATTGTCCTTGATGAACATGCACTTCATGTTGTCTGCTTGAAAATTGTAGCCCTTGTCAATAGTTTGGCCAATGGAAAATAAATTTCTTCCAACTTCAGGGACATACCAAACATCAGAGAGATGATTCTTTTCCCATTTGCCATTAATTTTCATTTCAATATTAACAACACCCTTCCCATAGGCTAAAATTGTGCTATTGTTCCCTACCTGAACTTGTTTTGGTGAAGCAAATGACTCGTAGCTTATGAAGTAATTCTTAAATCTTGTCATGTGTGCAGAGGCCCCAGAATCTGCTAGCCAAACTTCCTCCTCTGAAACGCCTTCCACTGAGCAGATAAAAGCATTTCCTTGTTTTGAATATTGGTTTGTTGAATCTGTGGGCTTTTCAACCTTTTTGGTGCAGCTTCTAGCAAAATGTCCACTTTGATTGCATTTGAAACACCTTTTATTGTGCTTTCCACCTTTTGGATGACTGGATTTCGGAGCAATCTTGGCGACAAATGCGGTGCATTCCTTTGGATTTCCAGGAAGTCTCATTTCGATTAATCGTAATCTCTCAGTCAGTTTGTTGACAGTACGATCTTCAATGGAAATAGATTCCCATACACTCTTGAATTCAAAATACTCTGGCAGAAGTGTAGACATAATCCTGCTCATAAGCAGCAATTCAGGAAGTTCAGTTTCTACTAGCCTCTTTAGCTCGTCATTCAGCTCACAAAAGTTTCTTTGCAGCCGTGCAATATGAGTGGCCATATCTTCTGTTGAGATCTTCTCGCTGCTAAAAAACTTCTCCATCAAGCGATCAACCCGCTGACCCGAACTCTGTTCGTAAATGGATAACAGCTTCTCCCATATTTTATGTGCAGTATCGCAAGTGGACGTCAGTTCGCAGTTTGAATCGTCCATACTTCCAACAAGAATAAGCTGGGCCAGAGCGTCTTTTTTCTTGAACGCACTAATCATCTCGGTAGTTATGTTTTCTCCCTCTGGCTGCTTCTTTTCGCCCTTGGAGATGTCAAGCACATCATGATGCCGCAACAGAAGTTCTATTTGTCGTCTCCATTTCGTCCAATTTCTCAAACCCTCCAGTTTCTCTATCTGAGCCTTAAAATCCATTTCTTATTTCCCGTTGATGATAGCAATCACTCAATGCAAATAAAAAAATTCGTTAAACGATTTCGTAGACTTCAAACCAAAACTGAATCTTCACAATGAACAAAGCCTAATTACACTATAACAGCCGTTAAAGTTTACGCAAAAGTTTCCGTACAGTAAAAACGTGATAAGCCCATAACCTAATATAATTACTGCTATATTTGCAAGATTAAATCGGCTAGAAATATAACTAGTTCATTGAAGGAACGAAAAGAATACTTTAATGCAGTTAACACATTCACATAACATACGGTAACAAAAATGGCAAGAAAAAAGAACAGAGAAGAAGTTGTAGTGCTTACAGATTCAAAAGAAACAAAAGATATTACAGTTGAAGTTACATGGATATTTTGATATATTCAACAAAAACTTACCATTGCAAGGTCATCTTCACTAACAGATAGAGTAAAAGAATCAATCTTCCCATTCAGTTGAATGGGCTTTAAGGTTTGAAATTCATCCTCAATTGTCATGGTAACTTCGGTAGTTTCATCAGCATCATCTCTGAAACAAACCATGGAATAATGAAAAATATAATTAAAAAATAAATTTGTAATTAGATTTAAATTTACAATTCTGTAGGGAAAAGTCCTTTACTTTTTTCTCTTCATTTCCTTATTTTTCCTCTTCCGAAGCCTTTTATTAATCTCAACTGGTGTCAGAATCTTGAATAAATGAAGAGATTTTGTAGAGCCCTAAAAGAAACAAATAAGTACTTACATGAAACAGGGAACACCTAATAATGGAGAGAACTCACTGACTAATAGAAGAAAAGGGTTTCAATAAGATGCATAAGCTTATACTTCAGTAAGAATTTTCATTTAACCATGACTAAAAAAAAATCAGTTTTAAATACAAATAAATAAAATTAGGACCAAATATTGAAGATGCAATAAGAAATGCCCGTGCCAAAAAATAATTATAACACAGCACAGTTGGAATTATCATCTTTTTTGCTATATGGAGCAAAATCTTAACAAATCAAGACATAGGAAAATGGAATTGGAAAAACGATTTAGGATGGCAAACTTGAATAAACCTATCTGAACAACAACCAGGTTTATCAACTTTTGGGATATATCTTTGTTTCGTATTTGTATTCATCTTTGTTTTGCATTTGAGCCAAAATTAATTATCCATCAAATTTAATTAAAATTTATATGCTTGGTCAAACAAGCAATCCCTATTGTTAGTACATTGCTTGAATTCAAAAACTAGAGTGATGAATATAAAAACCCGAACATATATGCACTTACGTGAATACCAAGGAGTCTTTCAGTTGGATCCACAATAATAGAAGACGTTTTATTTTCAAAGCTTGGAAGTTCTCCCAATTCAATGGCTTTTGCACTTTCCTACAGAATAAAAATAAAAAATATAATCTTTTGGATTTTCAAAGAAGTAAATAAAGTTGGACTGATAAACTGAAGTACATTTTTTTGCAAATGGCAGAAAAAAAATATTTAGCTTTCAAAAACTTAATAACTTTCAGATTGAAAAATATTTGAATATATATATATATGAAGAAATGTAAATGCATGTTTACACTTCTAAATGCTAATTCTGGTTGGAATGTTTTTAACTTTAATAATTTAGATTATAACATAATATATATACAGTAAAATATTAGAAATCCGGAAATATCCAAGATCCAGACTTTTTTCAGCACTGCTATCTAAAAGGAAAAAAAATAAAAAATTACGGAAGTTTGTCCGTGTCCGAAAGTGATGACAGCAAAAACAAAGTGGTTGAGGATATATTTCCCAAGGAGCAATTAGTTGGAAGTATTAGGTCCTGCAATCAAAGGATTAGTGCAATGATACAATTTCAGAATCGGAAATAACGGGGATTCAAGGAGAAAAATTCAAGGAGACGGGGGTAACAGGAGAAAAATGTTTAGCCAAAAGTCAAAACTATTAAAACAGTTAACTTTAAAACAAATGTTTTTCAAAACCTCATCAAGTTATATAAAGTTGTTTTTTTTTAGTTTATTTCATTCATATGTTTTATTTCATTGATTTTGTGTAAAAAATTATATGTTCTAAAATCCGGAATCACAGAAGTCCCGACGATTCCAGATTTGAGATACTCTACTGTACAATGTTTAATTCTTAGGCTACAAACTTTTTGTAACAACAGACAAATCACATCTGTAGGATAAAAACCTAATCTCTTTTGCACCCTTTTAAACTATCTTATGTACACTCTTGTGATCTCAAAAACCTAAAAATTCTTCAATATCAACAAGTAGCTGAAATGTCTAGGTATGTGCTGGATCTTCTCTAAAATCAGTGATGTAACTGAGTTAACTTTTCCTGAGAGAAATCTATCCAGATTCATCAATAAATTTTCACAGGCAAAAGTCACATGTGCTAAACAAACAGTTGATTATCATCCATGGATTGATTTTAACGACATTTTACATTTCACTGTCCCACTGTTTGCCGTCTCTCCTTTTCAATGTAACCTTTCTAAGTACATTATAAACATGCAGAAAGTTAACTGATTAAATTTGAACATGTAAAGCATCTATCAAGAAAGTTAAATGCATATATTGTTTTCAATATTTATTAATTTGATATAAAATGTAAACTGTATAGAAAAAAAAAGCTTTATCACTGACCTCGTCATTCTCATCATCTTCAAATTCATCATCAGAAGTTTGATTGCCCAAACTATCAACTTTAAGTTTCTTTGAGGTTGGAGAGTCACTTGAATTCTACCAATTATAATTAGTTATTTAAATACACAAATAAAATTACACAAGACATAAAATTAAATTTTAAAATTATACTTGCATCATTTTCAAGCACTATATCCCAAACTCTCAATTTCTGATTGTTGAGTCCAGTGATTAACTTGGTTCCTTTAATAATAGCAATATCTAATATCTGAAAACACATGTATTATTTTTTATCAGAGCACAACTTGCATTACAGTTTAACCATGTACATGTTTTATTGTTATAAAATCCTTAAGTTCTTCATTAAAATCACCAAGCGTCTTAAAATGAGTTTTTAATAAGTTGTAAAAAATAGACATTTTAAAACACAAATGCTTTAACCAACACAAAGAAAGCACAAATACTTATTTAAAAATTTACTACTCAGAGGAAACTAAATGCTTAAAAAGTCTTAAATTTTTCCTCCCCTTAATTCTTACTATTATTCATTATGTACCTTCAAAATCTAAAAAATGAAGCGTAGTGTAGCTCTGTTTGCCTAACTGAAGACAACTATTATATGTTCCTGTATTTCAAGTTTCAACATCGTGATAATTATATAGTACCTTCTGTAAGGAATTTGTGAGTTACACTCTGTTTTAAGAATAAGTTCTTTCATTCCACAGTTATGAATTAATGAACGCTCAATTTTAATTAAAAATATGAAAGAATTTTAATGTTGAAACACTTTACTATTGCCAATTTTTTTCGAACTTGAATAAACTATTTTATGAAAATAAAAATGCACATGAATGCTTAAACAAATCAAGGACTGCAAATCTGGACTTTTAAACACGCTATGTTTTCCAAGTTTATAAAGCACTCTGTGTAATTACCTTTATGAGGATGGAAAAAAAAAACAATACATTTTTTTGTTGTGGTCTCAACTGTTTTTGGCAATTCACTGAGATGGAGAGAATTAACTTGGCCAAAACAGTTCAGTATACCAATGTGAAAAATTGCAAACCTACAAGTGACATTTAAAAAAATGAAAGCATTTGGACGTACTACGATTTTAAAATATTCCAAACATTGTGTTATTCCAAACATTTTAATAAGTCATTAATTGAAATAAAATATAATGAAAACCAAATGTACCTCATAGCGACAGCCAACAAGAGTGTAAAAACAATGTTGAGTATCTAAATCCCAAAATTTAATGTAGGTGTCTTTAGAACTGTAAAATAAACAAATAAAAAATAAATATTACATTAATAAAAATTGGAATACATGGTTCATACAGATTTTCAAACTAAAAAATAAGGACTTTTTAAGGACTTTCTTAACTTTTTTAAGGACCTCAATTTTCTTTGTGATTTATACGATGAGGAGAAATTGAATAAAAAGAAAATTTTAATGCATATTAAAATTCATGAATGAAATTTCTTTTAATTCCTTATGATTATAACCAATCATTTTGAGATATAGTTATACTTTTACTAAATGTAGTTTAAATTCTTGAAGTGCAATATAAATTATACATATTTTTAATAATCTCCTGTTTCCGAGCGTTCTTTTAAAGCAAATTGCAAAATTTCGTAACTGGTTTTCTGCCATAATTTCTACATTATTTTATTTTTCTACCACGATTAATACATTTAAATTAACAATGATTTCAAAATTTTAACAATGATGCTCAAAAGGGCAGGAATTAAAAAATTCTTCAGAAAATATTTTAAAATTCAAAAGTTAAATGATATTAAAATACTAAAATATCAATTAAAAATGCTCCAGTCCCACCTCTGTTGGAATGTGATTAAAAAAAAATTATTGAATATAAAGAAAAACATCTACACTTAGTAAGATTTTCATCAAATATTCATATGCAGGATGGCTACAGAATTCAAGAAACAAAATTCCCTGACATTTCACTGATTGCCAGAAAAATCCCTGATGTCTCTCTGTTGATGTTATCATTCAAAAAACGAAACAGAAAATAATGGCTAATTTAAAAATATACAAATTTTATAAGTAAATGTAATTTTAAATAGTCTAAGCATAATTGCTCCAAAATAAATTTACACTAAAAATCAAAACAAGCATCTTTAGAGCATGAAAAAGAATGGAAAACATTAATTAAAAAATTAAAAATTCACACATATCACTTTCAGTTAATTGCGTTCAATAAAATGTCAAAATGAAAGTACAAAAAAAAATTTAAAAAAATCAAGTACAGGATCTAAGCATTTTTGCTTATGAATGCTTTTAGGATTGTTGCAAAACTGTAACACAACGCTAAAACGGTTAAAAAAAAAAACGAAAAAATCTGACGGAATCAATTTTAAATATTAAGGAATTTAGAGCTCTAATATATTCTGTTGACAAAATATCCAAGTCAAGAAAAAAAATAATCATATCAGTAAAGGATGCAGTAAGATTATAATTAGAAGATTTTTTTAACCGAAAGGCTACTGGAGGCCACGCTTCTAAGTTATAAGGTAACTAAAAATCTAACAAAAATAATATGTAAATAATTTGAGTTCTAATATATTCTGTTGATAAAAAACGCGAGGCAAGAAGACAATAATCATGTCTCTAAAGAATGTAGTCAGATTGAAGTTTGAGGATTTTTTCTAACAATACTGCGCTGACTTCACGGCATCCACTTCACGTGACGCGATCCGAGATAGATGTTCGCACCCGCACAGGGAATGCGAGAAAAGAAACTCAAATATTTTAAAATTATCTGATTAAAGAGTAATTGTACGAAATTCCCAGAGTTGTCCAGAAGAGTGAAATTCCCTGAATGCCTGGTCTGTCACCACCCTGATTTGTACAAAAATAGCAATTTATAACTGTAATATTTAGCTAAGAATGTTAATAAAGTATTTGCAACCAACTTCAATGAAAAAATTTCTAAAATTTGATCAACCCCAACCGTTTAACTTTACTTTTTAGGCTTAGCCATTGTTAGACAGGAGATAGTATTTCTCCAAATTTACCTGTACTTTTTGCTGGCTATTAAAAGCATACCAGATTCATGATATCACAAAAAAAAATATTCTAATTAAAGAACTTGGACTATGTCTTAAAATATGTAAATTTTTATTTCCAAAATCAGATCAAATTCTGCTTAAAACTGCAATTTTTTGTCATACATGCAGCTACTACAGACTTTAAAAGATGTGTATATATATTTTAAATCGGAAATAATCCGGGATTTTGATTACATCCCTGTGATATTTAATTTCAAATATAAAACGGACGTTCAGAAATTTATTAGCAATAGCTAAAATTACACAAAACGTTCCCCTAAATTTAGTAAGAGAGCATCGCGATTTCGCGTATCGGTGCGGAAATATATTCTTTTTAAATGCTTGTAAAAAATACTTTATGGTTTATATACCTTAGATTAAGTTTTAAACTACCGTTTCCAATAACTTTCATCTCTATTTTGATTGAGGAGGCATGGTAAAAAAAATCCAAAGGCATACACTTAATCAAGGTACGTATGAAATAGGCATACATGCTAACACTCGTAATTTTTGGGACGGACCCCAGCAATCTACCTACTAATGATGCACCTGGCATCAAAAGCCATTCAATGCCTTCAGCGAGTCACTGATCTGTGCGTGCCACGTTTGTACATGAATGCACATGCGCAACAGGCGATTTCGTTAGGGGTGATCCGCATATTGCATTCCATTTTAAAATTTGGCTTTTTTTCAGAAAAGAACAGAAAAGATGCTATTTTCAGAGAAAAACTTTTTTTTTTTTTTTTTAAACAAAAAAGGCAGGAAGGATGAAAACACTTTAAATGATGATCTCCAAATTTCGTTAACATTGGTTTTTAACTTGGAAAAAAATAAGGACTTCTAAGGATTTTTTTAAAAAATAAGAACTTTTAAGGGCCTTAGAAATTTTTTCGAGTTTTTAAGGACTTTTAAGGACCGTACGAACCATGGAATATAAAGTCCAACAACTTTATAATCTAATATTTTACTAAATTATAAAATTGCAGTTTAGCTTTTACAAATAAGTGAGAAAGTTTAAAGATATGTAATATACCTGGATATAAGGGTATTTCTTGGTTTGAAAAAAAGACATTTGCTTATTGAACCCTTGTGTCCTTTCAATCTAAACAAGCCAGCTTCATCTGTTGCACTCCATATCACAATTTCAGAATCCTAAAAAAAGAAAAAACTATATAAATTTAAAATGCTAAAGGAATGCACAATAAATGAAAGAAAATAATGATGAATACACAATTCTACAAAGCATATATTTTTTTTTTATAAATTACAAATGCAGCATTTTAGCATTTGAATGTCGGTAACTTTATAGATGATTATTATTGAACTGCCTTTTTTCCCCATCAAGTGGTAGTGTGCACAATTCAAGACATGTTTAGGTTTGAATAAAAATCCCTCAATATTTTCTGTTCTTACAAAAATATACAATTTAATATTTGCTAATTTAAGAATTAGACCCTATTTCAGCTGTCTTAGCGCTTTTAACACCAAAACAAAGCAGGTAAATATGTGGAAATGTCCTTATTCGAAGATTTAATGTGTCAAATACTAGTTTTTATCTTGTAACGAACCTGCCTGTAACTGTGAACATTTGTATAGAAGAAGCCATGACAGCCCTGTTTGTTGCAGTTCTGGAATAGTGTCTATGCCAAGTGTGGTTTGCAGAGTCTTTTGTATGCACAATAGTGCACTGTAGAATTTGATGCGACGAGCTTTCGTGGTGTATTTGTGTGTGCTAGTTGAGGGAAGTCTCCTTCCTGATGCCCTTATAACTCTGCCATGATGCCTCAGCAGCATTGAAAGGAATTGGTTTTATAGGACTTTTCCTTCAGCAAATTTTTTTTACACATCTTCAATATGTGCCTAATAGCTCCACTGTTATGTGTTTTATAGTGTGCAATAAGGATTCGATTGTTTAGTATTTTTGTGGTCAGCTAGCCATGTGTCGGTTGTCATGTTCATATTTTGCCCATACATTGTAACAGTTACTTTATAAAAATAGACAATGTTACAGTAAGGCGGTTCTGTCACAACATAAATTATGTTTTTTACATTCTCACTTAAGACTCTATTCTATTTATAAAATGACTATCATAAAATTCCCAACAATATAAATTCATACAATTTTTTATTTTAATTATTTCTCAAATTCTAACATCTAACATAATTTTTTTCAAAAGGTTTCTTCTTTTTTAAATCCGTTATATTAACTTTGAATTTGTTTGTATGAGTGTTGCTGCCGGGAAAATTCGCAGAAGGTTAATTAACCAGATATGAGAGTGATCAGAGAGCAAAAAGGAGGAAATCCAAAAATTTGTTAAAAAAGCTTGCAGAAGGAATGCATAAAAATTCAACAAAAAAAGTATGCAGGAAGGACGATTCAAGAATTTTAAAGATACAATAAAATGTCTCATACCATATAATAATTACATTTAAAATATTAGGAGTTAGTGAAGTAATCTGTGAGGAAAAGGGAGCTAAGAGGGAAAATCTTTGTTTAGACATGAGGAAAAGTATACTTTTTGCAGAAAAAACTGGTTCAGATCAGAAAAATGTGGATCCTCAAAACAGGGACAAAGAGGAAGAAAATGTAACATAAAAAAACCAAATAGGAGGAAATCCTCCGAAAGGAGGAAAACTGTCATCCCTGATTAACACACTTGCCGTCATCTGATCAGGTAGAAAGTTGGTAGATAAATTCGATGTCAATGACAATGTCTTCTATCGAGTTTTGAGGGCTGTCACTAAAAGGTCGTTTGTACACACGTTTCTATGAACGTTTTGGAATACTATTAAATTTTATTTAACAGATCATTGTAGAAACTTGTTTTTCCAAAATGATTTTATTCAAAAAAATTAAAGGTAATTGGACGTGAATGCATAAATTTATTATGGCGTGTGGTCCAGTCAATTCAATGTTGTGTAGTAAAATAAAAGAAATTTGGATGTGAATGCATTCATATTCATTTTTAATAAATAAATGTTGAAACATAGCTTGCCGCATATTTTGCTGATAGAGATGTTTTCAATATTTAAAATTAGATACAAACACCAAGCACAAGCTGACAGAATTGGCACAATGTTAATGCATATAAAATTTGCAATGAACATAAAGGATTTATATTAAAAAAGCTTTGTTTTTATGGGCTATATTATAAATCCTTTATACTGATTTCAATTTTGTTTGTGTGCGTGGGTATGTTTGTGCCTGCCTGGTAAATCTGCGGAGGCCAAATTAACATACTTGATGCAATCCAATCGGGCTGAAATTTGGCAGATAGATTTGATGTCGATGACAGTGCATTCTATCAAATTTTGGGGGCTGTCACTGTCACTAAAAGGTTGGTTTTACACGCACTTTTATCTTCAGAATGCTAATAAACAAACTTTCAGTCATTCAATCAAGCTGAAATATGACAGGTAGATTCGTTGTCGATAAGGTTGCATTATATTAAGTTTTGGAGGGTGTCACTATCACTAAAAGCCCGCTTTAACACACATTTCTATTATCCCATCGTAATACGAGTAAACCAACATGCTGTCATCCAATTAATATGAAATTTGACAGATAAATTTGTTGTCTATAAGATTGCATTCAATCAGGTTTTGGAGGCTGTCACTGTCACAAAAGGTCGCTTTTACACACGCTTCTATTATTATAGGGATTACTAATAAACCTACTTCCCGTCCTCCAATCGAGCTGAAATTTGACAGGTGAATTTGTTGTCGATAAGGTTGCATTGCATCAAGTTTAGGGACTGTCACTAAAAGGTCGCTTTTACACACACTTCTATTATCGCTTTGCAATACGAATACACCAACTTGCTATCATCCAATCGAGCTGAAATTTGACCGATAGATTTTTTGTCGATAAGATTGTATTCTATCAAGTTTTGAGGGCTGTCACTGACCCTAAAAGGCCGCTTTTACACAGGCTTCAATTGGCGCTTGTGATTACTAATAAGCTTACTTCCCGTCATCCAATCGAACTGAAACTTTGCTGGTACACTCAATGATGACAACGCTTTCTATTAAGATTTGGAACTGTCTGTCATTCAAAGACAGTTTTTATATACGTTTCTATTGTCTTACATCAGACTTGTCAGCTTTTACTCATGTTCTATTATTCAGATCCCAAGCTTAATTCAAACATTTTCAATTTGACGATACTTAATGACTGAAATCATCTCTTATTAAGGTAGATGAGGTAAAATTTTCAGAGGGTTATTTAAACACTTTTCGGTCATTCAATCAGACTGAATCTTGGAAAATAGACTCATTGTGGATGATAATGTATTCAATCAAGTTTTAGGGGCAAAAACAAAATTAGTAAATAGTTCGGAATAGATCATCTTATCTTACTTGTCAAACACTATGAAAACTCTATCTAAGCTCAAGAAGTTGCAATTCCACATAAAAATTGGCAATGCATATAAAGGATTATATTAAAAAACTGTGTTTTTATGGGTTATATTATTAGTCATTAACATACCTTGTTTGATTATATGCTTTTAGCACTTTCATAGAATTATTTAAAATCTGTAAACATTTTTACCACAATGCATATACAGTCAAACCTCAATAAGACGAACTCCAAGGGACCTTTAAAATTAATTCGTTTTATCCGTAGTTCGATTCATCCGAAAAACAATAAAATAATTTTTTAAAAACTAAAAGAATTTCATGCGATTTTCCGAAACATAATTTTAGTTCTTAATGAATATTTAAGTAAAAGCGATAAATTTCGAATTTTTCAAAAAAAAATACAATATCTATATCACTAATACAAAAAGTTTCAAAAGTAAAGATTTAAAAGCTAGAATGTTTATTAATTGATTACAAGAGAAATTCTTTTTAAAATAACGTATGGTAAAAGATATTCAAAAGGTTATAAGATACATACCTCATTGTTTTTTTTAAAAAACTCGGTTATTACACTCTGTTTCCTGCTTTTTTCTGAGCAATTTGTCCAGAAATCTTCAATCAAATCTTAACTGTTCAGGCATTCTGTTGAATTGTCGTTTCCCAAGAGAAATCGGCGCAATGTATTGAGGGCAACGGATTTGTCTTAACTCCATCATCAACTTCAATGAATAAGGCATATTTTTCTTCCAAAGTTAAGGTTTTTTTACTTTTAGAACTCATTCTAAAATACGCGCTTTAATCTCAATCTACCTTCACAAGAACAAGGACAGTACAGATAACGAATGGTAACTGGAACTGAAGGTGAACCGATGAATCCAGTGAATGGTTTGTCGCGGATTCCAGAATTTTAGCAAAAAGACTTACAAAGAAAGAGACAGCATTTCAAGGAGACAATAAAAGGGAGGGTTCGGTACTATGGCAGTGTCGCCTGTAGATCCCTCTTTGAACCCCTGGAGATTTCAACAAGTTCAAAACCGGTAATTAGATGATGTGAAACATATGGCATATCCATCGTCCTGCTAGCCCCCCCCCCCCCCTTCCCTATCAACACTTCACATCAGGAGGATTCTTCATGTTTGAACTGTCCTAGGAGTCAAATAACTCGAGTGGAAACATACGCCCCTTATTGAAGTCTTTTAATCACTGCAGGAACGTATACGTGAACTTGACAATAGGTTTGGATCTGGTTAGTTGGAGAGGGGGGAGCAGCACAGATTAACCGGTTTTAAGTAGTTGGTGAAAGTAGAAAATTGTCGCAAACGGGCAAAACAGCCAAATACCTAGAGGCGAACTAGTATACTGGGTCTGTGTTTGAAGGCATTTTGGGAAAACGAAGTTGATAACAAGTGAAAAACGACTTGTTCGTTTTACAGAATGGAAGTTTGAACGTTAGGGACTTCAAATACGAGTTCGACTAATCCGATAGTTTGCAATAAGCGTGTTCGTCTTAAACAAAGAAAATAATGTTATTTGTATGTACAGTAGGACGGGGATCGTAAATGTAGTTCGTTTTAAGCGTGTTCGAATTAATGAGGTTCGTCTGTATATGGATTTCAGTTTATAAATTTTTTTGGAATTGAATAGAGAATTTCAATGCCGAAAATATTAATTTCTTCATAAAATATTATAGACATGAGCAACTTGATACAGGGTGGTTACAAAATTCAGGGAAAAAGGTCTCTGAGAATTCCCTGACAGATTTTTAAAAAAATCCCTGACTTTACAGTAAACTTTTTTTCAAAGTTTTTCAGTTGTGTAGATTAAATAGAACATTTATGCCAAGGAGATAATATGCCAATTTTTTTAAAAATAGTTTTGACAGTAATGAAAAGTAATTCAGTAATTGTTAATTATTATTTAATTTGTTAAAATTTATTTAAACATTTTTTTACATTCAACCATATTGCCAAAAATAAAATAAAATATGAAATTAATATCAACAAACCTTTCCACCTGAGGCTAAAGTGGATCCTCCTTCTTCATAAGTTAGGCAAGACACTGCAGTTTTATGGCCAATAAATGACACAACACTACTACCTGATCGTAGATCAAATATCTGAATCGTTCCATCAGCATATCCAACGGCAATGTTTCTTTGGTGGGAATCAGCAACGAGACAGGTAACAGTTGATTTGTCACCATACAAAATCAGTGCCTGAAAATAAAATATGGCGATATTTTTCACTAAACAGTTTATGGCAAATGCATTAAACAGAAATTTAACAAGTGGTTTAATTTCAGAAATCTTATACAAGATGATTTGAAAGAAATAGCTGAACACAGTTTGAGAGTGCTTCATTTGAAAGACTTTATACAGCAGGCAAGCAACAAAATGCTCCGAATTTGGCATTGTGTGAATCAATTCACCAAAATGCAGGGTTCATACTCATTTTCAGAAAAAATAATTCCGCGAGTTTTCCAGAGTTGTGTTTTCCATTGTGGAGAGTTAATTACTTTAAGCAAGAATTTATTTTAATTATTTTAGCAAGCCATAAAAATATTGTCAAACCATGATTACACAAATTCTTCCATTAACATGAAAAAAGTCTTTTTTTTCCCTTTAAGAATATTTTTCTGCAAGTCTGTTGTCAAAGAATTCTGCAACTTTAATTCCTTGATTTAACCCTTTAAATCCCATGGAGTCAGTGTTGTGGGTTTCACAAAACCCCAATGACTTTCCATTCATAAAAACTGGAAATGAACTCGCCCGACTCGTTCTCCTGTCTGCCACTCCTGGGATTGCTGTGGGGGGTCACTGTCGACCATTAAAAGATCATTACTATATGTATACAGCCTGCAATAGGGGTGTGCGTTGGGTCATCTGCTTGATATGTCAGAGAATTTAGTTGGCGTCTTATCAATGAAACAAACGCCACCGCTAAGTACATGACAAGATTCGCATAAAAGAAAAGTCTCTGACTATCTTACTCCATGTCCAAAGGGTGGGGCAGTTTGACATTGAGTACTTTAAATCCATGTCTCCCCTCTACATGCCCCACAATAGCCTATTGTTGAGGACCGTCACGCTTTAAACAACTAAGGCAGGGCAGTTCCCCTCACTTGGAAATATACGGTTTACCCCTGCAACCGCCCGAAAGGCGGTTAGCTGGGAAATTCTCTACAAGGCGGTATAGGGCGGGTTGGGATTTAAAGTGTTAAGGTCAAACAAATAGCACCGAAGAGTAGAATTTTTTTCCATGTTTTAGGGAGGATTTTTCAATTTTCCCTGATAATTACATGAGATTTTAAGGCTGACTTATTTTCCCTGAGTGCATAAAACAGTTCACTTAGACCCCGCTATCCTGGTGGTCAAATTCGGTGTGTACCTAATGCAGGTTGGTGCACATTAAATCAGTCGTGGCCTCAATGTCCTCTCGTTGGTGTGGTGGGTTGGAGAGAGGGGTTTACACTGGAAGATTTCGATATCATATTCTTCTAGATACTCAAAATTACGAGACGTATTTGGTTGTGTTAAGCACAAGTGTGGCAGAAATAGACAGTCGAAGATCCAAACAAACAGTTCACTTAAGTTGTTTCAATTAATTCTTTATGCAGACCTAGGATTAATTGACATAGACATGTGCAGTATCTAAGCCTGAGTGGTATGGAAACAAGTCATAAAACACAAAGGTTTAAAAGTAACTCTTTCCCCACTACATAGCAGCAAAACCACATACGGTCTATTCCTAGTTAACACGAAAATATTGACAAGCAAATACAAGGTTCCCACTCAAATCACAGAATGAAAATCAATGACTTTTAACGACCTAAATAAAGTTTTTTAAGCACCTACATACCTTAAGCACCTACCCACTACATAGCAGCAAAACCACATACAGTCTATTCCTAGTTAACACGAAAATATTGACAAGCAAATACAAGGTTCCCACTCAAATCACAGAATGAAAATCAATGACTTTTAACGACCTAAATAAAGTTTTTTAAGCACCTACATACCTTAAGCACCTACCCACTACATAGCAGCAAAACCACATACAGTCTATTCCTAGTTAACACGAAAATATTGACAAGCAAATACAGGGTTCCCACTCAAATCACAGAATGAAAATCAATGACTTTTAAGGACCTAAATGAAGTTTTTTAAGCACCTTTGAAAATTGGTTTACAGGAACTATGTTTATATATAAATTTTTAATAAAGTATATTTTACCTAAAAAGTTGCAGAAAAATTCAATATTATGTATGTGAAGTATTAATAAAATTGAAATAAAATTTTTACTGAAATATGCTAAAAATATTAAGTATATGGGAGGAGTAGATCTCACATAGCATGTAATTTTCTCAATTACTGAATTTCCTTTTTAACTAAATATATAAAACAATGGAAAATATTTGGGGAGGGGTTTGAATTTTATACATCTTCCTTCCTAGCATACAGCATAATAGGAAAGATCTTCACAAACTAATTAAATTACTTTGTAAGAAAATATTACTTAACAAAACCTTCTTCACCAATACTGCTCTCGTGTGTTCCTCTCACAAAGTAAAGAGTTCAAAACTCAGTGCAGGCTCTTCCGTTCAAATTATACTCCACCAATCAGCAAATATGAATCAATAGATGTACAAGTTGGTGCATGCATAATACAAATATGTCAGAGAATTCCGATACGGTGTGGATAAGTGGCGGTCCTGAAGGGATAGCAAGATTGAGTCGTATTTTTATCAATTTTGCAGTTAAGCACGCAATGTCCACAAAAATTAAGGACCTCTAAGCATTTTTAAGGACTCTTAAGCATCTCTAAGCATTTTCAAGTGCTTGAAAACAAATTCAAAAATATTAAACACTTTTTTTTTACTAAAGTTTTCGTGATTAAAAATATATACAGCCTTTAAGTTTAAATTGAATATTTTAAATTAATCTTCTTTTTAATGAAATTAAATGAACAATGAAAACTCTTATAAGTTTTCATTATTCTTGCTACACAGTAAAAACGAGCTGCACGTTTCCCTTTATGATTACTTAACTTTCGATTTGTGAAACAAATTAACTAAGCACATTTTACCGACAAAGTAGATGAGTACTTACTTATTACAGGGTGGCCACAAAATTCAGGAAAAAAGGTTCCCTGATAATTCAAACTTTTTTAAAATTTCCTGAACTGTTCCAGGTTTTCCAAGTGTGTCAAAACCTTGATCAAATCGAACATGTATGCTAAAGAAATAATACGCTCATTTTTATAAGAATAGTTTTGGAGGTGGTGAAAAGTTTAAATTATTTCATAACATTAAACTTCTATAGATTATTCACCACAGTTCCCCAGGTAAATGGCGTTAAAATGCGGGTGAACGAGGAAACATACCTTCAATACAATAGAAAACTTCCCCGATTTTTGTGAAATTTAAAAAAAATTCCTTGACATTCCCTGATATTTTCCAGATATTCCCTGATATTTCCAGACTATCGCAAAACAAAGAAGAACCCAGTAAATTTTTTTATAGAAAAATTCCAGAAATTGAACTTTGTTGATAACATTTTTTAAAATCAAAAAGTAATACAAATTCAAAGAAAAAAGTAGGTGACTCGTAGTCACTACAGTAGAAACTAAAGTAGTTTCACAGTCTAACACCAATAAAAAAAATTGCAACAGTCGAAGGGGATAGGGCTCCCACTCACTCAGAAAGATTTGGACAGGGTTCCCACTCAAATCACAGAATGAAAATCAATGACCTTTCAATGACTTTTAAGGACCTTTGAAAATTTGTTTTCAGGCATTATGTCGATATATAAATTTTTAATAAAGTATATTCTACCAAAAGAGTTACAAATTGGTGGATGCATAATACAAATACGTGGGAAAATTCCGATATGGTGCAGATAAGTGGCGGTCACGCAGAAATAGCAAGTCCGACTTGAAATTTTTATAAATTTTGCAGTTGGACAACATCTGCAAAAATTAAGGACTTTTAAGCACCTCTAAGCATTTTAAAGCACTTTCAAGGCCTTGAAAACAAGTTCAAAATTATTAAGCACTTTTAATGACTTCCAATGACAGTGGGAACCCTGTTGGAGCAGGTAAAATCAAGTTTTGGAGCAGAAAAAATGACTTTTGGAGCAGGTAAAAACAAGTTTAGTAGCAGGAAAAATGCCCATTGTAGCATGTAAAAGCAACTTTTGTAGCAAAAAAAAAAACTTTGATGCAAAAATACTCGAGACAAATGTCACCAACTCAGAGTCGCAAATCTCGGGAATATCTGCTATTACATTACCATAGACTTAGGCGAAAACGAATATAACACCAATGTAAATATCGCGAATAGCATCCACCATACCATCACAATCTCGGTAATATCGGCACAAAATCACAGTAATATCGTATTTTTTTAAGTCACCATACAGTGTCGCAAATCTCGGCAGTAGCTGCTATTACATCAGAGTAAACTTCATCGAAAATGACTACCACACTTGCGTAAATGTCAGCGATAGTGCTTACAATACAGTCGAAAATCTAGACAGAGGATATTACGTAAGTTGGAGACTCAGCAGAAATCACCATTGCAAAAACGTACATATCGACACAAATGTCGATAATATTTACATTTTCTCGGTAAAGTTTGTGCAAGATTCGGTAATATCGGATGTTAACATCAGCGCAGCACTCTTCGAAAATGACAGTCACACCAACAAAAATATCAGCAATAGCGCCGAATAAACCGGAGCAATTCTCAACAACACAGGTAATATATCGGAGAAAGACTCGACGAAAATGACCATCACAATAATTTGTAATAATGCCCTGCATTAGTGTCGCAAATCATCGCAGTAACATCGACATTTTCTCAGTAATATCGGGGCAAATATCGGATATGACAAAATTGTAGCACTCGGCAATATTTACTATCATACCAACGAAAATATCAGCAATAGCGTCGAATTAACTGGAGCAATTCTCAATACTACAGAGCTATTATATCGATGAAACAATCGGCAAAAATGACCGTCGTAACAAAATAAAACTTGACAATAATGTCAGCATTAACGTCGCAAATCATCATTTCACTCGGAGAAAGTGAATATCACACCAACGTAAATATTAGCGTTAGCGCCGAATATACCGGAATATTTCTCAACAATAGCGATATTACAGCGGCGAACAATATCGAATCTCTACGCGCAAAAAAAAAAAAAAAATATCGCGTTCTGGCGCAAATATAGCTAAAATAAAGCATTTGGAGCAGCTTGGAGCAGATTTTTGTATTTGGCGTAGGTCTGAGACCCCTGCGTATAATTCCATAGGGTTATACGTATTAAATCATCGACCTTTTTCAAAAACCTATAGAAACGTTTTTTCTCTCAATCGTTTAAAATCTATGAAACAAGTGATTTTGTAAGAAAGTACATTCGCTAAGGTATACAGAATATTTTATTATGTTAAATATACAGAAAATGTTAAAGGAAATTTTCAAACCTTCTCTTTCGTTCGTAAATTCCACACATAAATATTTTCACACGCCGGAACTGCAAATAAACTATCTTTCACTAATAATCCATTCAGTTGTAATGGAATTATATTAGCAGTTGAACTTCCGATCACTCCAAATACATCTCCAGGAGAAAAGCGTAAATACTGTTTAGTTGTCATAATAAAATCATAAAAATGGTTTATTTTGCTACACAGAGGGAATTAAAAAAACACGTGTAAATCACCAAAACACAAACGGTGCGATCTGGTTTGATTCAAAAGGATTGCCAGATTCGATTCTGGATTTTGTTCAAAGTGTTTTTAAATGATTTGTTATCAATGAAATTATTAATTGAATGTGAGTATTAACTCTTCTTACTTAATTATTTTTCATTT
The DNA here is from genome assembly GCA_963978545.1 of Linyphia triangularis. Classification (NCBI taxonomy): domain Eukaryota; kingdom Metazoa; phylum Arthropoda; class Arachnida; order Araneae; family Linyphiidae; genus Linyphia; species Linyphia triangularis. The sequence continues at coordinate 78,474,693 of OZ021728.1, read as the reverse complement.
ACGTGAGTTTTTTAAGGAAATTAACGTTTAATTAGCATAAGCGATGGGTTAAAAACTCAGTATTAAAGTTATGATGTCATGTTTATGACGCATTACTCTTCCATCCAACAAAAATACAGATATCTGGCAACGAATTCACAGACTGCAAATACAGAAACTTTTAACTAATGTGTGGTTGTCTGCTAGATTTTTAAAAGTAATTGTGGTGGTTTTCTTTATATTATTCTTATTATTTATACAAAGAAATTGTAAAAGCTCACAGATATTTAAAGTCATGCGATGTTGGACTTTTCTAAATTTTTCCTTATCTTGTAATCAAGTAATCACCAAAGCTATTAGTATGCCATTATCGGTTGTCATTAAACGAGTTGCGACATCAAGACACAATTGTAGAAATTATCGTTGTTAAAAGTTAGTCTTCTAAGTTTTCCTTAGAAAATCAAAATGGCGAGTGCGTATAGTGCAGCTTTATCTTTTTATATGTAATCACTTAAATGTGTTTTAATTATTTTAAAGACGTCGTAATCCTTTAAACATAATGCTTCAATGTTTAAATATTTTTTAAATTTCACAGTTTTTTCTTTGGCTAGTTTGCTATTATTATTGTTGTTTGGATATAGTTAAGTTTTACAACTGAAGTTTTTTTCAATTGTTTCTATGTTGTAAATTTTATTATTTAATAATATACATTCAAAATTTGTAGCAACATTATGTAGTTTACATCATTATCGCTGTCATTACATTAAGGAATATTAAAGTAAAGGTATTAGTGCACTGTATTTATATTTCGTGATAAAGTTTTATGAATTTTTTAATAAATTTTTCAATTGTTATATTTTTTTATGTAATTTGACACGCATAAGGAATTTCCCTAATGTTATAGAATTTTTTAAATGTAGGCCATGTTTATGTGTTTAAACATATTCCAACTTTAGTTTAAAATTATGAAATATATTTATTCTTATATTGACATTATTTTTATAGCTGAGGAACAATGCAAAGTAGATCTATAAAGAACATTGCAAGTTTATTAATTTCTATTTCTCGTTCAAGACAAAGTAATTTTTCTCACATATCTGGAAAACATCTTTATCTCAAGGTGAGGATTATTTGAATTACATATTTTAATGACAAAGACTGTGAAAGTAATATTAAGTGTGATTGGGTATTTATTGTTATATTTTAATTTTGTTTTAGTTTTTCAAAAGCTATAGAACACATGCAGTTTCAAATTGCATTTTATCATTTCTGCCTGGCTTGTTTTTAGTTAAAGCTATATCCAAGATGGAAAAAAAAGGTTTGTCTACCTGAATTATGATTTTTTTAATAGCAAACAAATAAGAAAATTTACATTAGCTTTAAACAATGACTTAGTCATTGAGAAATTTATGCATGGTGTCTACTGAAGATTGTGAATTCGTTTTCCTCATTCAACTTATTGTTAAAATCTTTCTTAGATCAGATAAATGTACAAACTACAACTTTAAAAAATGGATAACTATTTATCTCTGGCATTGATAACACAAATTGTTTCAAGTCCTACCCTTCAAACTGCATTGTTAAGCCAACCAGTCACAGTCAGTAGACAGAAAAATTCCATTGAATTTGCTTTAAATGCAATAGACACACAGACATTTAGGTGACAAATTGTCTTTTGTTAATAAAATTGCAATTGTATCTTGAATCTAAAAATTTCCCCTGAAAGAAATATAAAATGACAGAATACTTAATTGATTAACTTCAGTCAACCTTCATAATGTCACTTTATTATCATACTTGTTTGTAGGTGAATTGATATACATAGTTATATGTTATTTTTCTTTTAAAAATATTTTTACACCAATAATGTTAAGGAAAAAATCATTCACTTTCATTTTAGTTAGTTTAATACATCCATACTTATTGGATTGGAGGGAAATGTGCAAAATATGCAGTAACACTCTAGTCGCAGGTATTTATTCAACACGATACTTGCACACCAAATGGAATTGCATAAAATAAGTTAAACATAATATCTATGTTACTAGTATCTGGAAAAATTCCTCTCATGCTTTTATTTTTTTAGATTCACTGTTATATGTACATTGAGAAGCTATGCATCAAGTTTTGTGCATTAGATTAAAATTATATTGATTTGGCATCTGTATTCTAGTGAAGAAATAATGATTTCTTTAGAAGATTGATAATTTTTTGTTAATTTAATAATTATTTTTTTAACAAGAAAAAGAGGATAACTTGTTAATATTATTGCCTTCAATTTGTTACTATTCTAATTTTGTTATAAATATTTTTACTATATCAATTTGAATTATAATAATGCATTAGATTGATATCTTTTTTAGATTCCCAAAAAGTGATTAAAGAAGCTGATAATCTTTATGACGATGCTAAGTTTGATGAATTATATTTAACCTTGGAGGCTCATCGGGATAGTGATGATCCTGAAATTTTGTGGAGGCTGGCTCGTGCCATCTTTGAAAAATGCAAAACAATTCAGGAAAGCAATGCAAAACAATCTTACTATGAAGATGCTTTACAGCTTGTGGATAAAGCTTTAGAAATAAATGAGAATTGCTGGGCCGCACACAAGGTAACTGCATTACATGGCTATACATAAAAACTCTTCAGTAGATAAAAATAGTTTAAATTCAAAGCAGATGTTTTTTTTTATTTAACAAAAATATTATAACATTAAATTCTATTTGAAGATAAGTCAATGTCCTAAAATAAATTTTTTTTCTGGATATTAACGAAAATGTTTCAATAACAGTTTTATTTGATTGTATAAATTCAATTATCATTTGAAATATATTTATTTAAAATGATAGTAAGTTTTTTTTTTTTTTTTTTTTTTTTGCTTGTTCCAAACAATGAACCGATATATTTGGTTAACTTGAGAATTAATGTAACTTTTGAAAATCTTACTGAAAAAAATTTAAATTATTACATTTTAAATGTTATGCAAGAATGTGTGTTTGAAAATTGCTTATTTACCTGTAAAGAATTTTAATCTAGGAAAACTTAAAAAAAAAAAAAATTATATCCAGTTTAGCTTATTATAATCAACCAGATGTTCCATCTGTTCTTGTTAATTGAATTGATAAATTATTTGCGGTTTCTTTTCAGTGGCGTGCAATTTTATTGGATTATGTTTGGCAAGGTAAGAGTACAAAAGGCAGAATAATTCACAGCTTTGACATAAGGAAACACATGGAGGTAAATATGCTGTATATCTAATAACAATAAACCTCTTTCATTGAATATTCAGTAATTGACGTTTTTTCTTGTGTTAATGTTGCTAAGCCATTTTTATAAAATTAGGTTTTATGTAATCACAATAATTAAGCTCTTAGTATTTTTTTTCTATTGTAAAATAATTCAAATAACTAATTGAACTATGACTTAATATTGTAGCGTGCTGTTGAACTTAATCCAGGAGATAGCACTGGATACTATTTACTTGGAAAATGGTAAAACTTATGTTTTGTTTTTAACTAAAAACTTAATCAGAATAATTATATATATTTATTATTGATAACTATAATAAATTCATTTCAATGACTACATTATCTAATCTGGATATCAATCTATAAGATTTAAATATGAACATAAAAGTTTAGGTATGAAAGTGGGTAAAGTTATAAATTTCACAAATAATATTTATTTACATGACATTAATTTTAAAATTTGTTTATAAAAGAAATGTTTTTCTGAGGTTAAAAAAATAAACTGAAATTTCTACACTAGAACCAATTTTTTTAACAATAATTATGTTAGTAACCAAAAAATTTAAATGTAGGTGCTATACATTTGCCGATATGCCTTGGTATCAGAGACAAGTTGCTGCTGCAATATTAGCATCTCCACCAACTTCTACTTATGAAGAGGTATGTAAATAAATTGCTCTCCTTATTTAAAAGTCATTTCATTTTGTGTATCGGAAGAGTTTTCTGAGCATAAAATGAAATGACTTTGAAATTGCTGATCTAATTTTAATTCGATGTCTGATTTGGTAAAAAAAATTAAATAGTATATTTTTACATTGCTTAAAATATTCCTTTATTTCTATTTAGGCTTTACAGTACTTTGAAAAGGCTGAAGAGTGTAAGTTTAATCTTTGTAGCTGTTTTATTTTTAAGGAATTGTAACTTTAAATAATGTGACATAAAGTTAGGGCAGTTTAAAACACTAATTTAAAAATAGTTCAAATGTGTTTGAACAGAGTAAAAAAGAAAATTGAATTATTCGTCACTGATGACCAGTAGTGTAATTGCTATGGTCATCAAGATTCCAAAGTGCCACAATCAGTGTGCATGCGATAAAATTCATTTTGTTCGTATTTATCCTGATAACTACGAAATATTTACTTTATTTTACTGCAACAATTAAAAGATTGAACAAATGAAAAGCTACTTAAAAAGCTAAACAAATTTTAAAAAGCTATTAAAACATAAAATGATTATACAGGTTTAATAATCATTCTAATGTACATTAAATTAAAATTTTTACGCTTATACTTATGCATGGTTATATTATATGATGTCGTTATACGAAATTGTAATTTATTTATCAACATATCACGCCCTTGCTACAAAATTGATTCAACTCAAATTTCAATGTTTTTTAGTTAACTCATTAAAGATAACTTTGAAATGGATAAAATTCATTGTTTTTATCTTTTACCTTGTTTATTTAGATCATTTAAACTGTATTGTGAGTTTTTAAGATTTTTAAAAAATTATTATGATTTTTAAAAATCACTTAGTAGAACCACAATCACAATTTATTAGCAAAGAAGAAAACTAAAATGTCAATTGGCAAATTTTCTTACCAACCGTCGTTAATGGGTTAAAGTGTGTATAGAATCACACACTACATGAAGAACTGCATAAGTCACCTTCAAGTACACGCAATCTGTGAAACTGTACACACTTTTATTCAAAATGAAGTATTTTAAGTTGTGTCACTTTTGTAGCAAGGATACGATTTCTTTATTAAAGTAGTGTTTTTATTCTATACTTGTCAATGTAGAAGAATGAAAATGCTTATTTTCAACATTGATAGTACTTTTCAAATTATTTGTACTTAATATCAAAAATAAGGATTTCAAAATATTTTTTCAGTACGGCCTTTGTTCTACAGTATGAACCTCCTTATGATTGGCAAATGTTTATTGAATCTGAATGAAAAAGATAAAGCTATTGTATTCTTGAAGCAAGCTAAGGACTATCCTATTAAGACAGCTGATGATAAAGAAGTAGGTAGAACTAGTATTTGAAGGTTCAAAATTGCTATTAGGGAGGGGTAGGAATATATAAATCATTCATTCTCAAAACAATAATTAAAAAATATCATTAAAAATCTGAAATTCTGGTAAGAGTGAAGCTATGTATATTCTTCATAGGAAATTACATTTGTTCAATGACCATAATAACCTACAGGACTTGGCCCCAGTTTAGGAAGTAAAACACAAATGTTTCCTAACATTGAACAATGATTTTGACCTGCTTAATCATTACATTAGGGAAAATATTTAATTTGAAACAGTTTGGATTTGTCATATAATTAATTTCAAAAGAAAAGTAGGAGAAAGTATGTGTTAGTTTTTTCAATTACATTATAATTCTGGTATCTATATTGAAATTTCCATACTTCTATTTTGATCCAGTTTTCATATTTCCATTTTGAATATAAAAAATTTGTCAATTTGGTAATAATTATTTTGACAAATTTCACCAAGTTGGCGATATTATTGAAAACTTAAGTAGTTCTAGTTTAGACTGACAAAATTGACCTAAAACCCAGAGAGAAGCTTTTGTATAAAATCATTGAAAATGGTGCAGAAACTAGAATAAAAACTAAATTACATTGGATCTTTGAACCATGACATGACCCGGCAATATCATTGTTGGATAAAGATGTTGACTGTTGTGGAAAACTGGTATCAATTATTAAAAAAAATTTTTTTTTGCAAGTTCATTTTTACAGGAATTTCAGTTGTAGGGATGTTAAGAACACCAAAAAAGGCATTACCACAGAAATCTTCATCCAAATCATAGATGCACTTTTTGGCAATTTCAGAAAAACCTAAATTTTTCAAGTCTTATGCACATGCATGATTTTGAAAAATTGGATCAGAAGCTCCTAAGACGTAATGATCACCAAAACATTTAATTGATTTTTTATAATGTATGATGATAAAAGCATAAATATTTCAAATTCTATGTTTTTCAGTCTGGTGCATAGGGGAGTGCAATATTTCCTACAAATAGACACATGTGCATTACCTGTACATGAAGAATTACGGTAGTTATCACACACTACTACTGTAGTTATCGAATTTCTGTATTGGTGATAATTTGAAATTTTTAGCTAAAAATAGTTGAAAACTTTATCCTGCATGCAGAATGACATACTTTACTTGACGATTATTAAAATTTTGAAATTACTTTTATTTCAGGCACATGAGGAAGCAGAAAAGACTCTGAAGGGCTTAAATGCTTTATAGGGGTGTGACGATAATACAATTCGTATGACGAGAATATTTACATTTTATTAAAGTTCTATTTTTATAAAAAATAAAAAAAAATTAATATACTTTGATATTTTATGATTTAGTTCAAGTTTTTGTGTCTGGTTTTAAGATACACATATATGCACACATTGACATGATTTAAAATATTTTTTAACAGGATTAACCATTAATTTATTTTTTATTATGAAAAGCTTCATTTAATAAATGCACACCATTTGTATGATACAAATAATAACAAACTAATAACTAGAGTAACATTTATTAATAAGGCATTATATTGGTCAACCATTCCAATTAGAATTCTAAACATTAACATTTTTTAAAATTTGTTAATCACTCGGATGAAAAATGACAATAAATTAATAATACAATGAAAGATGAACATTCATGTAGATGTTTATATTATAAATTATCTATTGAGCTGAAAATTATTGATAAAGATTAAATTTTACAAATTTTCCTTCGTAAGGAGTATAAAATTATCGATGTCTTTTGCAAAAGTACCCATAAGTTATAAAATTTTAATTTGTTATTTACCATCTTATTTTGTATACTGCTTATTTTAATTTACATATACTAACAAAACTCTAAATTTAATACACATGCATATTTTTATGATTATCATAATCTCAAAACTTTATACTATAATTTTTAGTTTTTGCATTGAGTTCAAAATGAAGCAGAATTTGATTGTTCCTTTCAGATTAATAAATTATAAAACAGTTAATATGTTTATCCAATTTACAAAAAACAATTTAACTGCTATAATAGAGTTTATTAATTTATATGAAAACTAAGTCATTTAGAAATCCAAATACACAAATCAATTAAAAGTACACATTCCTGATTATGATTTAATTTTTTTAATATAAAATGAGTTTTAAAGTTTTTGTATTGAATTGAAATTGTGAACTACTTAACACATTCGCTGCCGCTGGCGCGTCAGCATGGCGCTACCTCCCATGCCGGCGACGCTCTGAGACGACGATCGAGTATGATAAGTAAACTGCTTTATTTTTAGTTCGGATTTGGAGGTTGAACGATGAGGTTTTTGAGGCACGTTAGTGAAGCATTATTTTTAGTGCTTGTTTTTTTCCCTTTTTTCTGGTTTTACTATTAAAATATAAGGAACGTTTTTAATCATTAAAACATTTTTTTAAAATTCGGCTTCTGAGGATGGATATATAAATTTTGGTGGCAGCGAATGTGTTAAAGAAGCTTGAAAATATAAAAATTGAATGTACCAGTACTGTCTAAACATTTAATAGGTGGTTTATGATTGCGATTCAGAATTGCATTATTATACAACATATAGTAAAAATTTCAACAACAGAAACTGGGAATTATCACAATAACATACCAGAAGTTAAATTCAAAAGATTTATCTCAATACAAGTATATATTTTACAGCCAAAAAGGCATTAAAATGGAAGTAAAATTGTAGATACAAGGAACAGAACAGTAATATATAAATTTCATGAAATATAGAGCTTAGAATTACATTAAAATATTTTAATAAATGTTGAAATGGAATGTTTTTATGCAAATGTAATAATCAACAATATTACACTAAAAGACACTGGACAGTTCCTGAGCCAAAACACTTTGATTTATATTAGTTAAAATCATCTTTATTATTTAATCAAAATATATCACAGCATTATCAACATCATATTCATGTTAAAAGTATTTGTTCATTGTAATATAATCGGTTATTTTTGCATAACTTATTAAGCGAATAAAAAATATATAAAAATTCTAAAACTATATGGCACATCCTAGCTAATAGATTACATAATCAATACTAATCTAAAACAGGATATTGCAGTTAAAAAGTAAAATATGTACACATACAACATGGAGTGCGAAGTGTTATGTAAAAACTAGAAGTCGAGGGACACTGCTTAGTCCTTTAGAAGGCTTCTCCCACACAGCCACAGTTCCACTTTCATTTGAAGCAAACAGGTGTTGATTGTCGGCAGAAAATACAATGCTAAAAATATTAAAATTGCTTATAAAGCTGGCACTGTAAAAGTGAGCATCTAATTTAATTATGAGATGATTTTTTTTATAAATGAAATTTTTTTATGAAAAATAAACTATAAATAAATGAAAGTTAAGGAAGTAGTTTAATGATAAAAAGTATAATAACAATGGGGATGAACTTAAAGTTAATTTGAAACGTAACTTACCATTTTATTGGAAGATGAAAGCGATCATAAGTTATCTCTCTAACAGGCTTTAAATCCCAAGAACTCCAAAGACTGAAAATAAAATGGATTTAAAACTAATTACATTTGTAAATACTTCATATTAACTTCGATTTTGTGGGTATGTGTGTTGATGGCAGGAAAATCTGCGGAGGCCTAATTAATCCTCTTGCCGTCATTCATTCGGACTGAAACTTGGCAGATAGATTTCATGTCGATACATTCCCTCAAATTTTGGGGGCTACCACTGTCATTACAAGGTCGCTTTTATGGAATACTAATAAACCAACTTACCGCCATCCAATCGCACTGAAATAGCATTTAACTGATCATTGAAGAAACTTTTTCTTATTAGCAAAATTGTTCCAATAAATAAATAAAAATGTTTTAATCAGAATAAATAAAAGATATTTCAATGTGAGTGCATAAATTCACATTCATTTTTAATGAATAAATTTTGAAAAGTAGTTTACTGCATATTTTGCTGATAGAGATGGTGTTTGCATCTAATTTTAAATATTAAAAACAAGTACACGCTGTCATTTGAAACGGCGCTATGTTAATGAATATAAAAATTGGCAATGCATTTAAAGGATTTATATTAAAAACTTTGTTTTTATGGTTTATATTAGTATACCCTTAAAATATCTAAAACATTGAATTAGATTTGAAAAATAGCAATTAATTGCATTCATTCGAGTATTTTCTGTAGTATTTATTATATTTTTCTAAAAAATATTCTATATATATATATATATATATATATATTGTTGCACAAATTGTCTGTATATATTGTAAATAGTGACGTATTATTTCAAAATTCTATTGTAATTTATTTTTATCTTATTTTATTTATTAATTAATAGCGATTATACAAGTTAGAAAAAGGTGGCAACACCTAAAGTAATCGAGAAGTTTCGAGATATTTCTTTTCTATGAATTGGCTGGAAATTTCGAGAATGTCTCACGCGCTTGTATATAAAAGACTGGAGAACGGGGAAGTTTTCAGATTGACTTCGGATTTCGTTGAAAGCTGATCGCTTTGTTTACCTATTGGAGTGAGCTTGTATAATCGCTGAATTCGAAGTTATTTTTGTTGAAGCTTGTGTTGAAGCTTGAGAGTAATTAAACTGTTGCCTGTGAATAAATTTTGTGAGTTTTCTGAAGAGAGAATAAATACTTTTAAACCGTGAAAACAGTGCCATCATTGCCTCAGTGGAAAAATTCATAACAGTGGTGTCAGAAGTGGGGTCTCGTAATTTTGAATGCCGACAACTAGAGGAATGATGGAAGACCAAATGAAACAATTAATGGAAATGATTGCTGGAATAAAAGCCGGACAAGAATCCACGGCCGCTGAAATGAAAGCCGAAATAAAAGCCGGACAAGAATCCACGGCCGCTGAAATAAAAGCCGGACAAGAATCAACCGCCGCTACAATCGCCGCTGGTCAAGCGCGTCAAGAAACGACAAATGCCGAACTCGCTGCTGCAATCGCCACCTGCCGAGAATCCACATCAGCAGCTATAATTGGGATTAAAGAAGAAATGCAATCCGAACTGCCTACAATGGTGGAATCTACGATAATAGAGACTACTACCAGTGTTCTACAATCGGTAAAAGAAGATGTTCTGAGTGAAGTAAGAAAAGAAATCAGTGAGAGTTTTGAGGCGGTTAATGGGAAAGTTGACTGCTTGGGAGAAAAGGTTTCTACAATGAAAGGAGATCTTGTGACTGTGAGGAATGAAATCGAAGAAAAGGTTTCCACCATGAAAGATGAACAGGAAAAGTTTCATGACGCTGTTGAAGAAAGGCTACGGAAAATGGAAACGCGTGAAGCTGTGGCCATAGCTTCACCTAATTGGGATAACGCTTCCATCCCCTTTATGGCGCCGCGCTCTAACATCATAGTGGCCCTTTTTGATGGGAAGTCGTCTTGGCGCGTTTATCAAACGCAATTTGAAATGATTGCTTCTGCGAATGGTTGGGACGATACTTCGAAAGCTTTCCATCTCGCAGCATCTCTTCGAGGTGAAGCTGCTGACATTTTACAGACACTACCTGAAGAGAAGCGGGAAGAATTCGTGGCTCTGGCGAGTGCGTTGGAGCTAAGGTTTGGTGAGCAGCATCTGAAGGATTATAACAGACTGCAACTGAAAGTGAGACAGCAGAAGGCCAATGAAACTCTTTAAGAATTGGCATCGGATATAGAAAGACTGTCGCTCCTCGCTTTCCCAGACTGTCCCTCGGACGTACGAGATAACCTGTCTCTTCAGTATTTCGTGGATGCCATCAAAGATCCCGACATACAGCAAGCTACCAGGATGTCAGACAGCAAAGATCTAAAGTCCACCCTCGTCTATGCCATGAGAGTAGAAGCCGCACAGCAAGCTTCTAGGAAAGATCGGCGTTTCGTACGTGGAACCTTGGCAGACGATTCCTCTGAACTTTTCACGAAGAAGTTTCAAGAACTGGAAAACAAGATGGAGCGAATTATGAGAAATATTCCTGGCTCGAGGGATCGAAAAACTAGAGTGGTTTGTTGGCTCTGCAACCGGGAAGGACATTTCAGACGTGATTGCCCTGAATTGGACAGGAGAGGGGACAGACCCTCGTCCGAGCCTCAGCAGTTAAACTAAAGAGCGGCTATCTCGCGAGGCGGAGGTCGCCGTGTAGAGCAGGTGGTGCCCCACTCAGCCTCTATCACATCTCATCCCTTCAAGGAGGAAACCATGGTTTATTCGTGGAGGGCAAGATCAATGGAACTCCCTGTCGTCTAATAGTTGACTCAGGGGCAAATGTAACCATCTTACGGACGGATGTAGCCCGGCGCCTGGACAGCCAACCTCTTTACACGGCGCCTTCAGTTTCACTACAAACTGTGACTGGTGACAAAATTTCTGTGCATGGGAAATTAAATGTCAACATCTCTTTTGGATTTCACACCTACACTCACACCGTTTACGTCGCTGAAATTATTGACCCATGTATTCTTGGATTGGACTTTTTAAAGAGAAATGGAATTACTTTGAATTTCGAGAAAGGCGAGCTTCAAACGGGGAAAGAAGAAGTTCCATTGTTCGGTTTGGACTCGGAAGAGCTGTGCGTATATCGGATTATGGCTCATGAAGACAATGTCATAGAGAATGCTGAAGAGTCCACATCTATGAAAAGTACCTCACCAGCCTCGGAAAGAGAACCGAAGAAAGTGCCGTTGATGAAACCCTCCCCGGAAGTGGTTCATGTGGAAATGGACAAAGTTAGTGAAGAGGGAATCGACATCCGTACTCCTGTTACAAGCATCGAACGGAGGTCCCGGGATCTATCAGCTGCACCCGCGGATGATTCGGACGCAATCTCAAAATCATATAACCAGCAAGATGGGGATCATAAACTTTCACCGCTTCTGTTGGCATACGGGAGTGCAACTCACGAGACCACCGGATTTTCTTCATCTCTAACGATGTTTGGAAGAGACCTTAGGCTCCCCAGCAACCTCCTCTTTGGACAGCCACCGAACACTCCTTCCTCGCCTGTCCAGTATCTAGATGATCTGCAGGCACGTTTGGAAGCCGTACATCGGTTCGCCAGAGAGAGAAACAACATCATGACGGAGCGCATGAGGATCCGGTACTATGCCAAGGCCATGGACCGTTCATTCCAGGAAGGTGACAAGGTGTGGTTAGGGAACCCTAAACGTCGGAAAGGACTCTCCCCTAAGCTCCAGACGAACTGGGAAGGGCCGTATGGGGTCCTTAAGAAAATCAACGACGTCGTGGTGAGAATTCGACGGACACCTTCCTGTAAACCTAGAGTTGTACACTACAATAGGCTAGCCCCATATTATGGTAGAAGTCATTGAATGGCTTAAGGACTTCACTGCCCGGGACGTGCAGTCTTTAAGAAGGGGGAAATGTTGCACAAATTGTCTGTATATATTGTAAATAGTGACGTATTATTTCAAAATTCTATTGTAATTTTTTTTTATCTTATTTTATTTATTAATTAATAGCGATTATACAAGTTAGAAAAAGGTGGCAACACCTAAAGTAATCGAGAAGTTTCGAGATATTTCTTTTCTATGAATTGGCTGGAAATTTCGAGAATGTCTCACGCGCTTGTATATAAAAGACTGGAGAACGGGGAAGTTTTCAGATTGACTTCGGATTTCGTTGAAAGCTGATCGCTTTGTTTACCTATTGGAGTGAGCTTGTATAATCGCTGAATTCGAAGTTATTTTTGTTGAAGCTTGTGTTGAAGCTTGAGAGTAATTAAACTGTTGCCTGTGAATAAATTTTGTGAGTTTTCTGAAGAGAGAATAAATACTTTTAAACCGTGAAAACTGTGCCATCATTGCCTCAGTGGAAAAATTCATAACAATATATATATATATATATATATATATATATATATATATATAAAACAAGCACTATACAAAGTTTTTCATCTGATTTTAGGAGATTTGGAAATTTGTTTTGTGAGAAAATAAATGTGCAAATTACTAATATTTAGTTTATGCAAAATATTTTGAAAAGCCCCATATTGAACTAAAAATTTAACACCTGGTAAAAGATCAAAGGAAAATATCTTTTAGGAGAATATCTTAATGTAACTTGCCAAGTATTTACACATTGTATGAGAACAATTACAAAAAAATCTACCTAATGCAATCAGATAGTGAGAAAAGATCTATTTTCAATAGTTATCAAGTAAAAAAGTAAAACAGCAGAATCTGGAAACCATACAAATGAAACTCGGATGCCTACTGAACCACTAATTTCTTAATCAAGATCCCATTAATAAATAGATCTTAAATACAGAGATGAAATACATTATCTTTTGCTATGTATTTGGAGATTACAATGACAAAAAACCTAAATAAAAAATTTCTGAAATTTGTCCTACTTACCGAACTTTTCCACAGCGAAGTCCTGTAGCAATTAAATTCACTGATATACCTTCAGGTGATGAAGAGTAGCAAATAGCAGTTATAATATCAGATACTTTTACATTACCGACTATTTCTCCATTTATTGTGTGAACCTTCAGAAGGCTACCATCACCTAAATTAAAGTTCAATTTTATCACCGATTTTTTTGTAAACAAAATTATAAGGCTGTTTAATAACAAGGTTATGTTTAATAAGTTTACCAAATAAATATGACATTGGTGGCGCACAATGATATATCCTAATTTCTTAAAGCAACCTGAATTTATATTTCAATCTTTGATTTTGCATACTCATATATTATGGTAAATTGTAAGTATTTAACTTCAAAAATAACATTATGCAATAATATTTTTCCAAGACCTAAAAGTATTTTGTAAACTGACTAAATAAACTGGAGATTATAGCTTCAATTTTGATCCCTACAATTTATCTCTCTCTATATAAGGCAAAGCCTTCACTCATCACAAAATCACTCATTTCCCATATGGTCACAACTGTGAAAATTGGTACATATCAACAACGGTAAACATAGAAAAAGTAAGCTATTCCGATCTTGATTAACCAAAATCTCGGTTAAACGTTCCAAACGAGGGATATTTGAATGTCCCACTTCCAATGTAGTCACAACCTTGCTATTTAGTGCAAATATTAAGAAGGGCAAATAAAGAAAAAATAAGTTATTCCAATATCGATTAATGAATTTTTAAGGGATGAAAAGTCAACGCAACATACCTTTAGTGCAAATATTAAGAAGAGCCAATAATAATAAAAAAATATATATATATTATTATATTGATTAACGAATTTTTAAGGGATGAAAAGTCGAGTAGTAATACAATTACAACTTTGAAATTTAGAACTAAGAGCAAAAATAAACACAATAAACTATTGCAATCTTGATTAACTAATTAAAAAGGGTCAAAAGGGAGTTAAATTCAAATATCTCATTTCCAAAATATTCACAATTATAAATTATGGTACAAATGTCAACAACGGCAAGCAGAGATAAAGTAAGGTATTCCTATTTTGATAAATCAATTTTTTGGGATCGAAATGGGATCAAATGTCTGAAATGTAGAAAACATGAATGGCTTTTGATTGCTAAAATGCACATAGTAAAATTTCGCAGCAAAGCATAGGTATTCAGCTAGTTATACTATATAATACAAGTTTTGTAACAAAGAATAGCATCAAATGGAGGACATAATTTTAGACTGAACAGTGCATATGACAACACAATTTTGAAATTTGAATGATTAAAGACAGTCAAAATTTAATTTAAAAAAATAAACACATTCAGATAATCAATATATTTGGAGAGATAAATTATTTATAAATACACAATTTTAAACACTTGTAGATCAACTATTGAACATGAAAAGCATTTTCCACATAAATTTCCAAATGCAAATAAAAGCTTACTTGTATTACTAGAAGATGCTATATCTCCAAGGGTATCACTTACAGTGACTAATTGAACAGCATCTTTATGCCCTTCTAAGCAATGTACATAGGAAAACCTATAATACAAGATTAATTTAAAAGATTGAATGCTGTAATAAGTGCGATAAGTCATAATTAGATCTTCATGCATCAGAAATTACAAAATTAATGTCCTACTTCCTGTTGTCCATTATATATTATTTCATACACAAAAATGGTGATCAAGTCCTAAGTCGGTCCAGTCTAACTCCTTGTGATCTCCCAATTTTGATCAAGTTGTCTTTATTTTCAGCATTAATTTGAAATCCTTTATTTTCTTTAAATAGTGATAACTGATGATCAGTACAAATCAGATTTAGGTGTCTATCTTGTCAACTGCCCGAAGTTTTTCAATCAAGATGTAAATCTAACAATTAGTTTAATGGTAAATTGAAAAAAGCTAATAAAAAATATGTGAAATTCCCAAACAGAATAGCAAGAAACCCTTTCTAATATTCCAGAAATTTTTCCTCGGTTCCAAGTCAAAATCGCCCTGATTCGCCATTTATTGATATCAAGATAAAAATCAAGATATAAATCAAGATATCAGCATTTAAAAAATGCTGATTGCAGTGCTTGTAAAGGAAAATGTAAATGTTCAGTGATTTTTGTGATATTTGGGAAAATCCCCAGACTTTCACCTAGCTTTAGAAGTTTTACTTTTTCTAGATTCATCCAGGGTTCCCACTTAAATCACAGAATGAAAATCAATGACTTTTCACTGACTTTTAAAGATATAATTGATGATTTTAAAGACTTTTGAAAATTTGTATTCGAGCATCATGTCTATACATATATTTTAAGTGAAATATATCCTACCAAAAAAAGTTAAAAGTTTGTGCATGCGCAATACAAATATATCAGAGAATTCTGTAAGGATAAGTGGTGGTTACACAGGGATAGCAAGTCTGAGTTGTATTTTTATAAATTTTGAAGTTGGGCACACAGCATCTACAAAAATTATGGACTTTTAAGGACCTCTAAGCATTTTCAAGAATTTTTAAGCTCCTCTAAAAAATTTCAAGTATTTTCAAGGCTTTGAAAACAAGTTAAAAAATATTAAGCATTTTAATGACCTTGGGGTTCCTGTTATCAAATCTAGAATTAAAAAAAAACAAAAAAAAACCAGCTATAAATAAACTTTTTATTACCTCTTCCTCGATGTAATTTTTAAAAATATATTTTATTTATGCAATACCTGTTTAAATCCCAGACAACAGCTGATCCATCTTTACTGGCAGATACAAAAATACTAAAAGCTTTACAAATGTAAATAGATGTAATTGAATCCGTATGGGCATTCAGTTGAAGAGGTGGGTGATCTTGAGTCAGAGTTTGCTAATTAAATAATATATTATTACTAAAAATGTACAAAAAGTTATTTATTCTTAAGTCTTATTATTTTAAAAGATTTGCTATTTCAAAAGATGAATCATACAGACATGCACAGAAAAAAGTGTTCCAAAAAGTAGGAAAACATTTGTTTTTAAACTAATAACCAAGTTTGAATAATTAAGTATATAAACTAAAGTTAAAAATTGTAGTTTACACAGAAAGTTAAGCCAAATTACGACGTAAAAAAATAAATAAAACATTCTGGTTGTAAAACAGAATTTAAACAAACCAACTAAGTATTGGTACTAAAGCTTCTTAAAAGTTGTATTTAAGATAAATATAGATGGGTCAAAATGAATACCTCGAGGCAATTGCTATGTAGAACGAGATAAACAATTATTATCTTTTAGATTTTTGAATTAATATCTTTTAGATTTTTGAATTAATATATTTTAGATTTTTGAATTAATATCTTTTAGATTTTTGAATTAATATATTTTAGATTTTTGAATTAATATCTTTTAAGATTTTTTATTTGAGATTATTTATAATACAAATATTTTATTGTCATATACAAGTTTGATAATTTTATTTATATTTGGTATTTTTATCTTTGAACAATTTTCTATTATGCTAAGTCCTTTAAACTTCTCCTCTTGAATTTACCATTCAGAAGTTTAACAGTTTTTAAAAATAACCTCTACATTAATGATAAAAATAATACATTAAAATAATTATTATTCAACATACCTCCACATACAAATAATTTTGACTGATGTAATTTGTTAGGAATTTTGTTCTTTTAACATAACATAAACAATGTACATAAATATATAAACATAACTTACTCCTGAAAGGCCTAAGTACAGAGAATATACACAAATCAATCCTGATGCATGACCAATAAAAAGCTCTTTACAATCTGGAACTGATGCACACAAACATACCTAAATGAATAAATAATAATAATTAAAGAAAAATATTCAATAATTTAAAAAGAAAGATTTTAAACAACTTTATAGCATTAAAAAATGAAGAATTCTTTAAGAACTCGTGCTAGAAAATTATGTTGCTATAGCATAATTAAAAAATTATACAACAGAACCTTCTTAGGAAGCAAGGATCTTATCAAAATTCAATTTTTCCATTATAATAATAGTTTTAAATATTCTTTTATAATATAAGATTTTAATCATATATATATATATATATAGAGAGAGAGAGAGAGAGAGAGAGAGAGAGAGAGAGAGAGAGAGTTATGTTTCTTTTTTTATAAAATAAATTTCACATAATTATTTAAAAGTTTATAATAAATTAGATTATGCTACCAATGTACATTTTATTTTTGAAAATTTTTCATGTTTAAATATATATATATATATATTAGAATTTTAAATCAACACGTCTTGCTATGAGTTAATAAAAAAGATTGATTTTTTTAAAACACTGCCTTTTGTACAAGCTATCTGGGCAGTATTAAAATTATATATTACTTCAAATTATTAGAGATACTTTAAAAATCAAAAGAATTGCTTACAGGATCCACACTGTTGCCTTGAAGCAAAGGCACAGCCGGTTGGTCTCGACATAATTTAATTCTGATAATGCCATCGTTATGTCCCCAACTTACTAAAGCAGCTGACATTATATAAGAAGCACTGGATACATCAGAGCCTAAAAGAGAATGTAATAAAAAACATTTTCTTCAACAAAATGTGTTTATTCCATAAAATATGTAGCTTCTTTAAATATATTTTATTCTTTCTTCAAAGAGAAACTTTACTTTTCAAATATTATTATTTATTTATAACTAGTATTTCAGTTGCACTAGATTCTTTGCACAGCAATGTAAGAAAGTGATAATTCCTATATAAAAAATTATTTTGTACATTACACCTATTTCAAAATTATTACAACTCAAAATCTGTAAAAAGTAAAAAGAAAATAATAATAAATAAATAAGGCATCACTAATAGAAAGAACAAATCAGTAACAAAGCACAACCTGTTATCAGTTCTAGCATACAGATGGAATTTTTTTAATGGACCAAAAGAAAAGCTGTTGCCAGCACTTTCAATATACTAATATCATAATTTGATAATCTATTTTTTCATAGTCACATAAAATGCCATGTTCTCTTTCTTAATTTAGAAACAATATATATATATATATATATATATATATATATATATATATTTAAATGCAAAAGTAGAGAAATATTATTTGGATGATGTGTCGCCGTACAGAAAACTCATTTTTAATAACTCGTTTCAGATAGTTTGATGCCATCTAGACCTTAGAAAACTATATTTTAGCATAGTTATATATATTGAAAAACTTTTTTTAGTGTGTTTTGTAAAATTTTCAGTTAAGACATTTTTTATTTTGCCGTTTTATACCTATTGCTGAATTGTCTGTGAATTAAGTGACACTGATTGCAGAACGTCCGAAATGGTTCTAGAATGCGCTGTAGACTCATGAAAAAATTTTTTAGTATACTTTTTAACTACTTATAAATAGTTGAGAATATTATTCACAAGTGCGAATCAGTTTCACTGCTTGCTGCAAATTGGCATTGAACAAAAAATAGTGAGAAATTCAAGCAAGACTTGGCAAACAAAAAACCAAAGCCCCGTTTTCAAAAAATATTAATAATGTAAGTGTTTTTTATTTTTTATTCTTATTATCCTCATGCTAACTAAGTATAAATCAAATAAAAAAGCATTGTGTAAGTCGTTGGTAATAGACAATAAGCTTAGTATATGTTTTATCATTTGGCCGACACATCATCTGGCAAACGTCTTCCGAAATTTTGTTAGAAAGTTTATAAATAAAGTACCAGATAACCAATTATTACTGTCTAGTTAACTTTATTATAGATTTTTGAAAGAAATTAAAAACATTGCACTTTTCCCCAACACTTTTTTATTTTGTGTGTACTTTCCTATTAAAAATGTACAGGGGTTATTTTTTTTTATATATTTCATTTATACAATGCATAACTTCCATAGTAACTGAAAAAAAAAATATGTAAGTTAATGAGGCTTTTAAACAGTAAACAATAGTGTCCACGAAATAATATTTTCTTGTAGTTGCAATATAAAAAAATTTAAACAAAGTATGATACTATAAAAATACAGCTCCAGATCTAGTGAAATATTATTTTAGGTTTATCTATGTTACAGATTTTATCAAATAATTATCATAATTTTTTTATTTTAAATTATAAATTCAACTTTTGGTCAATTTAAAAAATCCACCCACGCACTTATTTGAAATAAAACAGAGAGCTTTCTTTTTTTGAGTCAATCAGCAAATTAGATAAATTGGCATTCCCTTTTACTATTAACAGTAAGTAGATTTTTAATAAAGAAAAGCAATACCTGTGTTTTTCTTTTGATTCAGCAAAAGACAAATATTCTCTCCCAAACCAAACATGTAATTTGTTAGAAGGGGTAAAAAGCTACCAAGGATGACATTCTGCTTACGACACCAAACTAAATTAGGTGCCCCAGTAGATGGTGAGCCAACAAAGTCTCCCCAACGTAAACCTTTTACTGTATCAACAACTTCCTGCAAGAAAGTAATTGAGGTTACCTATAATTCTAAATATAAGGTATTAAATTATATATGGTAAAATATTGTGTACTTTTAAAGCACAAAATTATTCTATGATTTATGAGAAATTTTTTATATGTTTCCTCTCAAAACTTGTTTGATAAAAAAAAAATTACTATTTGTTATTTATTAAGACCAACATATAAAATAGCACAGCTAATTAATAGATTTGTATGGAATTAAAATACTTGGCTTTATGACGTATAAATTAAAGAAATGCTGAGTAAAATACCAAAAAGCTGAATGATTGTTTTATTGATGTTTTTTCATTAATATAGTGATTTTAATAAAAAGATTTATCAAGAATATTTCTTACTTGAAATAATAGTTTAGGCAATCATTGAGATATTCAATTTCCAAACAAATTAAAATAATTCTGAATATAATGTAACAATATATAACAACTGCAAGTTCCATTAATGCCTTTTTATAAATATCATACAGATTTAAATAAAAAAAGTAAGATATAACAGGTTGTATTTTCAACTTGAATTGAAATTTAACTTAAAATATACAAAAATAAATAAAGAATTTAAAGTATACATTTAAGAAATAAAATTCTACTTAAGATAAATGTAGTTAAAACTAACATATAACTGTTTAAAAAATAGTCTTACCATTGCATCTCCATCCTCATCTGTCAAATCAAGACTGGCCAGTGATAAGGAGACCATTGGATGGGGTGAAGAAAATAGTTGTTTTGGCATCTGTCCCAAGGTTTTAATCATCCCTTTTAGGGCTTGCTTGGTGATAGGATCTTTCCACAGGTTGATATCTAGTCCAAAGTATGTCTACAAAATTGCATGGTTTAAAGTAGTTTTGATAAATATAAAGTGAATTGGCAAGTTGAAAAACCAAATTTAACACTTTAAAAATTAATAAATTAAATTAAAAGCTATTTTCTATTGCTGAGAAGAAATTTCTCAAGGAGAGAATGAAAAGTTAAAATATAGATATTGCACGTTAACTGCCACAGAATTTTTCAAGATTATGCAGTACAGTGATACAGCATTAAACACGTTACTTTAGTCCAATCTGCCAGGAGAAGCCAGCACTTTAAGTAGAAGATTGTTTTAAACATTATCACTAAATATGAAAGTTTATTTTCTTGAATAAACTTTTTCTTTTGGAACAAACTTGGTATAATTGTATTTTTTTTTTCATTTAAGCCAAACCTGATTTTTTATTTTCTTTCCTGAGGCCATCTATTCATATTTACACTGTAATGCTACAATTTTCCTTGTAACTGTACAAATATGGCAAGTAATGAAGAGACGAGATAATTCGTAGTAGGTGTCCTAGGCAAGTAAACAACCTACAAGATATCTCGTAGTTGGCAGTCAATGTGCTAAAAATAGTATTAATGTGTGAAATATATAACGATATCTTCATTATGTAAGGTTAGGAGTAAAGAACAAAAGGAACAAATTTATATAGGTTTAAAAATCAATTAATTCATGTTTATTCAAAATAAGCCAGTTATTATTACATCAGTCTTAGATAAACAGGGAAAATAACTTAAAATTTTTGTCATTTTAAAATTTAGAAAGTTATAATTGTACATATAAATTATAAAGTTATAGTTTTGTAAGTAATAATTGTACAAATCAATTTATCAATGAATCAATAACTATTTTTTTTTTCTTTCTCAAAGTTTAAAAGAAAGTACTCACTGCTGGATGAAACACGTTGATAGCATTGACTGCTGCCTCTCCAGTTTGTTTGTACCCAAAAACAAGATCAATCCAGTTATGGATATTTTTTGTGACAGTCTCCGATTCCAATGCTTGTCTATGGATCAGAATAAATAAGCGAGGGTTTTGTTTGCACCAAGGTGGAAGTAGTACTTCATTTACTCTGATACCAGACTGACGTACACCAAAGTCAAAACCTAACAAATATATAAACATACAAAAAGAATTTAGGAAAAACTTAATTTCAAGAAGCAATAAGGTTTTGGCAGAAGATTTAACTCTTTGGTAAAATTTGCTGCTTTTTAGCATGTGAATTAGAATGTGTGTTACCATTTTTATTGCTTAAGAATTCTGGTAAGAAGAAAAACTCTGGAATCAATTCTTTAACATCACTAGTAGAATCTTTGGTAACTAATTGCCATGAAGTGTTCATTGAATGAAAGGCACGGTCAGGAATATCAAAATTATTATCTGAAATTTTTAAGTGCATATGTTAGACATATTTGTAGTATTGGTAAATACAATTATACAGAAGTACAAAAGCTGTATTACAGAAATAATGCTAATTTTGATCTCCTATACAGTTAAGATTATTAACTGTTATAAATTCTATCAAAGAATGTATAAGAAAATAAAGAAATTTTTAATTTCTTACTTAAAAAAATACTGTCTTTTCAGTAACCAACATTTGCATAGATTATATTGTTTTCTAGGCAAATTGCTAAAAGTTTAATTTTAGTTTGATTAAAAATGCCTTTTTACTATCTAGACTACGAAGGAGTTATTTATAGTTTGTTTGACTTATATTCAAACTACTGTTTCTAATGTTAAATAAAAAAGAAAGCTACTTCTACCGTTAGCATGCAAAATTATTGTCAAAAGCTGATTATGATCAAACAATTTAAAAACATGCTGAAGTTGAAAGCGATTGAAAGTGCATTAAGCAATGGTTTCTTTTAATAAGAGAAATAAGTAATAAAAACAAACTAAAAATTATAAATTCTATTGTAAAAAACTTATCCTTTTTAAGTAATAACACTGCAATGTGGCAACTTCACTTGAGCAATGCCAGTCGGATTTCTACAATTCTTTGTATTAACTTAATGATCTTTACAGTGAGTAGAAGTATAATTTAATTATTTCCAATGGAAACTCTAGAATATGTACGTAGTGAAAACCTTGGCCACATACGTATTCTAAAATTTGTAAAAAACGTACTATTCTTGAAAATAGTGCTCCAGT
Source organism: Linyphia triangularis (assembly GCA_963978545.1). Lineage (NCBI taxonomy): Eukaryota > Metazoa > Arthropoda > Arachnida > Araneae > Linyphiidae > Linyphia > Linyphia triangularis. The sequence goes on along the minus strand of OZ021728.1, from coordinate 78,451,626 downwards.
AAATAATTTTTTATGTTTTAATTAGAAAATTTCATATACCTTGATATTTAATAAAACTGTATGTGTATGGCAAGAGTCTTATCAAAAAGTGTAATACACTTCCGCTGTTACTGTAATGGGATCCATAATGATATGGTCCAGATATTGGCAATTCTGATTCACTATATGGTCCACAAGACTGTTCTTTCAAGCACTGATGAAATATAAAACAGTAAATACAAATCAATAATTACTACAAACACAAAGTAAATAAATTATAACAAAACAAATTTGAATAAATATCAAATTAAAGTAAATATATAACTACTTCATAAGTGTCCTTGTAAAACTGTTCTCTGAATTTGTGTTGAACAGCAACAGGTTTTTCTAAGTTCCTGAAATGTAGAATAACTTCTATTGCAGTGAATTATAGATTATGCTATTAACTAAATTTTAAGTTTTCCTTAGCAACTGAAATAATTCAAAAATATAAACATTCAAAACAGTTTTAGGACAAGATTTTGGACTAACTTATTTATATGTCCTATTTCATCTATTATTTGACACTTTAAGAAATTCATTGACTCTTTAATAAAATTTTTACATGTACTGTGAATAACGTGTGACCACCCACTTTCCAACTTTCAATAATAAATTAATTTCATGACTTAAATTAATACACGTTTTTATAACTTTAATTACTACATTTGTCTACGATTCAATTTAATAGTAAAAGGTGTCAAATTTTTGGGTGCAGAATTTGTTTTATTTATGCTAAACCCTCATTTGGTTTGCCAGATTTTGAGGTAATTTTTATATTTTCCCTAAAATTGTATATGATCAATGCCATTTTCAAAAAGGATGTGCTCCCACATTTAAGGCTGTCTGTAGAGATCATGTTTCAATTCAGTTGTTATCTTGTGACATGTTGAATAACTGGGAGGAAGCACACTTTTTCAACTATTTTCTACCTGGAGACAATTTTGAAGCTGGAAAATGGCGAGGCCACCATTTTTAACTTTACATGTATGTATGAGCGTTCCCATGCCTCCTTTCTACAACACAACACCAGAGAGAGTTTCCACAGAAACATCAAAGACTGAATCCTATTACCAAAAGAACAGTTTTCTCATGTCCTGAGTATTCATCAGGACTGGTACCCTGCAATTACAAGCTTCTTCAACAACTCCAGCACGAAATTTCCTCCTAAACTTAATTGTAAGGGAAGTGACACACCCAGATGTCTAGCCAGGTCTAAGATCTCCATCCTTCCTTCAAATTCTTTTGAAGATATCCACCTCTTCCCTCTAACCTACTAAATCTTGAGAAGGACTAAACTGCCTCAACCACTTTAACAACCTACAAGTATCCCCACCAAAGCCTCTGTGAGCCAATGTCCTTGCTCAGACCAGTGGCCTATTTGGAACCACTAGTTTCACTCAGGTAACTCTGTAGATCAAATACAGAATTCTTTTAATTCAACAACTCCAACTCACAGGTTAAAAATAATGTTAAGAAGATTTATTTCTTTTACTGCCAGACTTCTCAAATGTTTTAGCCTTATGAAATTATTTTCAATCCCAAAAATCAGTTACCTTACATGAAAACTTATCTTATTGGTTTTAAATCTAAAATGGTGTTCTTAAATTTTTCCCCTTTATTTGGAATTGATGCACCTCTGTCTCAATGTTAATTCTTTCATTTTTTACTTTTAGTTTGATGGAATTTTCTTTTCAGTTATATATGTATTTTTGGTGCTCAAATAATTAATTTTATTTTACACAATCACATAATTTATTGTTGTTTGTTCTTTACAATTAATTTATTCAAATAGGTGTTGAATTACACCTCTATCTCGGAGAAGTTTTTTGATTAAGTATCCAAGTTCTTTTAAATGAATGATATATAAGCTTCAACAATTTCTAATATGATTAATAAGATACATAACATAAGAGTAGAAATTTTTAATGCTTAGGTCTTTTAAATAAAATTATGTATTACCTGTATACAGATGGATTCAATAGATTCAAGTATGGGCTTACATATTCTGCCAAAATGAAGGGAAACACTGGATATTGCATGAGGTCATTAAATGAACGACCTGCAAGCTTATTTAGTTGAGTTAAATACTCAAAGTTTGTGATGGAACCTTCCCTCCATAGATGAGTTAAAGTTGAAATGTCAATTCCCATTTGGCATGGCAGACCATGGCTCTCGAGTTGCCTCCAAATATACTGAAATTCCTGAAGTAAAAAATATAACAAGTATTAAATTAAATATGAAATATTAACAGTATTTATTAAAATAGTCTTAAAATATTCAAATTTATTTCTTCAAAATACATAAAATCATTGCAAAATATTTATCATTAAAGATTTGTTGTCCCTAAAAGGATTATTTTTCATCGTTAAAAATGACCTTAATATACATACAATAAAAGAGCAGATTATAAGGATTTGTTGCACACACATATTAACATCAAGTTGAAAGATTAGTTGTTATTTTATCTTCATGGAATAATATAAAACCCAACATTGTACATTCTTTATCCACTAATGTTATGCACTGCAGTGCATTCTCTGTATCAAAGCAAACATTTTTATCAATTAAAAATTCCTTATTTTCCTTGTTAATTTTCCAAGTAAACTGTTTAGTTTTTCAAAATTCTTTATTATTGCTTACACAATGTTATTCAAAAAATGGTTACCACAATGGAGCTTACTTTGCTGTTAGATTCAGTTTGCTTTCAATTAACTTTAACACACTATTTTAATGTTTTTAATAATTAAATGTAGCAGTTGGTAGAAAATTGACACTTAGCATTTTCCTAAAAGGAGTTTTTTAAAACTGCATATTTGAATGAATACTGATTTCATAAAAAATTTCATACAATGCTAAAATGCAAATAGTGCAGTGGAACAAAAAAATAATATTTAATAATATAAGTTTTAAGAAAACAGAAGAGTTAAAAAAAAATTATGCTTGAAAATGGATAGTTTCTCTGCACAAGTAATAGTATAATTTTTACTTACACGTTCAGAGTCAAATGCTATTAAGTATGTTAACCCATTGGCCAAGAAAATTTCAAAGGCATTATTTTGTAACTCATATCTACGTGGTACTATTTCTTTGATAGCATCAAATGGCCAACTTTCAGAAATAGGATATTTATTTTTCTGCAAATAAAACAAACAGTAAATTTACAACAAAATTAAATGATTTAAAATAATAATAAAACACAATTTTTTATAATATAAATTTGGTTGAAGTGGTAGACTTAAGAGTAAATTTACAGGTTAAATTATGTGCCTAATGGGTTAGCTTTTGTAGGGAATTTCTAGGTTTTAAAATTGGTTGCAAATTTATATCAAAAGTATTTGAAGTATAATAAGACTGAAAATACTCAAAGATAAGCAGCACTTTAATTTTTCGAAGGTAGTTTTTTGTTATTGTTTTATAAATCTGAATCAAAGACAGGCATGTAACTATTTGGTTGACAGCAACATTCGCCATCAACTTTTAGAGCTTTTCACAAATCGCATATTATTACCAAATACACAAGTATCTACATATATAATTCTCTTGTGTGCCACCCAAATTCGGCTGTATTTCTGTGAGCAGAATGGCAACGACTTTAAACATCTAATCACAAATCTTCTAAATGTACTTTATGCATGAATTTCAAAATTCAGTAATCCAGCCAATCACAAAATATCTTTTGAAATTTGACTAATATATTTGGCAACAGCCAGCAACTGGGATTCACTATATTTTGTTTTTCTTATTATACTGATACAAATTATTGCCTATTTAAAACGTATTGATTTAATATTTAAGGTGATGCAAGAATAAATAGATCCAAGATGTGTATTAGAAATCTTCTTCTTGGGATTAGAATTCTAGATAAACCAGACTTCTCGGAAAAATTATATGCTGGAGCATGCTCCGGAGGTTATTAGAAAGTATTTTATGGTACACACTTTTTTCTTTTTCTTTTCAATTTTGCCGCCAAGTTGAATTGAAACAGGTTTTCAAAAATGGATTCCAAGTTAGAATGGACCCACACTGGTGCCAGGTTACCCGAAATCGCTAAATAAAAAGTGGGGACCGTAAAGTACATTCTAACCTTTCCGGGCGCTGTGGATAATAGAATTTCGATGACAAAACTTTCTTTCGTATACAATTAAAACAAGCCAGATTTGTTTAGATTTGGCAAATAACCATAATATATTTTATGTGAACGTTTTCCGGATATATGCCTATAAAAGCTGAGCACTGAGTTTTCCTTAAGAATATTAAGGTTTCTATGCTGAAAATTCACATTAGATTGAATAAGAACTTCAGCATTCCAAATAAACTGGAATTTAACTTTTTATAATAATACATTCATTCAGGTTATGATTTACCATGTGTTGCCTCTTGTAGACTTTTAAATAAAGTCGCCAAATCGGAAATGAAGTCAAATGGCTCTGTTGCCCAATCCAAAATCGAGGCAAAACGCCATGTAACCAAATCTAAACGGTCACTGGGGTTGCATTCAGCGCCAAATCGTCAATTTTCAAAAAGTCACCAAGAGGCATCGTGTAGTAAATCTGAACATATATTCATTTCTAATCAGTGCAAATTCAGCTATTACGAATTGAAAATCATTAAAATAAAGAATACTGTCTCTGCTTAATGCGTGTTGACATAAGCAATAGGATAATGACGTGTCAAGTATTGTAGCTCTTCATAAATAATAAAACGTTTTCAGTTTCATAGAACAATATCACTTTTCAAGGATTTTCTTGATTCTGCATTTGAAATATCTTTTTGCTAGGGCATATTTTAATTGCCTTCTTCTTTGTTTTGGGTTAGTCAGATATGTGACATCTCTGCTTAATTGCCTTACTTTGAGGCGAGCAAAGCGAGCCAAAGGGGATTGCATAGCAATCCACGGGGTCGGCGAAAGTTAGAGAGCAGGGGACAGAGCTCCCTTATTAACGTCTTTAATAACTATAGATTCAACAATATAAAACAATTCTGAAAACTAAAAAAAAATTATTGAAGTTATTGTTATCTAACAGAAATGCAATTGATATTTGATTTCTTTTTTCAATAGTTAAAAATAATAATTTTCGTTATTATATAAATCAAAGTCTAAAAAAGAAGTGGTACTTTTGTTACTATGATCAATGGTGAGATGATGAAGATAGAAATCGTTCAGTTTCTTTTACGATAGAGTTGAGGTATTTGTTGGAGCACATCATCATCCAAACAAGCATCAGTTATCAGAATTTATTCTTGATGAAAACCACGTTGATAAAAAATTCTTCGTAGTGGTAAATGCTGTTCTAGATAACAAATGCATACTATTTTGGACAAATAAAATCCATTATTCAAAATTTGATTTTTGTTTCTTCTGTGCTACTGGTGGGGCATAGAAAAAGCTGTCGCGGTCCACCTAGTGGCGAATGCTGGTTTACAGTAATAATATTACTTTAAAAAAAAAAACATAACATAGGCGCACCAATATTAAAGAAAAAATTAGGAACGATAAGTGAGAATTGACAAAAGCTATTATATAATTTAATTAAGTATTTTAGGGCTGTGTAGTCCAGTAGGGAGAGGCGTTGTTCTCACTACTGGGAGGTTGCAAATTCGATTCTGGATAGTGCTCACAATCCTGATGGTGTCTTGTTCAGGGTCCTGGGACTGACTAAAGACAGCTGTGTTCACTATTGGTAACTGGGGCACATTAAATCAGTCATGGTCACAAAATCTTCCAAGTTACCATACAAATCAATAACTCTGGAGGCGGCATAGCCAAGTCTTCTACTGGAATCTTCTGCTTGGTATTGCCTCTAAATTAAGAGGTTACACTACAGTCGGTAGTGCTGCCATCTATCGGGTAGCTACCAAAAAGAGGTAGAAATTAACTCTTCGGTGGTTATAGGTAGACTAGCGCACTCCCTCTCACGAGCGAGTGTGTGCTAGCATCCTGTGCAGTACTACCCACTATCGACCTTCAGGAAATGGGGTTGGTGCAAAATGCTTGAAAAAGCAGAGGTGCCTTAGTCCCCATTGGCCTGTATAAAAAGAAAAGAATTAAGTATTTTGAATGAAAATAATATTCTGCTATGAGTAACTTACATTTGATAACATTTCTTCACCAATTAGATGAATGCAACAAGCACCTATAGAATAAACAGAAGTTTTAAAATAGAATTTAATTTGCATTTTATTTTCGTATTCAAATACAGTTGAAAATCATATCCTAGTGAAAGTGATCTCCCCCCTACTCTCAAACAAATGTGTACAATACTAGTTTAGAAAATTAATATTATGCAAGATTGTACATAGAAATGGATAATTTTGGCATATTTAAAGTAAGAAATGCATAATAACAAACAAAATTCTACCAGATTTTCTAGTACAGAAATTTAAAATTAGAGTTTGAATAATTATGGATACAAAAAATAACAAAAATATACCTATTAAAATTTCTACTTTTGCTTCGTCAAATGCAGTCACAATTTTACAAGTCGAGGTATATCTATCAATTAAAGAGAAAATAAAGCTAGTTAAATACACAAGTATTAAAATATACAGGTTTTTATAATTAAAGCATACCAGTTTAGAACTATCGAAAGCCTATTCCAATGAATATATCACTTAAAGTTTTTCTGAACACTATTCAGATTAAATGAAAAGGATATTTGAAGAGACAAAAAATAATTTTGTTGAAAATTTTATTAACCCAATACCACTTTAATGACTTACATGCTAATTACATCACAGGTAAAAGGCAGGCAGTAAATAAAGTTCATACTAAATAAAAAAACAAACCAATTAAGTTTGAATATCTGACATCACATTATAGTTCTTAATTTTTATTTACATTTTTTAATTAGTATTATTAGAGACCATTTTGTCCTCAGGTTTCATTTGCATGCATACAAAATTTTATAAATATAAATGTTAATTACTGCACATTTCAGAGCTCTATGAACATGAACAAGGATACTTTAATTATAACCACCTAGTACATGATCTTCAGACAAAATAATTACACAATTTGCATTGTTACACAACAAACTAAATTAAAATATAATTATGCTCCCATTCAAGGGATTCAAACATAATAACGATAAGGCAGTATTTGATGACAACGTTTTAAGCAACCGCTTCAGGGTCTACGAAATTGTTTCAGATGAAGTGAAGTCACATTAAATTTGCGTCAAAATGTGCTGTTTTCCCGCCAAAATCTGACAGGTGAACATAAATTGCAAATTAAAAAAAAAAAAAAAAAAAACGTGGAACATGGAAATTTTTGTGTTTATGGCCTATTCAAAACATTTAGAATTGAACAAGGAAAAATGCAGGAATTGTCCATAAGGTCGTGTATTTCCTTCTCCAAAATTTAAAAATAAAACTCCAGCCACAGAATTATATCACAGCATTATAATGGGAAAAAAGGAAGTACTTCCATCTTGGGTAGATGAGGAGAACGATTGCACTAATTGAAAAAATGACATTTTATACTTTATAATTGGATCTAGAATCCAATGAGGGAAGACAAAATAATACTTATACAAAAATTAATGCAATGGCTCACCAATTTTTGATTCTAACTGTCTTTAGGTCTCTCTCGACGCTATCCAGCCCTCCTATTATGTGGCTGGATAGCGTCGAGAGGGACCTAAAGACAGTTGGAATCACAAATTGGTGAGCCATTGCATTAATTTTTAGAGTCGGCCTTTATCCTAATTATAGTAGAATAATTGGAAATAAAATACTTTTGCATTTCACATTACTAGTTGAGAATTAAGGAAATTTTTTGGACCAATAAAAAAAATAATGAATGGAAAATCGTATATAATCATGAAATTTATAAAAAAGTATGGCGAACCCGATATAATGAAAATTGTAAAAGCATCTCGTATTGGATGGCTGGGCCATATATATAGATCATCGATATAGATAAACAACTGGATAGACTGCTCCGATGGCAACGCAGGGCGAAAAACGCGCCGGCAGAAATATTTTTTTTCCTGCCACTGGTGGGAAGATTTCCTGAATCATGGTTAACTACTGTGTTGCATATAATTGCAACAACAGCGCAAATCGAAAAAATATTAACAAGAGTTTTCACCGGTAAATAAAAAATAGTTATTCAAATAAGCAAATGTATATATATTTTTTATTATTTATTATTGAAAAATATCTAAACCCTTTTAACATTGATCGCTCGTGGTTAATGGTTGATCTCTTGTGTGGCAATTCATATCATAAATAATCTATTTTAAATTCAGAACAAATAGTATTATGATCTAGAATAAAACACTTGATATATATTTATTTAATCCTTGTTTTTATGCGTTTTCAAGGGCATTTGGCAAAGAAATGGAAAATGAAAGCGAAACTAACACTCGTACATTGACAGATTTAGGGTGTAATTTTGAAATAGGAAACAATTTCAAAACTTCTTTTAAACATCCTGCTTCTGAGTTAGAAGTCATTGCATTTTTTTTTTTTATTATTATCTCTGTCACATGTTGAAATTAATCAGAAATACTTTAGCCGAAATGGGTTTTATAATGTCCAATATAGGCGTTGTAAAATTGGATTATATTACAAAACTAAATGATTTGGAAAGAAAAGAACCACTTAAATTTGCTAATTCTCTTTCTGGGGTTCACATAATGTACAAAAGTAAGAAAATGAATGTACGATTAGCTGCACAAACCTTAAGTGGTAGTGTAGATGATGTAATCGAGCATTTGTCGAAAAGCGATCCCAGTTTTAATGGGTGCAAAGCCACTGTTCATTTTATAAGAGTAATTAACAGACTCTTTGATTGTTTAAACAGTCGCAACCCGTTTAGCTCAGGTTTTAAACAATCTTGCAAATAAGTCAATCTGGGAAACTTTTTTAAACGAAATCTTGAGCTATATTTCTTCATTAAAAATAGCGATCACTTCTGTCTTCAAACATCCCCGTAAAACCTTTGCACTTGGTTTTGTAATATGCATAAACAGCATTCAAAAGCTGACCATGCATTTGATGATAGAAATTGAGAACCCTAGTAAATATTTCCTAACGTACAAGATATCTCAGGATCATGTGGAATTGCTATTTTCATGTATAAGATCAAGAGGAGGATGCAATAACAACCCTAACGTAAACCAATTTAAATATGCCCTTAGAAAACTTCTGTTTTTAGAAACACTGTGTCCCCAAGTTCCACTGCAAATTGTTTGAACTTAGATTACAGTTCACAATGTTCAATATTTGAATTTCGTTCCAGTAAGCGTACTTTAATTGATGGTACTGAAGACAGTAGCGAATTAGATACTAACATTCACTTCTAATAGAGTCCAACACTTTGTCAGATATTGCTGACAATATTCTTTATTATATTTCAGGTTATGTAGTGAAACAGCTTAGCACAAACCTAATCTGCAAAGAATGTATAAGTTTGTTAACAACAAAAGCAAAATTAAAAATTGGTCATTGCAATAGCCATACTTATTAGTCATTGCAATAGCATACTTATTATGCAATACCATCAAAATGCCAAATCGTTTACATGCAATGTAACTAAATGTGGATTAAAATTTGCTTCTGATGGAGTATTGTTTGTTGTGCAACAAACAGAAAAATTATTTCGTCATTATGTGTCAAATTAAAAAAAAAAAAAAATTAAAAATGAAAAACATTTAGATTGCATTGTTTATTCTGTTTTAAGTGTTTGTCACAGGGTAACATTGTCAAAAAATTAAATACTTTGGGTTTTATACATTCAACTGAAGGTGAATTTGTTGTGGAGAGTCTCCACCAAACGCAATTAATAAAACTAATTTTGCCAGAACTTATGACAACATTAGATTTTTTTCGAATGCCAAGAGAGTAACACTTGATCATCAAAAAAACAAAACTACCATCATTCATAAATTGAATAAGTTGGTCCTTTTTAACAATGTTTAGATCTGGATTAACTACAATTTTTTTTTTTCTCTGAAAAAACTCTCCGACTACTTTTTAAATTTTTTCTCCATTTAATTTTTTTTTTTTATAAAACTATGTAATTTATTTGATTTTTAACTTGAAATCCTCAAAAACAATTTTCCGTAATATTATTATGAACAATGCCTGAACTTATTTAGTTTTGGTAAAGTTTTCTACATTTTTCTCATTTCAGAATTATAGATCAAATAAATTTATGTGTTTGACTTGCAATAAACAAGTTTCAAAACTTATATATTTAAAATCATAAGTTATATAATAATATTGAGTATAAAAAATTAGTATAATAGTTTGCCTTTGAAACTTAAATTGTTCTTTGAATTGGTGTATTGAATGTATGAATTTGTATTTTGCAATCTTATTATTACATATTTTCCAACTGGTTTACTGTATTTCTTCAATTATTTTTAATTTCTACTTCTAAAATAAATCTAGTTTAAAAGTCTACTTTCATTTGTTTACTGTATTCTCATAACTTGTACATAATAATTTTTAAAACATTTAATTCACGTAATTTAAAATTTAAAGAATTAAATTCGGATCAATAAAAATGAAACACGTTTACAGATATCGACAGTAACTAATCCCAAATGTTTGTTCTAAATATACAAATCCTATACTAAGAATTATTTTGATCAGTTATATTTATTGGTTAAACAATTTTCTTCAAATATATTTTATTCTTAATTTATTTTTTGCTTGCCAAATATCAAAAGTAACGCAAATACACCATAAAGATCGAAGAAAATCCACATCGGCAATACAAATTCCTCCATCCAAACATCTCGCTTCCGTGGTGGCAACGGCTCGTTTCTCCACCGTTAAGCAGTCTATCCAGTTGTTTATCTATATCGATGATATAGATATGATAATGCATTCCCAACCAAAAAAATTACATTTTTCAAGTATAGAGGACAAACGACAAAGGGGACGACCACTCATCAGATGGATTGATAGTGTTGAAAAATATGTAGGACAGATGGGAGTTAACCGATGGAGAGCTATTGCACCGGATAGAGTCAGATGGAGAAGAATTGGAGACAGTCTTGGCTTGTAACAGAGTGTAAAGCTTTGGAAGAAGAAGAAGTTGAGAATTGATAGAGAAAATATAAGAGCCCAGCCTTGAAAGAAAGCAAGAAAAAAAAAAAAAAAAAAAGAAGAAAAAAAAAAAGAAGAAAAAAAAATTATTGTTGAATACAGATTGACAGTCATTACTTAAAATATAATTCATAATTTTTCCATAAAGAGATTTATTTTACTACGACATAAAAAAATAACAATTAAAATTCATAAAAAACTCACTCAATTTGTTCATGGCTATGAAGTCTATGTAGAACAGCAGCAGAATCAGGAAAATCGTTATGATGCAATAATAAGTTTAGAAAAGGAAGATCTTTTGTATTAACTATAATGGAAGAAAATCTATTTAGTAAAAACATTTTTAACAAATAATTTTATATCATGACTTAAATAAAAATGGTTCAGCCAGCTGCTGTTCATCACTAATTTAAATTATTCATAGGTGGTTTATATTACTAAATTGCAGTTGTTTTCTGCTTGTAACAATAATAATCAGTGAAAAAGTAAGCAAAAGGTATATTCCCATCCCGATTCTTCAGAAATAAATAATAATAATTCACTAAGAGTGACAATAACTTGTTTTAATATCTGTTCCTCCAATTTTAGAGTGCCTTTAATTCAACAAATTTTGATAGAGTTTGAAAACACAACTTTAATTTTTTGCTAACAACTCATTAAAAAAAACCCTGCTTTTGGAATGCATCATTCAATTAACTGATGTTTAAAAGTAAGTTATAAAAAGATATTTATTGAAAAGTTTGGGCTAAGAACTTGACACAAGTCAGCATTAATTGACATTTAAAAAAAATATTTACATCACATTGCAACTTTTTAAGAAAGCAAAGAAACAACAATACAAGCTAACAGAATGAGATATAGCATTCATCTGTTCTGACTATCTTAATTGTTAGTAAATTGAATAATTGCTATCCATACACAAGCTAATTTGCAATCAAGAAAGGATAAAGAAAATCACCTATTCTTTCTATGTAATCTGGTCTTAAAAATCTAGGATCCACATCAATGTAACACCTTTTCAGTCTTCTCCTGATTCTAAGAGGGCCTTCTGTTGGATCCAATTCCCAGGAATGTGGGTAAGAGTCTGGCATATGCCATATTGCCCTATAATAATGTAAAAACAATTATAATATGAGTTCCTAATGTATGTGACACATAATACTAAAAAAATTAATTACGTGAAAGGAAAAATCTTTTAAAAGTATAAGCGGTAACTAAATAAGAATAACCAAGTTTTACAATTTAATGGAATTTTCCCATGGTTTGTACACTTGAAAGAAAAAAAATTCAAGGAGTTTTCAAGCATGCGTTATCAACACAAATACATTAAAAAAAAAAATCAAATTTTTTTTTATTGGCAAGCGGTGCATGTTCAAATTGAGTTAAAAAAAAAAAAATGTTTTTTAAGTTTCAATAAAAAATAAATAAATAAATTATGGTTACAATAGGAGAGAAAAATCTTCCAATATATCAGAAGCAGTACCATGTCCCATAAAAACAGAAGTAGAGTAGGTACTTGGTAATTACGCCAATACCAATAACAGATGTGAACATTCATTTGATTTTCTTGTTTCATTATATTTTTATTTTTGTCAAATAATACAAAAGTTTTATTGATTAAACTGTCATCCAATTTACTTTGAAGGTTTGATTCCAAATACTGCATAATATGTTTGTTTGTTTTTTCCTCTACATGAAAATTTGGATGCAATCACACTATGGGCGAACATGCAATTACATGATTTATCAATGTTTTCATTTAATTTACAACAGCCGTGATTTTTTATGGTTTTCAATGTCCATTGTTCATAGTATTTCAGTATCTAAAACTTCATTTTCAGTTACATATCCGTCCATCAGGCTGACAACGTTGATTGTTCCGAAATTTTTTTACGAATTGGGGTATTTTTTTATCATTAGAAATAGTTCAAACAATCCTCATCAAATTTCTTATAAAACCTAAATTCATATGCTTTTTGCTCTTTGCATGACTTTTTAAATCATTTTTTCCCATCATGGCATTTTTGGCACACAAAGTACATCATGCTAAGTGTGAATCCAAGACATAGGCTTCAAATCATGATATTATATTCAGGCTTTTCAAATCAGCTTAGATTGAAAATGCATTTCCACACCATTTTTAAACAGTGCCCAAAAATTAGCTCGTATGAAACAAAAATTAAACAAGAGATCACGTTGTCGTGATCTTTAGTGTGATTTGGTAAAAGGCGTTGGACCGTAAGATGTTAGAGTATTAAATTAACAACATCAGATAAACCAAAGTTAAAATACTTCATAATTTTAAATTTCAAACAAAATAACCAGGCCGGCATAATCAATCTACTAGTTTATTCAATATACACTATAAACGCACAGATTAAATTCCTCAAATGACAGTAACACAAGTTTACTGTCATGCATCCAAGTATTAAAATTAAAATGAAATAAAAAGTAAAAATTCTCCAAATAGGCAAATATTCAATAAATACTAAAATATGCAATTAAATTCAGGCATTGTTATAGTTACTTAAATCGAAGCAGGCCGAGAATAGAGGAAGAAAGGTAATTAACTCACATGGAATTTCAGGGGTAAGCGATCGGCAGTGGGTCATCCTCTCTCTCTCTTAAGAACCCTCTCCGCTCCAAAACCACAGTCTTCACTCCTACACACCGGAAAAACGTCTCCCCGTTTCCCTCGATCTCAACTTTCTCCAGACCTTTCTGACCCCCGTCACATCTTTTAATTGGTTGACTAACCCAGCTTTACTTGGGGGGATGTGTAATAGTTGCTGTTGTTTAACCCCCCATGCAAATCGTAGGAAATGTCAGATTACATCATGACATTATCACCCCACCTTTAATTTTTTTTAAAGAAACCTTCCTTCCTCACCTCTTGCCAAACAAAATATCGCTCATATACAAGTAACCAATATAAAAGCACAATGTACGAGAATCATAAAAAAATTATTTTTGATTAAAAGAAAAAAACAATGCCGGAAATAAGAAAATAGCATATGTAGTGTTATATACCATATGATTTAGCATTTTATAGCAAACAAGATCTGTGTACCCATTTAATCACTTAAAGAGAAAAAAAACACTTCATAAAATATACCTTAAATATATAAGTAAGGATATAAAAAATTATTTACGGGAAATTAAAAGTTATTTTAAAAGTTCAAATAACCATCAGTTCCTAAAAATTGTCTGAAATGTTTGTATGAAATATAAAGTTTCATTACTTCTTCCATTGAGTCAGTAAGTAAAAGTTATTACCCACATGTGTCAATCTCCAGTGTGGTTGAAAAATGTAACTACATCTTATTTTTACCGTTTAGGTAGTTTCCACGAATATCCGATGCCGCACTCAGTCATAAGTAGGTGATTCCGTCATCAGTAGGTACGGATTCTCGAGTCAATGATAAAGTTCTTGTCTTTTTACATTGCTCCTCCTCCTGTGTTAGTCCACTTGAGGTTTTATCCATTTGGCATGGATGGTACGCCCTTTTCTTTTCAGTATGTAAAGTTGTTCCGTCCCTTGGTTTCGCTGCCTGGGATCCGACGTGTTGACATAGGTACATCTTGACCAAGAAGGCGGGGCTACCGTGCCAGTCGAGGTGAAGATTTGGCGATTGGCTTTCTTCCTTCGGATTGTTGGCACACCGCTGTGCAATCTCTGTGACGTATTGATGATCCCCTCAGTGGGCAGTGACGCTTAATCGGCGACCAGCTGTTTGTAGCCTTTAAAACGAGTCTTGCTAAGTTGCTCCCTCGATGATGTCATTCGTATGGTCATTCTGTGGGAGTGGCCTGCCGGTGGTGATGTCACCCTTTTGCGTTGCTTCCGTGGTCCTGGTGTTGGTCCTTGTTGTCATATCTTTTCTGGATTTCCGTCCCTCTCTCGATGTGGTCTGTGACTGCTATTCACTGAGACTCCTCAGGTGGTTTAGATTTGGTGTGGTTTGTGATTTCCATCACCAATCTTTTAACTGCGATGATCTCGCTGCTCGTCTGAACTGGCTGCTTTTAAGTGATTTTGAAAATCGTTCCCTCTCTGTTGAACTCTATCCTTGAGCCAAGCATCAAGACATCAAATATAACACACAATTTCTGTCCAGCAGAAGTTGCAATAATTTCTGATATCAAAAGTGGAATGTTGTACACCAATCCACCCTTCAGCAAAACTAAAGTCTAGAATCCACTAGTTTTTATGAAAGAAGATCTACAGCAAGTAGAAAAACCATCTTCCCCACTTCTCAGCCAAACTTAAATTAAATCAATGCCATAATTAATCCAAAATGTGAACAAAACGCTCACTTCAAATAAGAATTACAAGTACCTCAGATAAAAAAAATTCTTAATAGTTTTTACATTAATTCTATTAGAATCCTTAATGTCTTTAAAACACATAGTTTTTACGTTATTTAAATGAAATCAACAGTACTTCCTACACACCCTAAGCAGTATCAAAATCCAAACTCAAAATTCCTGTCTTTTAACAACATAAATTTCCTAAATTTTGATCCATTAAATGAAAAAAATGGTTCACAAAACCCCCAAAGAAAAAAAACCCATCAAAGTTTTTCTATGTCAAGAACCCCCAGCCAAAATGTTTATCTCGCAACCTATCCATTTCCATAGCGGCCGAAAACAAATTTCGCCCCCACGTATAATTAAAACTTATTCTCCGATATCCTCTCTCTCTCCGACATCCAACATTTCTTTCACCGCGCACGGTCTACAAAATAAATCCCCCTTTTTGCCTCGACAAAACAAACAAAACAACAACAAAAAAGAAACCCACTCGCCTCCGAAACGAGAAGGAGAAAAAAAAAATCACCTACCCCGGATCTCGTTTCAATACTCCGACCCCTTTTGCAAACCAACAGAGCGGCCTAGAAGTGACGCCCCCCCTTGCCAAAACCAGTTGGGGCGACTCGTTGAGGGTGTCAAAGGTGTATCCGTTAGTGATATGTTAGCCCAGGAAACGCCAACTTTATCTACAGCACATGTTTAGTCGGAGATAACGACAGAGATTCACAGGACCCTTAAAAACCAAATAAAGCACTAAATATCCGAAATTGGACAACCCCTATGGATTTGACTTCAAGCCCAGTGTCCCACAAGTATCAAGTTAACCCTTATTTCACTATGTTTGTTTACAAACGAACTTTCCTGCTAGCATTCACTCTTCTCCCTTCTCACACCTGATTATCGGCAAACGTTCTTGTTTACAACGCTACTTCCTGTGTCTCAAATTGTAATAAATGGATGGGCGTGTTGTCCCAGCAAGCGGTGTATAGTTGTCCTGAAGCTTAGATAATCTATGATCAGCTAGTTTGAGCCGGCTTATATGCACTGTACGCTCTTGAAATGGATCAACGTCTAATTTAATATTAAGTAAATTTGGTGATCTCTCAGAAATAACAGTATAGGGACCCAAGAATCGCTTTTGAAATCTCCCAGGATTCTTAAAAAATACCTTATCACCCAATTTAATCTGTCTCTTGACTGATTTAAATTTAGCATAATTTTGCTGAATAATCTGTTGTTTTTCAATGTTATGATAAGCATTTTGCCTGCAGGTTTCCAAGATTTGTATCCTATTCTCAAACCAGTGTGGCAAGTTCAACCACTCGACGTTATCTTTAACTGTTGTGCCCATCGCTTGAAATATAGGCTTCATTTCTCTACCGAAAAACAGTTCATTTGGTGTATATTGTAATACTGAATGCTTAACGTTATTATACCAATTTTTATGAAGATTTATCGCAATTTCTAAGTCCATACCAGATTCTTTCAATGCCAAAATTGTATTCTTTAATTCTGCATTAATTTTTTCAGATTTCCCATTTAGAGAGGGTGTCAGTGCGGGAATCTTAATTAATTTCACCCCCAGCTTTTCATTCAACTCTTTGAAACCGTTCGATATATAACAGCCTCATGATCTGTTTAGGAGTGCCATAACTACATATATATCTCAACAAACACTCAGTAACTTGTTTAGCACCGATGTTTCCAATGGGATACAATTCAATATGACGTGAAAAATTATCGATGAATGTAATCACGTAATCGCCAGATTTCAAAGGTCCCAGAATATCAGTTGAAATTACTGAACCAATTTCTGTTGGAATAGGCGCTATGCCTTGTGGCAAAACTTTCTGATAACACCTTTTAATTCTGTTGCACGAATCACAACTTTTAATATAATTAACTATGTTTGCATATAAATTTTTCCAGTGATAAATTCTCCGCATGAGATCAAAAGTTTTTGCAATACCTAAGTGTGTGAAATGAGCTCTTTTTAAGGCATGACCCTGTAAATTCTGAGGTAAAACTATATTATCAAATAACTTAACATTTTGTTGCTCCTTAATTTTTCTTTTAAACATTAATAAACCCGTTCCATGGTCCAAAAAATAATTTTTAAATTTTCTCTTGGATCTTACATTTGTTCCCTTTAAAATATCCGAAATATGCTTTATTCCCTCATCTTTCTCTTGCTCTCTCCTAATGTTTTGATTATCTAATTCGTGTAAATCCTCACCTTGTATGTTATTGATCGTATGGGTGTTTTCTAGTAGCTCCTGTATGTTAGACTGTTGAATCTGACCTGAAAAAGAATTCGTGTCCCTCTGCTGTTCCCCATCTTGTAGGTTTTCCATACTACGTGTGTCATTGGTTTGTAGTGTATCAAGTAAATCTTGTACATTTCTTTGCCCCTGAGCAAATATTTCTTTCACTCTCGTTGTATCGCTGTCAAATTTTACCCCAACATCTTGTATTTGTGTCCTAGATAAAAAGTCAGGCATCACGTTTTCGGTACCTTTTATATATTGGATATTAAAAGAATAATTTCCTAATTCAGTTAAAATTCTAATTATTTTATTAGAATTGTTTTTCAATTTTCCAAAGTACTCTAATGGTCGATGATCAGTGAGTATCGTGAAATGCGTGCAATACAGAAATTCATTAAAATGTAAGACTGATTTATAAATCGCCAAGAGTTCCAGATGTATTGCCGGAAGTTTCTGTTCATACTCATTGTTTTTCGTTGAAAAATAAGCTACCGGACAAAGCTTATTATTGTGATACTGAGCAAGTGTAGAACTCATATTCATCTTGGATGCGTCACTTTGCAAATAAAATTTTTCCCTAATTTTTATTTGTTTCAAAAATGGCCTACAAAAAAACTGTCTTTGCAAATCTTGAAAAGCATTTTCGTGTCTCGCTTCCCATTTAAATGGCACACCCTTCTTTGTGAGTTCTTCCAAGACTGTAGTGAATTGTGCATAATTTTTTATACACTCTCTATAAAAATTCGTTAACCCATTGAAGCGTCGAAGTTCCTTAATATTTTGTGGTCTAACAAATTTAGTGATCTTTTGTGTATTTGCCTCCGTTGGAGAAATACCCTGCTCTGAGATCTGATATCCCAAAAATGTCAAAGATGTCTTAAAAAATTTACACTTTTTTGCACTAAGTGTCAAATTGTTTTCTTTAATCCTCTCAAAGACCACTCTTAATTTATCCATCATTTCCTGGAAAGATCTCGAAGGTATTATTAAATCGTCAATAAAGTAATGAATGCCCAGTTGATCCAACCCTTCAAATACTTTATCCATAAGAGACTGAAATATCGCGCTAGAGTTTATCATTCCATATGGTAATCTTTGAAATACATAGCTACGATTCATGGCCATAAATCCCAACTTCTCACTGTGATCCCTAACTGAGAGCTGCCAAAATGCACTCATAAAATCAATACTCGAAAAATAGGTGTAGCCTGCTAGAGAAATTACCAGATCTTTGATTCTAGGTAAATTTTGTGTACTTTTTTGAATAGCCGTATTTATCAGACGCATATCGAGCGCAATACGACAATTGTTAGAATTATTTTCCCCGCTCTCAGATTTTTTTTTAATGAACAATAAAGGTGCTAAAAATTTCGTATTTGATTCTGTAATAATACCAGCTTCCAATAATGCATCAATTTCCTTCTTAGCTTCACCTCGCAATAAATGTGGAATGGGGTAAGGCTTACATGCCAAAGCATTATCATGTTTAAAATGTAATTCAGGTTTAATTAAATCTGTGTGACCCAAAGTTTTGAAAGTTTTAGCAAATACCATATAATTTTCCTCAAGAAGTCCACTCATCTCATTTTTTTCGTTATCATTCAAATGGTCCAAATCAAAATCACTTAATTTAAATTCCTGATTTCTCAAACTAAGTACTTCATCTGAAGCCTGGATTAAATTAACACAAGTATTAACTTCACCCTCTGGTTCAAAATCACTATTTATGACACCTATTTTCATGTTTTTATTTAAATGTAAAATCCTGTCAGTGTTGTTATAAAGTAAAGTTTGAAATTCCTGACCCTTAATTGAATTAACTGACATCTGTACCTGCAAACCCTCTCTGTTGATATTCGGCATGAATAAAACTTCAGTAGCACTATGGTAAATGTTTTCTTTACATCTTAGATCAACAACAGAACATTCACCTGGCAGCATAATAGTCTTTTTGACCAAAGAAACGTTATGAATACCGTGTGTAAATCCACGGTCATCCTCTATTAATTCTACAGACGAATTATCAGGAAAGCCCAAAGAATTATTACGTAAGTCAATATTAATAGCATTTTCCTTAAAAAAATTTATCCCCAACAGTGCATCAAATTGTTTTGATAGCATACCATGACATACAAAAAAAACAGTTTTGAATTTCTTTGTCCCCAATTTAATATAAAGTTGTATGCAATTTCTGTATTGCAAAGTGGATCCCGTGATTGTTTTAATTGAAACGCAAGAAGCAATGTTTGTTGTTTTTACATGTTCTTTAATTCTATCAAATAGATCACCTGAAATTAAGTTCAAATTTGCTCCAGTATCAAGAATGGCTTTTAAATTTGTGTTACCAATTGAAATCATTACTGTGGGCAAATAGGAGTTACCTTTAAATGTGGTATTTGGGTTATCAAGAGAATTAACACTAAACAACAATTTATCTTCAATATTATTAACTGTAGATTGTTCGCCATGGGTTATGTCTGTGTTTGCGCGCCCCCCGTTTCTTCTAAAAAAACCTGTTGTGAAGCTGACTGATTGGCTCCAAAACGTGAATTATTTCCTCTGTGTGTATTTGGATTCCGTGTATTATTTCCTCTAAAGTACCTGCCATTTTCAGTGTTTCCTCTCGTTAGTGATTGTTGTACGAATCTATTCTGATTGAATTGTTGGTTATTGTTCTGGAAATATCTCCCCCTGTTTTGATAGTTTCCACGTCTAGCATTATATGAGCCTCTATCATAGCTATTTTGTCTAAACCGATTATTAGGGTTTTGGGATTGAGTTGCATTTATTATTTCTTTAATTTTCTCACAATTCGCTGATAAATGCCACGGACTGGCGCAAAAGATACAATCAATAACCATTCGCTGTTGGGTAGCATTTTGTAAAGTAATATTGTTGATATCATGTGTCTGACTTTGCTCCGGGTTTTGTATACTATTCACATTTTCACCTTCCGTTTGTAACGAATTTATTCGAAATTTTGTGACAGTATTGATTGCGACTTGAATGTTTTTTGCTATATCTACCGCCTGTTGGAAAGTCGTTGGGTTTGCTTTTAATACATCGCATTGTAGCTGCGGTAGTAATGATCCGATGAATTTTGAGAGTCTCATTTTATCGAGAATTTCTCTTGTACTTTCTGAAACAACATTCTGTGAGTTTCCCAAATATCTGTTTGACGCAACTACAAGCCTGTGCGCAAAAAGTTTAACATCTTCATTTTCTCTCTGATAACAATTAGCGAAGTCAATTTGTGATTCACCGATCCCCTTTTCTAGTTTAAAAAAATCCCTTAACTTAAGTGTGACGAATGCGTAGTCTGTAGAATTTGATAATTCTTGGTCTGAAATTAAGAACCTCAGTGCATTTCCCTTTAACCTCGTTTTCAAAATAGTCAGACGCTCTCTATTATTCCAATTTGCAATATTGGCAACTTCCTCGAATTGTCTGAAAAAGTATTCTGTTTCTTCGTTATTTCCCTCGAAATACGTTGAGAGTAATGCCAATCCATTGATTCGACCACTCTCTGCCATAGTCGTTCCTGTGATAACCGCCCGTCCTGAATTTTGACTTAATTCACTGTCATCTATATCGCTTGATCTATTCGTTCGATTAATTCTACTAGAATTGCGTTTAAAAGTATGCGCACTCGATTTTTTGACTCTAACCATTTTTATTGACCTTACCTCGATGATTTCCCTTTGAGTAATTGTGAACCACAATTCATTTTACGTTTCCACATTAATAGCGTATCTGAACAAACCGTAGATAGAAGACTGGATCAAGGCACCATAAATAATGTCGTGATCTTTAGTGTGATTTGGTAAAAGGCGTTGGACCGTAAGATGTTAGAGTATTAAATTAACAACATCAGATAAACCAAAGTTAAAATACTTCATAATTTTAAATTTCAAACAAAATAACCAGGCCGGCATAATCAATCTACTAGTTTATTCAATATACACTATAAACGCACAGATTAAATTCCTCAAATGACAGTAACACAAGTTTACTGTCATGCATCCAAGTATTAAAATTAAAATGAAATAAAAAGTAAAAATTCTCCAAATAGGCAAATATTCAATAAATACTAAAATATGCAATTAAATTCAGGCATTGTTATAGTTACTTAAATCGAAGCAGGCCGAGAATAGAGGAAGAAAGGTAATTAACTCACATGGAATTTCAGGGGTAAGCGATCGGCAGTGGGTCATCCTCTCTCTCTCTTAAGAACCCTCTCCGCTCCAAAACCACAGTCTTCACTCCTACACACCGGAAAAACGTCTCCCCGTTTCCCTCGATCTCAACTTTCTCCAGACCTTTCTGACCCCCGTCACATCTTTTAATTGGTTGACTAACCCAGCTTTACTTGGGGGGATGTGTAATAGTTGCTGTTGTTTAACCCCCCATGCAAATCGTAGGAAATGTCAGATTACATCATGACACACGTGACTTGATTGGATATTATGTGCGTATGCGCAGCGCTGTACTCATCAAAGGGGGAATGACGAAATCCTTGAATGTTCAACTTTTCTGATTAACTAGTTGCTGATCAGCTTAACTAAATTTGAAAGATTTTGCTCATTTTGTTGATCAAAATTTTTGGAAATGCAATATTTTTAGAAAATAAATTGAAATTCAAGCACTTTAAACGTATTTTTATAGAATTCAAGGTTTTCAAGCACTTAAAAATAAAAGCTTTTTTTTTCAAGCATTTTTCAGGGTTTTTAAAAACGTACAAACCATGTTTCCTCCACCGTTTATTAGAAATTATGATTTGTTATACGTATTTTGCAAAAGTCAAAGACAAGATATGATCAGGGGATGTATGATATTTAATAGGATATTATCTACACAGAGCTAAAGAACTAAGACTGGAGTGGGGATTCTGCGAGCCGACCGCATCACACCCCATTCCGAAGTGTGTGCATGTAAATAGGTAAAAGAGGGGGAAATTTTCTTTGCATCTTATCACCGTGAAGTTGAATTATTTTTCAATATTTATGAAATTTCAAGTTTAAACGTTTATATTTAGTTCTTTTAATTTAAATGATTTTTTTCTTCATAAGAAGAGTAGCCTTGTAAATTAAGAGTAGAATCACGGATATCTTCCTAAGTACCTATTTAAGTAATGTTATTAAGTATATTATGTATAAAAGTGTCTTGAAATAGTGAGGCAATTTAAATAAGAGAAAAACATTATTGTATTACTACTGTAGTATGTATGCTGTAAAACATTACACGTTATCTCCCTGGTTGTGCAAAATATTTTTAACTCTAAAACGGATAGCAATTGCAATTCAATCATGGTGTTTTTGTAATTCTTTTAACAAGAGAAGTTTGAAAGTATCTAAATTGGAAGACAAGCTTTTAAAAATTATATATTTTTAATTCTTACAAAATAATTAAATAAAACTAAAATGTCCAGAACTTCACTCAAGCATTTCATCAAAATCCTTATTATCCCTACAATGAGTCACATCTGAAATATTTCAATTTCATGTGGTCTAATTGAAAAGCAACTATACCAGAGAGAATTTGTCTACTTCTGTCAGTAAGTTAGATTCTTTTTATGTATTTCCTTCGAAGTTCACTTTTCACCATAATGTTTTAAATGCAATCTAAGATACCAATCTACAATTTGCTTCGTCATCTGTGACTTGTTAAGGTCTTTAAAACACACTTCGTTTTCAATTCGATGATAAAATTTAATTTTGCAGTTAATATAAATTCATTTATTATAATTATTAATTTAAATTTGATATTTATAGTACTTTGGCAGTTTTCCTTCAACATCATGAGCTTGGCTTGTAGAATCATAGTTTTATACACTTAGTACATTCCTGTGTGGTTGCTCAGTTATACATACAAATGAAATTAAAAATAGTTGAACATAAAAGCTTAAACGCATAGTATTTCGGCGATTGATTTTCGGTTCTAATATTACAGCATATTTTTTTGTGAAACAGATTTTTGCTGAAAATATTCATACCTAAAAAGCAGAATAGGGTTTCCTAATTATATCCAGCATTTAATTTACCGAAAAAAAAGTAGTAAACGAATGCATAAAAGAAGCATTCATATATTTAACTAGCTATTAAAAGTATTTGAAAAATAAATCGGTTTGAAACATTGAATGATAATTTCATATAATCACTAAAAATACAAACTATTCCTTATGAGTTAGTTTTAATTTCCAAAATGTATATAAAAAAGACCAAAGCTCGCACTATGCGCGCTTATACTTAAAGATATGAAATTGAAGTTCCGATCCATCCTCTAACAATTTTCCTCATCTGTTTCTGCAATTAAATGCTCAAAAAGAAATTACCATTTTAAAATAATTAAAAAAAAAAAAAAAGAATTATCTCATTCAAAATAGTCCTTATTTGTAGCAATGCACTTCTTCCACCTCCGTTTCCATTGTTCTAAACATTCCTGGAAGTCTTCAGAAGTCAAGCTCTGCAATTGTTTTGTTGTTTTACGTTTTATCATCTCCAAGTCATCCCAGTGCAGGACCTTTTACCATTTCGGGACCAAAAGAAGTCGTAAGGGGCTAAATATGGAGAATAGGGAAGGTGATCGCATTACGATTCAGAAACTGGCGGATAAGCAGTGCGCTTTGTGAAGATGTGAAGACGCTTTGTCATGATGCAGCAGTCATTCATCATCAACACACAAATTTGGTCGCACTCGACACACACGATGCCTAAAGCGCTTGCGAACTTCCATACAGAATTCAGCATTCACTGTTTGTCTTGAGGAAAAAATTCATGGTGGAAACACAACACCATGAATGAAAAAAAAAAAATCAAAAGTATGACTTTGATTTTTGAGCTGCTTTTTCGCAATTTTTTCGTTCTTAGTTCGCCATTTGATTTCCATTCCTAACAGCCTATAACATTTCATGAATCCATCCCAAGTTTCACCAGAAATTTGATGTTGACTCATTGTTCCATCTATTCATCAACCTCCATCGTTCACACAAAAAATCCTGGGTCGAGGTGTATGCTTGCCTCAATAGTTTGGGGATTACTGATGGTTTAGTGGCTTACCAGGCAACAAAATAGAAAGTGCTTTTTCCCAAATTTCAACTCAAGGACACCCGAGCAACACATTTCCAGTATAGGGTGGCTACAGAATTTGAGAAATAAAATTCCCTGACATTTCCCTGATTTCCAAAAGATTTCTTCAAAAATTCCCTGATGTGCGCTATAATTCAAAAAACCAAATAATGGAGAACTTAAAAAATCAAAAATTTAATTCTAAATAGTCAAAGTATAATTGCGCAGTAATAAATTTATGGTGAAAATCAAAATAAACATCTTTAGATGAAAAAGAATGGAAAACATTAATTAAAAAATAAAAAATTCCCTAACTTCAGCTATACTTGCCAACTTCAAGGTAAAGCAAAACCAGTACAATACTTTTCTTTTTAATTTCGAAAATAACAGAAATAAAACATGTTATTTTCTTTAATATATGTCACATGCTGTTTCCTGGATCATCAGAAATCTAACAGAAATAATTGTTCCAGGCATAATAATGATCCCAGATAATAATTTAAAAAAAAAAGAAAAAAAAAAAAATGGAACATCAAAAGGCGGTTGTGGGTGGGATATCGATGGTTTGGATTAGTTGCTGAGAGTAGAAAAAGTTTGGAATCGTCATTCTCCCAAATTGGCCAAGTAGCCAGATATTGAGGGCTTTTTATACAGACTAAAAAAAAAGTATATGAAAAAAACAAAACAAAAAAAACTGTATTCAACGCGGTGACATCACAGCATCCACTTCACATTACCCGAGCCGAGGTAGATATCTGCACAGGGCATGCGAGAAGGGAAACTCAAAATTTTCAAAATTCCCTGATTAAAGGGTAATTTTACGAAATTCCTTGGCATTTCCCTGATTTCCATGAATTCCAGGTTCTGTAGCCACCCTGCTGTATTTACTAACACAGACCACGTGTATAACTAATTGGATAACGAAATAATAATAGCATGCAAACACACATAGTTAAAGACTAGATTACCAAAACTCTTACTTATTCTAGAATGAAATTAAGATTTCAATAAATTTAAGTAGGTTAGAACAGTTTAAAGATACGAAATAGGTCGCCAAGATGTATACCTTTCATGGGTCATTTGTTCAACAAGCTTAAACCAAGTCCTTCTTTCTGATGCTTCTTCAAAATACTTTAACTTGAGGTCTTCCATAAAAGATTTCCTTTCGTTATTTTGGAGCTCAAATACTTTTTCAGTCACAGTTAGAGCCTCTGTAGAAATATTCTGGGCTAAACCTTCCAATTTAAGAAAAGTCCTGTAAAAAGATTTTTAATAAAAAAATATGGTACTTCTGTCATTGTAATAGATAAATTAAAAAAAAAATTGGTAAAACTTTAAAAAGAAATTACAGTATAAACTTGAAAAAAATATGCATTATATTCAAAAACTATGCACAGTTGAATAAACTGTAAAATATTCAGTAACAATTAAATAAAAAAAGCATTCTTGAAAACCCACTTCCCTTAGAATTTTTATTGTAAATATGTTCTTTGAAATTATTGATAAGAGACATTCTACAATTCCAAGAATACATTTTCAATTTTTTTAAATTAAGAATTTATTTTTATTTTGGAAACCGAAAAGAATTCAACAGATTGAAATGATTTTCATAAAGAAATGGAGACAACTGTTAGATGTATATCACATATTTTTTAGGTTATTTAAGACAAATAAATTTATATATATGAAATATATTTTAGAATAAAAGGAATAATACATTTAAAACAACTGAGTTTTAAATTCATATATATTAAAAATTATTAAAATACAAGATATCCACATGGAGGAATTCTCACCAGGGCACATTTTTGTTTTAATCAGAAATACATCCTTAACAATGAAAATTCTCTGCATATGAATGTGCTATGTATACGAGTTTCAAAAGGTAATATACTGCAGCTTTATATAATGGCCACCAAACAATAACATAAATCCATATTTCTAATAAGTTATATAACAAAGTAACAACTATAAGTGAATAAAAAACTTACTTTCGATTAATACCATTGACTTCAACCATCCACTTACGTCGATCTTCATTCAATAGTTTTATCCATTCTGTCCTTAACTAGAGAAATAAAGGCAGTATTGGAACATTTGGTATATTTCATTTTAATGTAAAACAGATTTAACTTAAAAAAGTAAATATACTTCAAACAAGATAAAAAAAAACAAGTTTCATGTTTAATAATTAATTATAACTTAATAATAACTTATTATAACATAATAAGTTATGTTATAGAGCTGTTGGTTGCCAATTCAACCATTTTATATGAAACATTAATTTCATTTCATTTGTTAGCACTACTATTTTCTACCTAAGTGTCTGAGATTAAAACATTTTTAATAGTTCATTTTTTTCACACAGAAAATCTTCTAAAATGCAAGAAGGCAAAAAAATATTTTCTTTTTTATGTTAAATAATTGGCTTAAATTTTTAACATTATGAGTGTTTGAGGTATTTTATTAAGATTTTTAAAAACATATAAAATTAATTTGTATGATTAAAATTAAATTTGATGGTTCTAAATGGCAATTAAAATTTCTACACACAAATACTTAAAAGATTTACAGTTTTGAATATATATATATATATTAACTAATAAACAAATTATTAGCACAAAGTAATATAAAACCAACTGAAAGTATAACATTTATAAACTATTAGACTAACACAATATAATTTGTGTTATCTTGGGTTAATTAAGTTGGGAAGCATTTAAAAGAATAAATGTAAGAGAAAAAAATATAATTATCTAACCAAAAATTAATTTCCCTATTTTAACTTATAAGCTTAATTTTATAATCCTCGTTTGAATTTAATTTTAATGAAAAGAATGAGAAATATAAAGTAAGACATTTGAAATTAACATGTACCCTTTCAATAAGATTGAAATTTTTCAACACATTTAAGGAAGGAGAGTCCTTTAATAAGTCTTGAATTATTTGCCAAACAGTCAATGCATTTTTCTTCAAGTCAGATGTTGAATAGGTAAGAATATCATTAAAATGAATAATGAAGTTTTCAATCTGAAAAGAGAATATTACTTTAAATTATAAACATTTAAAAGTAGCCCAAAATTGCAAATTTTATCATATTTTAAATATCAAACCAAAAATCCTTTTAAATCTTTCTAAAGAGTTGCACTAATTTTAAACAAAAAAGTACGACAAAGTTTTAAAAAGATATAAAATGGTAATTCATAACATTTTGTAGTTAAATTATAGAACTGAGACATGAATATCAATTTTTTTTAATTTATCCTACATTCCAAATAAACATATAAAATAAACATCTATATAAGCTCCCTTTCATACTCATAAATGACATTCAAATTCTAATCCATACATAAATTTTCTGCATTGTTTATAAATTTTGTTTTGTACATGCATTTGTTATTATCATATAGTATGTAAATGATTGTAGGTTGCAGTTATGTTATCTTAATATGGCTCTCGATTAATTAATTTATATTCAATATAATATTTATTTTTAATTTTTAGTGCATTTTAAAAGTCAATTCTACTTTTTAAAGTTTTTGTTCTTAATTTTTCATGTTTTAATTTGTTTACTGGTGATTTTTGTCATACATCATTGATGACATAATTAAAATTTCACCAATTTAACTTGCTATGCATTGGCATTACTATTTGTTAAACCTTAAAATTACCCAAAAAATTATCACATTATGCTGATAAGATAACATGAAAATATATTCCACCAAAATTTAATATATTTTAAAACAAGAATTTATCCCAATACAAATTCAAAATTATTCCAATATGAAATAATATTTTACCTTTTAGGTCTTTTTGGAGCAAAGCCAGTAAAAAAAAATAATTTAATATGATTCACCTATTACAGAGTTCTGTGTTGACATATATTTTAAAGAAGCAATACATACAAGTAAAATTGAGAACTAATGTCTATGTGAAAGTTGGCGAAATTTAAAATTGATTCCAAGTTATAACTTTGAATATATGGTAGTCTTTCATTAATCTCTGTATATAAAAGGCAAAGTCCTTACTCATTGATTGACTCACTCATCACTATTTCTCCCCACTTCTAATGTAGTTTCAACTCTGATACTCAGTACAAATGTCAAAAAAGGCAAACATAGAAAAAGTAAGCTATTCTGATCTCAATTAACAAACTTTAAGGAATCGAAAAGGGGGAGAAAGTTCCAAACAAGGGATATTCGAATGTCGCACTTGCAATGTAGTCTCAACTCTGATATTTAGAACAAATGTCAACAAGAGCAAGCATAGATAAAGTAAGGTATACCAATTTTGATAAACCAATTTTTAGGGGTCAAAACGGGATCTAACGTTCGATATGTGGAATACACGAATGTCTTTTGATTGTTAAAATGCGCATGGTAAAAATTTTGTAGCGAAGCAGGGGTATTCAGCTAGTTACATATAATGGGTAGGATTTTATTTGCATGGTAAAATTTGTACAGATATCAGTGTTTTTAGATTACTTCAGAGCTACTAGGAAAAAAAAATTCCTTACTCTTGAAATAGAAAAAACCACAAGGAGTATTATTTTCTCTTTGAGTGGATGAGTGGCTAAAATTTCAATAATGTACTCTTGAAGTTTTTCATCTTGGTTTGGATACAGTAATGACATCAACAGGCTACTTAACTAAAACGGAAATAAATATTATTCTATAGAAAAAATATCTTGGAACATTTAATAGTTTTTCAGTTAACCATTTAACATGTTAAGATCCAAGCCTAGTATATCAATATACTGCTAATTATGATGTACCTTGTTATTGGCAGTCAACAAGTATTCTACAATAATTATTTTGAAAAAACACTAAATAAAGATGTACCTCTTTTTTCAAACAATCTTTTAAACTACACATAAGTGCTGAATATCCTGTTTTAGGAACATTTATATTCTTATTCTGGAACAAGAAAATAAGCATTATTCAAAATATTTTCTTTTAAGACAATGGTAATTCAATTGATGCATAAGAATCAAGAATTTTTACATATGGGTCTGCTCTAACCTCTGAATTATCAAGATAATAACTGAGAGTGGTTTATAATTAAAGTCTTTTTTACAAACTCAAAGATATTAGATCATACATTTTAACTTTTTTACATATAACATTTTTACATAATTAAATCATAAATGTTTACGTATGAAAGAATGGAAGACATAGATTGTTTCAAGTCAAGTTGAACTTTATAACTATTAGCAAATTTCAGTTTTGGAAATTTGAATTTTGGATGAAATTGGTTTTAAAGCAAAACAAGTGATCAACAAATTTTTACAATGCAGTAAATAATTGTTGTAAAGTTTCTTACAGCACAAAATTTTTGTGAGACACAAATTACGGTTACTAAGTAGAGAAATAATATTTTAAAAACAAGAAAAAAATAAAAAATCATAACAAAAATTATGAATATCAATGAAAGAATATTTTCAAAAAACTTTTCAAAACTCAAAGATAAAACATTTGCAAAATCAGTCTGAAGCTCAGACAGCTGTGTTGTTGGATTAAATAAAAATTGAAAATCTAAATCCTTCCGACTCGAATCACTTTCCAAAACATTTAATAAACTAAAGATCTTGACAGGACACTTATTAAACAGAAGAACAAAGTCTATTATCATACGGTAGATAATCTTTTTTAGAACAACTCATTTTTTACCAACCCAAAAAAACAGAATTCAAAACATTAATTTTTTAGCTGTTGCCATACTTGGCGAGTAATTAAAACTTAAACAAAATTAAATTAATCGAAATTATTCACGTTTAAATTATTGTTTACAAATAAGAGTTTATTCACATGATGTCATTATGCCCGCAACATCCTCCCATCTTGAGTTGTCAAGAGAACACAACTCAACCCTTCATTATCAACAGATTCAGTCTCTCAGGAATTTTTACGGTTCATCCATATTTTGTTTTCACAGGCCTGACATCACTCTTCTGAACTGTCTTTGGTATGATAGGGTTTGAGCATTGTCTGAAATTTCTTGTGGGAATCAGTGTGACATTACTGTTGAAAAGTGGATCGGATGCAGTCACTTCTAAAGGGTATAGGCACTGAATTGGTCTAAGGCACCCACCTTGTGCAATTCTCAATTTTACTAGTCCAACGATGCCTTCTGTACTTGGAAGAAGTTCAACAACTTTTGCTAGTGGCCAATTCATTCGCTTGGTTTTGTCGCTTTCTATTGGTACTACATCTCCAACAGCTACAGAAGATCTTTTCTTGTTTTCTGGCCTTTGAATTAGAGCACCCAGGTACTCAGATTTAAAATGATTTTTCAGAGCTTGACCAATTATTAAATATCGTGGGATCTGTATGTCATCTAAATGATGGATATCCTTTATCCACTTCAAAAATTCGGTCTTGGTGTTGGCATTAACTTCATCCTCTCAGCTTAATTTCAATTTCCAAGTCTTCTGTAAAAGCAATTTTGGCATTAGAACAACTGGACAAGTGACTCTTAAAGGGTCGAAGACTCTGTGAGCCGCTGAAAGAATAACTCTTTTTGTAAGCAAAGTTCTCTAACATTTTCCGTATAAATGGACAAAGAATCAAGATATCTATTCCATTTCAAGACTAACACATTAGTAAAGAGTGTAAGATCAGAAGCAGCATCTATGTACTCCCACCCTCTAAGGTCGAATTTCCTTTCAGCCATTACATTGGTCGCTGTATCAATAAATAATTTCAGTTCTTCTTCAGTTTTAACACTTGTCACAGAATTATCGATGTAAAAACTTTTTTGAGTTGTTGAATTATGTTCTTTGGATAGGCAGGACCTTCTTTATTATCTCTTTTCAATACGGTT
The DNA here is from genome assembly GCA_963978545.1 of Linyphia triangularis. Lineage (NCBI taxonomy): Eukaryota > Metazoa > Arthropoda > Arachnida > Araneae > Linyphiidae > Linyphia > Linyphia triangularis. Next base: position 78,420,074 of record OZ021728.1, on the reverse strand, counting down.
TCCAAGTGATGTTGAATAACAGCGGCCAACAGTGAGGGACTACTAGTGACGCCGATTATTACACGACAGGGTCGAAAATATAGCAGCTCTCTATCCATTCTTCTCTACAAAAAACGTACAAAACTCTTATCTCTAGGATAAAGACTGATCAGGAGGAATGCTTTACGTATGTCTGAAACAACTCCAACAATTTTTTCCATACGAAAACGTGTTAGTATATCAGATATCAGTTCAACAAGATTTATTCCTTTTTCAAGGCATTAATTTAAACTCGGTGAGCCTTTCTGCTTGGCCAAAGCATTGAAGACGGATCAGATCTTTGTGGTACTATTTTCTTTTACAACGTGCCCGTGAGGTAAGTAATAGCCAGAATCTTCAATTTCTTCCTTGGGTATTTCTTCGATTATTTCTTCTGTTTGCCATTTTTCAAATACCTTTCCATAGTCTTCATAAAGACTTTCAGACTTTAGTTTTCTCACTGTTGAGTTAAGTCTTGATATAGCTAGATCAAAATTATCTTTCAATGGTGAGTGATCCTCTCTCCAATGTAGATGAACCATGAAACGGTCATTTACTACAGAAACAGTCTTGAAGAAGTGTTGTTGGATGGCAGATTGCAACTTAACTGTACTCTTTTTTTCCTGATGGATCTACAATTCCTAAAGTATCTTAGAGTCAACAAATAAAAGATACATGCCGATGTAGAAAGCATAGAAGTGGTAATTAAAGAAGAAGCATTACAATCTCTTATTTTACCAATACAAGTCCACCTTAACTTCGTCTCTATCGCTGTTAGACCTGAAGATAGTTGCTTGCATTTTCTTATAAACAGCTCTCCCGCAACGTCGGCTCCAATCAAATCTTCAATAGTCACTGTCCACCATTTGTATTCCATAACTTTCTAGCTCTTTTGAATTAAATGAGAACTTTTCTATAGGAGGTATCGTTTGATAGATAACTTCTTGCCCTAAAGCCTCAAAATTACAGTTATACATTCCATTAGTGTTAGATAAGTATATTTGGAAAACATCATGCTCACATGTCAATAAGCTTGTTCCACCAAATAAGGAGTGGTTTAGATATTACTTTCCTTTGGATTCATAGTTCATATCTTTAGCTGTATCTTTCAATATGTAAGATCTGTGAGAGGCAGTGTCTATAACGGCCTGAACTCTACGCTTTGTTCCGACTCCTCTAAGTAGAACAGTAAAGATTTGCAGAATAACTTTTGGAGTAGTAGAAATGTTAGCTAGAGTTTCATCACTTTTAACCTCAATATAATTTTCATTTTCCTCTTTTCCAGAATCTTCGGAGTTTTCATTTGGGGTATATCTGCACAAAAGCGTGTTGTGTCTTTTATTACAAGTTATGCATTTCAGCTTAGCTTTGCAGCTCTTAATTCCATGACCATATCTTAAACAAAGGTAACAACAGTTTGAACTTTTAACAGCTTCTTGTCGTTCTTCAAAGCTCAATTTTTTGGCTTTTTCACATAACCACGATTTATGAGTTTTATTGCAAAATAAACATGTTATCTTATTTTTCTCAGATGAAGTTGAAAGTTCTGAAGCAGTAGAGGGTTTTATCACTGATTGAGATCGATTACTAGTTCCGGATTTTCTTTTTACGAAACTATAATTTTTTACAGCAGGAATAAAACTTTGATGGACAAGTAAAATCCACTTTATCTTGAAGAAAATAAATTATCAAATCTAAACCAGTTTTGACATATCCTGATGTGCTATATTCCGATAGATCATCTTTTGATCTTCGACGAGAAGATCTAAAACGTTCACATGCAAGCAAGGTTTCATCAGGTAAAGATGTCTCCACTAACGGAAACAACATAGCAGCATATTTGTCTCTGATTACGCCTAAACTTTCCAATGCTTGAAGTTTTGTCTCTAACTCATCGTACAGTTTTCGAAGTGATCTTTTATTCAAATTTTGCTTCTGAAGAATTAATGATAATAAATCACGAATATAAACTTGTGTCAATAATTCTTCTTTTCCGTATCGAGCTTTCAATTGATTTAAAGCTTTTTCGTAACTTGCACCTCCTGGTGGGAAGCTATTTATTAACTCATAAGCTGAAATACCTCTAATCATAGTTTGTGATAAATATGCAAATTTGTCATGTCTATCAAAATTTGGATCTCTGTCAATTTTTTCGAACTGTCCCCAAAAACTCAACCAATTCTTAATATCACCGTTAAACGTAGGTAATCTAATTTTAGGGTAATTCATCAGAGCATTATGATTAGAAACTTCACTTATTTCAGAATCTGCTTTTATTGTGTTTTGAAGAACATCTAATTTATTTTCCAGAACACGCTAGAAATCTATGTAGCATTCTGATTCATCCATTTCTTTATCAAGAAGATCTTCATTATCGTCTGCTTCAAATAAAGCTTCACTTACTTGATTTTCTGCTAATAACATAGATCGAGCTTTGTCTTTTATTATTTTTAACTTTCTTACTTTCTCCTCACTGGATAATTTGTTTTCCGTCGCATTGTATTCATTAACAGCAGTTGTAAATAATCTTCGATATTGTTTGCTTGTCGACTTTAACTTATCCATCGTAGGAACCGATGATGCAATCATCCTGTCGTGGACGCCGTAAAATGTTGAATTAAAAAAAATTGAAAATCTAAATCCTTCCGACTCGAATCACTTTCCAAAACATTTAATAAACTAAAGATCTTGAAAGAACACTTATTAAACAGAAGAACAAAGTCTATTATCATACGGCAGAAAATATTTACTTTAAAACTTTTTAGAACAACACATTTTTTACCAACCGAAAAAACAGAATTCTAAACATTAATTTTTTAGCTTGTTGCCATACTTGTCGAGTAATTAAAACTTAAACAAAATTAATCAAAGTTATTCACATTAAATTATTCTTTACAAATAGAGTTTATTCATATGACGTCATTATGTTCGCAACACGTGTAATTAAGAAAAATATCAACAAAAAAAAATCAAATTGTGAGGGAGGAAAGTTACAAAAGATCAAACCACATTTTTGCTCTGATCAATACTCTCGCATTTAAATGAAATTGGTTTTGAAACAATCCCATTAGTTAAAAAGTAATTTTCATATTGAAAGAGCTAGTATTTAACCAAATAAGTGAGGTGAAGTGCATCGAGAACTTATAAATTAAAAAAAAAAATCGTTTAGAAAATGTGGTTGGAGCTGGTTTTGAAGCTATACACCTCATATAAACCATAAAAAGTAATTGTTGCAATCATTAAAAGGGGGGAGGGGGGGTCGGAAGGCAAAATTTGTTCTTGGAATCCATTTTAAGGTTTTTAGCGCACCACAATATTTGAAATGTTATCAACAAAATGATTTAACTTGGTGGGCAATGAGCTCATAAGAAGTATTTTTAATTATCTTTTGAAAAAATAACATCATTGAAAAAATCAATCTGCTTTGTACTTTAAAAGCTGTTTCTTTATACAAATGTACCTTTTTCTCAGGATCTACTCTATATTTTGCTTTGAATTTTTTTTTCCGGTACATAGTGTACTTTTGCACAAATAGACATATGCTTTTACAGAAATGTTGATTACATTTAAAAAAAACCCTTCCTAACCATGTTTTTTTGGAAAATTTTTTAAACAAATTTCAAAACATCATGAATCCTAAACAAAATTTTATTTTTACAAAAGCATAAATCAGTCTATTTAAAAGTGTTTTAACATAGCATTGGTTTAAAAGACTGTACAAAATTTTAAACAAATGCTATGAGTAGTTTTTTAGAAAAAGGTACAAATAAAAAAAGCCTTTTTAACATGGACTTGATAGAGCCTTCCGACCTCCCTTTTAAAATACGTATATAACAAATATACACAAGATTAAAATATTGACTTTACTAACCACTGAAATTCCAAGTCCTTTTATGCTAAACATAAAAATAGTTTTAATAAACTCCCTTTCCTTTATAGAAATTCTAATTCGAGGATCTGTAACATAGAATGGAAATGCAATGAAAAGTCAGCTTTGACCTCGAAAAACTTTTTTAAGTTGAAGTTAGACACAGTTTACATTCAAGGGCTCTTGCATTTAATCATAGTTTAGACATAATAGATTTTTTTTTACAAAGAAAGAGATAATTACCTTTAAATACAATGAAATATACTGCTTTCTCAAGTAAAGTTTCAAATCGATTGACAACTTCCGCCATTGGGATTTCAAACATCACTCTTTGAACATCGTTGTGGTCTGAAGAACTATTTCCAGCAGGATGTGTTACTTCAGAATTCATGTCATCTATTGGTGCTGAGATGGTAGAAAAAGTACCTAAACTTTCTTGAAATTCGTTTAGAAGTTCCCAAACTGCTTTATCTTACACAGAAACAAAATTGAGTAAAAATTGAGATTATGCTATTGCTATCAGTTAATAATAAATTAACATCTTCCAGAAATTTTATAATAAGTTTTCTGCAAAGTACAATAATAATTTTTTTAATCATAAATTATATCTTCAATTTTTTAATCAGATTTGATATAAATTATGCTATTAATTCATTTTATACTAAAATAATATCCTAACTTTTTAATCAGATTTATGAGAAATAACAATTTAAAATATAAACTAAAAACATTTAACAGAAATTGTTCAATTCCCTGAATAATTAAATACTAACCATTAAGCGAGTTGCTTTTTGAAGCTTGAAAATTAGAAGACTTTGAGAGATTGACAACAATTTCATACATTACACATTGGCAATCCCTTAAACAATTCACAGTATGAGATTCTGGTCCTGAAATAAAGGAGGTAGTTGCAATACCACTATTTTCTTTAAATTCAGAAATAACAGCTATGTGGACATTAGAATATGCAAGCAAAAATTCATCTATAATAAATAGAACTTAATTACAGGAATATTGTATATTTTTTAAGAAACATTCTCGATATTTACTTATGTAGAATGATAGCAATTATATATTGTTTCCTATAAAATATTTAGTTAAAATATCGTTTATACTCTGGATTAATATTAAGTACCAAAAAAATACTTTGGTCAATCAGATAATAAGAAATCTGTAGAATAAAAATAAGTAATTTATTCATGAAAAATTGGTTTTGATGCAGTCAAATAGAAAATTGTAATATAGTTTCTGAAAATAAACTTTATAAAAAGATAGAATGTGTCACCTCTAGTTGTTAAGGGTATCATATTTAATTTCTTATTTAAAAACCTCATATACAATAATTTAATTAAAAAAACTATACAGCAGATAATATTATTTGCCATTTCTGCTTTATGTAACAGATGAAGGCTAAATTAATTGAACAACATACCATAATCTTCAGTACATGTTTTCTCTAATGCAGAGAAGAGATATAAAACATCACATAGTGCATGGAAATCTGATGAGCGTTTTGAACTAAATAAGAGAAAAGAGAAAATATACATAAACTTGTGAAACACATAAACATGTACAATATGCATGAAATACATACATCAAAAGTGAAAGTGCTTCTTTATACAGGATTATTCAGAATTCCTTCCTGCTTTCAAAGCGCTATAGTAAAAACTTAAGGCTAATACAGCAAATAAGAACTTTTGAAAGAATACAGAAACAATTCAAGTTTTATTTACATAGCTTACAGGTGTTCTATGTGTGAATCCTTGGTCACACTGCATACATCAATGCGATAGTCCAGTTCCTGCCACACTCTACTCAACATGGTACTCTTTGAAACTCGGGAGGTAATTCTGAATAACCCTGTATTTCACTACTTTAAATACCATCATTTATATAATTAAACGAGGGAAAAACTAAAAATTTCTAAACATAACTTTAAATGGGATTTGCAACAATATAATATAATATAATTTAAATACACTATCAAGTTTAACAAAACTGTAAAAAAATTATAGTTTTACCTACCTAAAAATTTCTAAACATAACTTTAAATGGGATTTGCAACAATATAATATAATATAATTTAAATACACTATCAAGTTTAACAAAACTGTAAAAAAATTATAGTTTTACCTACCTATATCGCTATATCTGAATTTGTAGCAATATCGATAGCTAAAACTATAATTTTTTGCAGAATTTTGTCAAACTATAATATACGATTAAAAGATCAAAATTTAAATATACCATTATTTAAATTACACTATTCTTAAATTGTGTACAGCTTTAACTGAAGCAAAATACAATTTAAGAATAACTTTTACAATTATGCAATTTTAGTTCAATTAAAATAGGTAAGTCAACAAAGCAGTTTAAAAAATGTCATAAATATATTCTATGCAATAGAGGTAAATATAATAAAGAGGAAAACAAAGCAATTTAAATGCATTTGATATCAATCTGGGAGAGCTTGCTTACCTACAAAGTTCAGATGACATTACTTTAAGTAAATCACCTATAGCTTTTAAGCAGGGATTTAAATCAAGCAAGTTGACAATACTGATGTCTCTAGAAACAAAATATAAATAGATAAAACAAGTATTAAGAATATTTATATAATTAATGCCATATACAAAAATGATGACTAACTAGACAAAAGAACAATCAAGGTATGTCCAACTTAAATCTTCTTTACAGTTATCAAATACTCATTTGACTGTCTTATAACAATTTATTTGTACAATTTACGATATGGTCACAAAGAATGCTTAATTTACTGGGCACAATATTGTAAAAAATGTTTTATATTCTGAAAGTTAAAATGCCTATTATATAATGTATATGCATACCCATTGTCTCTTCCCCAGTATTGTACTCTAAACCTTTACAATCACAATACATGGAAAATTTAAACAACTAAATTAAATCCAATCTAAACTTGCTTTCCTCCAATGTATGCATATTTAGGTTTCTCATTCAGGCATCATAATCATAACTTGAGATAGTGTGATCTTGAGTTATGATATATACATACACTATCTGGCCAAAAGTATCCGGACACCCAGTGGTATGGACTTAGAGCGTCCTGAGGCACATATGATGTTGGTCCCCCTTTTGCATCGATGACAGCCTGCACACGTTTGGGAAGACTTTCTACCAATTTTTGATAGGTGACCATAGGAATTGCCTTCCAGGCGTCCATCACAGCTGAAGTGAGTGTTTGCAGTGAAGATGGTCGATTTGGCTGGCTACGTAATCTGCACTCTAATTCATCCCAAAGGTGTTCTATGGGATTTAGATCGGGGCTCTGAGAAGGCCAGTCCAGTTTTTGAACACCCATTTCGTCAAACCATGTCTGTGCAAGCCTCGATGTGTGAATGGAGCAGTTATCATGCTGGAAGAGAAATGGGCCTTCCCCGAAATATTGCCATAGAGTTGGGAGTGCAGCATTGTCCAGAATGTCCATATACATCTCAGAGTTCATGTTTCCAACCACAGGAACTAATAGACCCAGGCCAAACCACAAGAAACACCCCCACACCATTATGCTTCCACCACCAAACTTAACAGTCAGCACCATGCAATCACTATAGAAACGTTTGTCGGGCATCAGCCAAACCCAGACGCGTCCATCCGACTGCCAGACTGTAAAGCGAGATTCATCACTCCAAAGAACACTTTTTCACATGTCCACAGTCCAATGACGGTGAGCTCTACACCATTGCAATCAATGCTTCGCATTCTGTGGAGTGATGTTCGGCTTGTGAGCGGCTGCACGACCATGGAATCCCAAGTCTTTTAACTCTCGACGGAAAGTCTTGCTGCTAACATTAACGCCTGATGAACTTTGGAACTCCTGAGAAATTTCCACCAACGAGGACTTGCGATTTTGTTTCACTACCCTTTTCAGAGTTCTGCGGCTGCGTTCACCAAGTGTTTTCTGCCTACCGGTTCGTTTTTCTGCCGTTTCATTGCCTCGACGTTTCCACTTCACAATTACATCACTCACAGTGGATTTAGGCTTCTGGAGAATGTCCGCAATCTCACGAACTGATTTCCCACTATTCTGCCATGATCGAACTCACTAAGCTCCTTTGACTTACTCATTGCCTCACAAACGCATAAATACAATCTGACAAACCACTACCAACACTTTTATAGCTTTCAATTACGTATCAAATTGCGTCACTTGCCAGAACCACTTTTTTAAGGGGTGTCCGGATACTTTTGGCCAGATAGTGTATATATATATATTACCCACATGCTTTTGTAGTGAGATTTAAATGTTCATTCATAAACTCTGGGCATTCAAAAAGTTTACACTATAATGCAACTTTCAATAAACACCAAGTAATTTGAATACATCCTTAAAAATAAACTATATCATTTGTTTACTCACACTTTAGCAAAGTATGCTATTTGAATAAGCAAATGTGACAAGCTTAAACCAAGCCCATTTTCTAAGAGTTCAGCGATTATTGTGCAATCTTGTTTGAGAAACTGAAATTAAAAATACATAATCTTAAAATTCATTCCAATTTCAAAAGATTGATACATAGGAACATAAAAGAAGTTAACTTCATTTGAATAAATAATTTTTCAGACATTTAGTAAAGTATGCTTTTTAAACTTACTTTGGTTAGAACTAAAATAATCTTTTCACAAATTTGTGGATCTGAGAATGTCTTTGGCAGCATTGCAAGAAGTGGTATCCAAGACATAACCTCAAATGCTGTGAAATCTTTAGACTTAAATAGATGTGATCTGGAATTTCAAATCGATTTATAAATGTAATTTAACTAACAGAAGTCAGATTAACAATAAACTAGTAACTTGAAGCATAAAATTAGATACAACCAAAAACCAAACACTGTCTACATGAGATTAAATACGTATACTACAAATATTTCATATATTTTAAAGTTTATTTCATATAGTTTAAGTTTATATTTTTGAATGTAACCTTACGTTCAAATGTCACTAATGAAATGTCATCTATAAAAAAAAATGTGCAAATATTTATGAAATGATTTTTGGAACTCTCCAAAAATTTGTTTCACAAATATTTCTGGTGTGTTGCAATTAATGACTCACATTAAAACATAAAACTTAACAAAACAAATAAATTTATTGCAATTAGTTACTAGTATAAGAAACAAAATACTTTAAAAATCCAATTTTTTGTTGAAATTTTAATGAAAATTTATAATTTGCCCAACAAAATTGAAATAATACACAGCTTAAATATCCTAAATTTTATCTTTTATTATATATACTCACACATTTACGGATAACAATGGAAAATCGCTTATAAACGAAAAGCAGGCATCAATAACTTTTTCATCAAAAGGACGTTGATAAAGTTGATTAGAGAGAAGATGAAATCCTTTGATACTCAAAAAATTACTTTGAACATTACCAGTTGATTCTAATAAGTAGGTCTTCAGAACCTAAAAAAAAATATATAAACTTTTTTTTTAACTACCTTTCAGACTATTTCATTAAGCATTTTTAAATGAAATAAACATCTTTATTTACTTATCATATACGAAAATGTATTCATATAATTTAATATAAAAGTTATAGGGTAGATTTATATCTCGGATCAAATTTTAATTTTTAAAATGAGCCTCTTTCTTGTTCTTCACATTCCAAAGAAAATTGTTAATTGTATTAGTTCCCACTACTCATACATTTCATGGCATGTTTGAGAAGTTAAATTTTTAAATAAAATTACAAAAACAAATAATTTTTAACTGATATGTGATACAATGCACAAGACTTTGAACTTAGGTTCACTTTAAAATATAAAGGTAATGCATTATAAACAAAATTTTTGGTGTATTCTATTTATTCGAGTACATTTTCTAAAACATTATAAAATTCAAAATATCGAGCCTTTATTTCTAATTACAAGCAAATAACGCCTATTAATTCCAAAATTTAACAAGTTGACATTAAAAACCTTAAGCTAAAAGGTCTCCGATGTTACCATGTACTTAACATCAGAAATCATTAATAAACTAGGATGTTTTATATCAAAGTAGAAAAGGTTGCATCTTAAAATAAATAACTTACATTATAGGTTTAGGTTCAACAATGAAATGTAGCATATTACATTACCAACAAGTAGTGTTTCATGTTGGATGTAAATTTAATTCCTATACTAAATACTTGTGTGAAAAAATTAATAAAACAGTTGATAGCTTTCAGTAAGCACGTTAATAGTTCTAATGTTTGCTCTAAATTGTAGCAGATTAATTTTGATAATGTACAATTTTTTATGTAGGTAATATCAGATGCTGAGAAAAATCCAAAGCACACTATACCCAAGATACAATAGTCTCCCTGATATAAATTGTAAAATTTTACAGTAAAATACTTTTAATGCGAATTTAGGGTCAATTAGAAAATGCATTGAAAACAATGGATATAGAAAATTATACCTTTATTGCAGAGACACAAACTTCCGAGTTTATAGAATAAGCAAGTACAAGTAATATTTCTGGCTGAATTAGTTGCAAGTAATTCTCAAAGTTTGAAGACCTTTTGTTGGAAATGAAAAATTGAACAAGCTCCAATAAACCTAAAATTGTACAAATAATATTGATACAATATTAAAAATCAATATGTAAGCAAAGTACCAATTAAATATGAAAAATTAAGTGCTAAAACTTTATTACTATTTTTGTTATTTTTCTAAAGTTTTGAAAAAAACTAAAAAAGTATAGAACTAAAACTAAACACTTTTCATTAACTGATCACTAATTTAATAAAGAGAAAATAAATTTTTTAGCATTAAAATATTTTAAATTGTAACTATATATAAGACACAATTTTCTAGGTTTTCAAGGTTACTTAGCAAAACTAAACTAAAAGTAAATAGAATAATACAATTCTTAATGGTTGGGTTGATTACTTTAACACACCAATCTATGCAAGTTATTTAATTTGTATATAGGTAAAAAGTTGTCCAACAACACAAATATAAAGCTAAACAAAAAACTTGTATTTTGGTAGATTAAAACTCTTACTTTTAGAAATGAAACCAATTACTGTAAGCAATTAAAATCACATTTACCTAAGGATATTTCAGAAGCTTCGTTTTCTTGGGTAGTTTTCAAAGTGGTTTTTTTAGAATCAGTTTCTTTGCTACTGAAAACAGGTTTATCTTGAGAAGCACCATAATGAAATTGAGGTGAAACTCTTGTTTCAAATGTAGAATTTGCAGCATCTAAAGAGTTGGTAGATTTTACTTTGTTTAACTTTGGAAAATTCCGTTCAGAAGCAGAATTAAAGCTTTGCTCGTGAAAAGAAGAAGCCCTTTTAAAGAGAATTCCTGATGTGACAGCTGCTTGTATTGGAAAGTATTTTTCAACATCATCAGCATACAGAATGTTTAAAGGGTTTTGAATTAATCTGGATTTACTACTGGATTCTGAAACAAGAAAATTTTATGCAAATATTCTGAAGAAGCAGTACATTATAGATACAATAATATTATCTGTAAAAGATAAAAAGGGAAAATAAAAAGGCAAGTGTAAAGTTATTTCAAATCCATGAATATCTATAATTATATAAACAGACTTATTTTTTCTATACAGCTACATATACAGCTCTTTGTATAAAAAGTTGATGATGAAATTAATCTTTATGAGTTTCAGCAAGTTAATTTGCATCCAGTATCTATTTAGTAGATAGTTTATACTCTATTCTAATAGATCACTAATACATTTTTTGAAATAGAGAATATTTATGGAGGTCAAAAATCAACAATGTCATGGCAGATGTAAATAATGAAGTTTATAAAGAGTTATTCTACAAGATAACAAGCAAGGATTTCTAAGCAATAAATGTACAATACCCCCACAAGCATAAAAACTGTTTGAAAATAAGTTAAAACCTATTAGTTTTTTAAGCAAATAGATAACTTTTTTCATTATTAAAGAGACAAGATATTTTTTTAATGTAAAAACTCACCAATCTTGTCAATAATGTGGAAAAAGAAAAATGCTGAGCGTGAATGGCAGACATAGGACGTGGACGATTTTTGCAGTAGTAACAAGAAATGACAAATATTCTTAAATACAACTTTGTCGAAAATATTGTAGTTCAACAACTTTTGCATGAGATGAGGAATTATCTTTGCTATAGACACAGGGAAGAAATTTTCTGCCATGATGTAATTCCTCTAAAAATTTTTAAAAAAAATTAGACACACAGTACTTTAATACAATTTAGATAGAATGCTAGTAGACACTTTTTGGGCTTAATACTTGCAATTTCTATTACTATGCAAGTTGAAATGAAGATAGGAAAATAATAGTAAACTTCATTATTAAATAATGTAAGAAATGTTGCCAGTTTACTGTTATTCAATCAGTGTTTAGAGGAAGAAAAATTGAAAATATTGAATAGATTATCATATTTCAAAATAACTCACTGTATTAAACATTTCCAGTTTAAATTAAAAAAATTACTGAAACTAAAGTCAGAATGTTAAACAAGTAGCTTGTAGCACAATTGGTAAAATTTTGCTCAAAATATCATTAAATTGGTGATGTTTTTTTTTTTTTTTTTTTTTTTTTTTTTAAATCAAAATCTATACTAAACTTCAACTTAACTAGACATCACTTAGACGGTAGATCGTCACTGTGCTCATAGGTATTTAATCCATTTTGGCGGAGTGAAGACATAATTCTCACCAAACCTTATAGTCTTTTGTTCTCTACAGGGTTGTGGTTTGGCGAACATTATGCTTTCACGCCACCAAAATGGATTAAATACCTATGAGCACTGCGACGATCTACCGTCTAAGTGATGTCTAGTTATGTTGAAGTTTAGTATAGTTACTTCCATGGAAAAATAATTAAAATGTTTTGAAGCAATTTGTTTGTGAATGGGTATTTTGAAGCAGCTTGGAGAAGAAATGATAAATTGGAGCAGTTTGGAATAAGTGCAACATCCCTGTAATATCACAAGATTAAATTATAGCTTGTTTATCATATAATACAATTTAATAAAATTGATTAAGAAGTTGAAATCCTACAATATTTTTAAAAAAATTCTTCATTCATAAAAATTCATTTTAACAAATGCATCATTAAAAGCAACTAGGATTTAGTAAAAAAAAATTCAGAACTGAATTGAAAGGTAGCTACAATGTGCCATATGCAATCCCAAAATCATTTTACGTAAAATTAAAGATTGAACAAATTTCTATTATTTGTAAAACAGGTAACATTTGTTTTTGCTAAATAAAAATAACCTTGGGATTATAAATAACCACTTATAACATGCTCTTAGTATGAAACTGACAAATTAAATTTTTTAGAAAATATATATATATATATATATATATATATATATATTTATACATTATTTCTCATTTACATAACATAATAGTTTAGAGCAAATCTTAATAAATATAAAATATATGATGAAAGAAGATAAAAATTCCATAATTAAACATTTTATATAACTAATACTTTTGTTAAATTTTAATAAAAGTTCGAATGAAACAAATTGCTAGCAGTCTCAAAGTATAAGGAAAAATGAACTTGTATGAAATTTTTTTTATATTTAATACATTATTTATTTACTATATTAACTACATATAACAGACCACTTCCTTTAAAAAATAAATTATTTACCTTTAATAGCCAAAGCAAAGAATTTAAAACATGAACATGATTCATTTGCTCAACATTGATCTGCACATGGGCAATTTTGGGGTCAAGCAGCACATCCAAAAGAGAAAACAATGAAGAAAGAACACGATTTGGTGTATTTCTTGCAACTGCAATAGAATTTAACATGAGTGAAAATATTGCTGAGTTCGATATTATCGATTGTTTGAAAGAGTTCCTGCAAACACTATTTTTGAAGTTTTCACTTGGAAGAAAGTAGCTTAAACAGTTCTTCTGTAATACCTGTAAAACAATTTTTTTTTTTTAAATAAGTTGTTAAAATATTCATTCATAAACAATTGTGAATGAAAATAATTTTCAAACTATTTTATATAACACAACTTTATCAAAATGTGTTTCCCATTACAATTAAGCTAAGAAATGAGTGTCGCATCATAACTAAACTGAATATTATATATTTAAAAAAAATATTTTAATAATTTAGCTATTAAAAAATGAGCACGCAAAGCTGAGATATAAATTTTCTAAATTATGTAGTTACTTTTTAGATTATTTTTTGAAACACAGAAAAATTAGGAAGGTATTGAAAGTATTGCTTTCTAAACAAACCTGGAAGAGATCATTGGAAACTGGACATTTTTTGCTGATAATCATCTGAGTTAAAAGTTCGTACCCTTTAATTCGGATGAAATCTTCAGAAAACACTGTATTTTTATTTAATAACTTGAGAATCAAGTTAAGTGCTTCAGATGCTTCCTTTTCACCTGTTCTGTGTTCCAGAACCTAGAAAAGCAAGGCAAAGACTTATTCTTATAAATGATAATGAAGCATAGTGGATTTAAAATATCATTTATAAATGAAGACTAAAAAGAAAAAATAAGAAGGGGGAAAAAACAAAAAAAACACACAATTTCTAGACATGTGAAATTTTGTAGATGGCTGACTTTTGCAGTGGCTACAAAATTACCCTAAAACGTATATTTAAGCTGTGTTAGACTGTAGTACAGTACCTTTTTGCCAGAACCCCCTCCCTCTAAATTCAGAATTCTCTTTTTAGCAAATGTTTACCAGTTGCTTCATATTCTCTGTTTAGTCTAAGAGAATTATGGATAATTAACAGAGACTTTTCCATAAAAATCTACATACAAAATTGAACTGTTCATATCTATTACATTATTGAAAAAAGTATATGAAAAAATATTACAAAAAAGTAAGCAAAATTGGAACATATTTTTTAACAAAATTTAAAAGTATAAAGTTATAGTAAAAAAAACTGTGTTGTTTTTAAAAAACTATTTCACTTCACACTTGTGCGGAAGTTATGATTCAAAAATGGGAAGTTGAACGTTCCAGCAGAAATGAAAATGTTGCCTAAAACCATTTGACTAATGGTTTATCTTAGAATCACAAAAATGGTGATTTCTAGCTAAATGATTTAGTAAAAAAAAATCCCTTTTTATAATTTTAGCATTCCAAAAACTTATTTTGTGTCCCTATGGAAATGGAGCTAGGCAAATTCATTTGCTACTTTTTCCCCACCAAAATAAGGTTGCATTGTTAAAATTTAAATAACTTTTGTGGCTGTTTTTGTCTGTAAAATGTCCTTTGTGTAAAAACATTTATTAAAGAAAACAATACTTACAAAAGCAAACAGGAATAAGAAATTTGTTATTCCTCCAGCACACTGAAAAGCATATTGAAAACTTTGGGATTGTAGAGCATAGACATCTCCCAAGGCAAGTACTTGCAATTCTGAAGGGAATTTAGGATTTAAACCTTGTTGAAAAGTTGACCCTCTATATGTTAAGAATAAAAGAATTTAAAACAGCTGCAGCGATATTTTAAAAGTATAACTCACTTCAACTCAGAAATAAGTCATTCACAAGACAATGTATAAACAAAAAATCTAAAATATTATTCACATTTTTTTCCCCTACAACCAAGAACAAACGAATTTGAGGAAAAAGCATTTCTTAGTTTTGAATAATTTAGAATTAGAGCAGTTGGGAATCCAATGGGAAAAGAAAACATCTTTTGAATATCCTGCAGACTCTAGTATTATAATTGCAGTTTGGGCAATTTATTATGAGAATAAATGGCATTATATTTAAGGGTACACTGTGACAAAACAACAATCAATGTATTTAGTAACATATTTTATAAGTTTACAATATTGCTTCTAATGAATTACTAAATTATAATATTTATAATTTTAGAATATATTTAAATGTTTATGGGTTTTTTGTTTAACGATACATACTTTTGCAGGTAAATTTAATGTAGAAATAGGATTAACTCAAAATTTATTAGTCTGGATGGAATAGAGTTTATACAATGGGTGGTTTAGTTTCGAAATTATTGATTTCATCAATATTTTAGATCATCAATATTTTTGGCAATTTTTTTATATTGTTAGATAGGCCCTAGTTTTTCCAAATAATTTTATCACAAATTTAAAAACTTTTACACAAGTATATATGATGCATATTACTGAGATTTTGTCTTAATAAAACATTTAAATACTAGAAATACTAATACATACTTTGTACTTCCCAAGGAAAAAAAGCCACGAGATACATTAGGGTAAACCAAATAAGAATCCACTTTTTCAGTCATATAAGTACACAACACAGAATTCTGAAATTAAAATAAGGGAAATCAAATACCTTAAATAGAATTTAAAAATTATAACCTGTTTATTAACTAAATCATTAACTAATAATATAATATAAAATTAAAGTAATTAATAAATAAAAGGTATACGTTGAGAACCCATCTCTAATACCACAAATAAAATCCACTAATCAAATTTTTACTGTCCAATATTATTTGATTAAAATCCACTAATCAAATTTCTATTGTCAAATATGCAAGGTTTTTATAATTAAAGTTCAATTTTGAAAAAGCTGCAAAAAAAGGGAGGGGGGGGGGAGGGGGAACACTCATCAGAATGACCTAAAATTTGACTTTAATATATGGAAAGAATACAGGGGTATAGGTGGCATAAGACATTTTTTTCAAAATATTTGTCTATTTCTTGTGCTAAACCATTTCCCCTTTCTCGAGTACATACAAGTCAAATTTCAGGTCATTTTGACTAGTGGTTCTTTATTTAAAGTTATCTAAAAGTTGAACTTTAATTATTAATACCCTGTATTTTATAATAATAATAATTCTTAAAAATTAAATTTTTCACTGATTTTACAATTTGGCAGAAAATAGTTCTCATTTTCACATGTTCCTACAGACTGTTAAGATATTTTAGAATAAAATGCTTAGTTTTATTAAAAACAATTTCACACTAAAAAAAATCCAAACCCGAAATTTGACAGTATATTTACAATATGCTATCAATCCACAACTTTATATAACAAGTTTTCCCGAAACTAAATAAAAATGCAAAAATAATATTTTAATTAAAAAATGAATATATTTACTTGTAAAGACTCTAATGATGGGGATTTCATTCCTGTATAAACATCCAAACTCACTGAAGATATTAAATATTGGCCAACATTTTGTTTAGGAATAAATGAATTTCTTTGTAATACAGCACAGTCTGTAATGCTCATTACATTTGGCCCAAGGCTTGCCAGGTAAAAAATAATATCTCTTGTTAAAACATCTCCTAGAAATTCACACAACAAATGTATATGAAGGAATCATGTATTGGCTTCTAATAAAGTATTCAAATTTTTTATAGATGACCATTTTACAACATACAAAAAGTATCCAAGCTGCGAATTCCAACTCTTTAGAAAATAAATATTGCATTTTATCTTAATTTAATTACAATGAATTTTGCTTATATGTTTTGCTATTATCTCCTTCATTTCTGATATTGTGTGCTAAAATCATAAAATTCGATAAAGTACAACAAAATTGGGGTCAATGATCATAAAATATTAAACAACTAGAAATCGACATATTTTTTTTGTATGGACAAAATATTTATGAAGCTGAAAAAAAAATTAAAAAAAAAAAAATGAAACAATAGCTTGATATTTACTTGTTCTTTGATAAACAATAATCACACAAGTATGATGACATCACAAGAGGAATTTAAATGTGAAATAATAATATACATCTAAAATTATTTATCTTTTGAACACTAAAGTTCATTAACAATCCATACTTTTTAAGAAGCACATATAATGGAATATTAAGGTGGTGTTGTGATATTGATAAGGTTTTACAATATTCGGTAGAGTCACAGTTGACTACAAATCATGACTGTATGCTAGTTTTTATAAGAATTTAAAACTAAAATTAAATTTTTTATCAAGTACAGTGGTAAATTGTAGAAGGTCTTTATTAATTATATATAATTTTTTTCTATCATGAGGGGTCATATACATATTAAAACTAAATCAAACTTTAAAAAGTTCAATGGAAACCACCTAATATTATACCATATTTAGATTTAGAATCCAAAAAAAATGACTAAATCCCAAATTTCATAATTTTCTAGTGAGTGGTTAGTAATTTAAATGATGTAAAAAAAATGGCAAATTAATGTTAAAAAGAACATTTGTTTTTTTAGACATAAATTCTTAAATAATTAATATATTTTAGCAATTTTTGTTTCAAACGATAATTTATAAAAGGCCAAACAAAAATTACATGCAACTTTTGTCTTAAACAGTTTTTAATAATTAATTAATAAAACAAGTTTTAAATTTTTTTTTAAATAGAAACATGCATTTTTTTTGCTTCCATTAGAATTATTATAGTCGAAAACCCCTCTAGAATTTTTTTAATTCCATTTTGACTTTTGGTTCTCGATATTTTAGCAAAAATGTAAAAAAGCTCACTTTAAGGGACCATGTAATAGATTATGTTTTGAAGCATACAAAACATTTCCTTCTTCCCCGCTTTAAAGAAATTTGCCCTCAAGATCAGCTAAACATTTTTGCTCATAAGTGACATGTTTCTCAACATAATGAACTGAAATTTGGTATATAGGATAAACAAAGTATTCTAAATCAAATGAAAACATAAAAAATAGGGGTTCATATTGAAATTTTTAAAGATAGAGTTAAATTTACTTAGTAAACAGCCCCCCTAAGAAAACAAATTTGCTCCTGACATATAAAAAAATCACAATGTATTTTGCTGCAAGCCGCAAGATTCTACGATAATTAGAACCGAAGATATAGCCATCATTCGGATTTTTTTTTTGCGTACTGTACAATGTTTAACTTTAGCAATTGCACAGTCAATACAATTACAATAAAGTCAACTAAAGTGGCATTCAATAACTAATAAATTTCTTGAATAAACAGGCAACTATGACTTAATAATTATTCAATGGAAATTAAGGAGTAATATCATGCAAGACAAATATCAAATATTTAAACATGTATTTAATTCATAATAAGAAACACATAAACTTCTAAAGTAGAAAAATCATAAACACCTTTGAAAAACATAAAACTTCCAATTGAGTAAGCTGGAGAAATGGAATCATTGCTCATAATTGGTTCAGTATGTCCCAAAAGTATATGACAATTATTTAATGCATTGGAGCCAGTTCTCTTAAATGTAAAATTGAATACATTTTCTTTGGTGCCGTCTAACACAATCTGAATCTAAAAAACAGCAATTCAAAAGTAGAATAAATATACAAGGTAAAAAAAACAAAAAACATAGCACACAAATACAGTTAACCCAGTTATTAATTGCAAATGTCAAATCATTTTTCTCTCGTCCAAGTCAGGGGTGTTCATGAGTTACTTTCAGAAATTGGATTGTCATGGAAACAATTTTATTATTTCTTTGCTTACTTTTCTATACTTATCTGAGGTTTAACCCTTTGTTTACTAAAACATTTGAAACAACCCTGAAAGCAAACTACTGAAGTAGCAATGGCGGCTGTTCAAGGACAGAAAAACTGGTCCCTTTCCCCTCACCTATCAAAAATATTTTTTTTTCACAGCTATGGAGGCATCCATACCTCCCTGATGTAAAGAAACTATTGAGTGCTTTCCAGTAGAAACTTGCCCTGGTGTCTGTTGCCACTTAGGAAACAGGTACTCCTCGATATTTGGAGAGATCCTTTTCATATATAAGTGATTCCCATTTTAAGCTCACAACATCTCAGAAATATAGCTGCATTCATTCTGCTAGCATTTCAATCTACAATGTGGTTGTTTTGATTAGACTACAGACACATTTTTTTCTGAGAAACATAGTTTTCCTCTTTTCTTGGGAAAAATATACACTACAACTGTACTTTTGCTAAAGCCAATAACGATAGGCAAAATGCCTGCTGTGAAGACCTTCCTTGAGAAAGAGGACCACACAAGTTACTCTGCAAGGAGTACCCCTTTGTCGAAAAGACTAGGAGGGAGACAGGGAACTTGGTTGAAAACCAGTGGAATCTTCACTGTTAGTGTATTTACATACAAGACCCAGAATAGCCCCTCAGAAAGTAAAAAGTAAAGGAATTATTACTTTTTGTGATTTTTTAACAGTTTTCTCAAATAGTTTAACAAATATTTTAATACTCCATGTTACACAAAATTCTATAAATAAGGAAGCGAGATTATATTCATTCCTTTTAACGTAAATCCATTTCGTTTAACCATCCTATAGTCATTCCTTTTAACCATCCTACAGTCATTTCTTTAAAAATATCCTATAGCCCCTCCTTTTAACCATCCTATAGCCATTCCATAACCTTAATTCCTATTTCATTTCAATCAATCACTTTATAATAGTAAGAGGTTTGATTTTTGGCTGTTTTAACATCTATTTGAAGAGCTGAAACTAAAGAGAACAATGAAACATCCAAATAAGTCAAATGAGACACATTACATGAAAAGAATAAAATAGTACAGGTAATGAATCCTAAGAAGCACATCACATAAATATTTCAAATATGTTTTACCTCCGCTATGAGAAATGTTTTTTTTTTTTTCTTCTCTTGGATCTATTTTCCCTTTCAATGAACAATTCCCACATTTTTTAAAAACGAGTGGAATTATTTTATTTTTATAAAGAATTTCTTTTGATTCCAAACATTCAAAGAAAGTTCTTTGAAAAAATTAGTTATTTATAATTAAGAAAAGAAAATGTGCAAAAAACAATCAAATTACGATCACGCCAAAAACAACCAGCTATCGTCTGTGATGTCACGACATCCTTCCGTTAACTCGCAGGGCACTGGATATCATAGGACCGGTTATTCGCTACACTGTCAGCCCAATTGCTTTGTTGGTCAGTTGTTTCAGATGAAGTGAAGTCATGTGTCGTTTTCCCACCAAAATCTGAGAGACAAACTTAAATTGCAAATTTAAAAAAAAAAAAAAAAAAAAAAAAAAAAAAAAAACTTCATAGAATTGAAATTTGCGTGTTTATGGCCTTTTCGAAACATTTAGAATTGAATTAAAAAAATAAATAAAAAAATGCATGAATTGTCCATTGGCTTTTCAGTACAAGAGCTTTTCTTGACTTAAAATCTTATTTGTGAAGCTAACCCAATTTTCTATTATAGTAAAACAAAAAAAAATTTATGTAGATCTTCAGATTTGTTGGAAACCGACCTCAATATCTGCAGAATATAAGTGATATTGAAAATAATTAGTTGGATATCTTTTAATGAAACAGCACTGAGCAATCAGTGTTTGATGGAAAATTGACTAAAGATTAGGAAGGGAAAAGGTTACATCAATAAAACTATTACACTATTATAAACTATTCAATTTCATTTCCAAGAAAAATATTCACTAAAATATTGAACTAAAGCTGTCTCTGTTATCATCACACGCTGTAATCAATTTGCTGAGATTGAGAACTAATGCTCCTTATATTTTATTACTTGCAAGAAAAATGGAAACAATTTCTAACTCAAACTTTTGTTGGTGATTACTGTTCAAACTAGAATTTTATTTAATAAGTCTTCAGTGCCTGAATTTCCTTTTTACAAGCAAACATTCCTCTTAGCAGAGGTAATAAAATATTTAAAAACTTTATGTAATATGTTTCTTAGGATTTATTCTCCATGAGATTTTTTATAATACTTTTTAAAGATGTTTAAATGATATTTAATAAATATTGGTAACTGGATCAGAAAATCATAAAAAAAACTAAAGTTTTTTGAAAATTGAAATATATGTTGATTGAACAAAAAAACGATTTATTGATTAATCTTACCCTACTGCTGATAATAGATTTATGATTGCTCTCTGTATAGTTTATAACAAGATGATGCCAAACGTTTGGCTGCAATAAGGACTTACAGACTCCTTTTGAGAGACAAGCAATTTCTCCATTGTTGCAATTTGATATTCTAAAATATAAACAAAAGTAATAAGCAAAAGCAAGGAGGGGAAAAATCAAATACAGCTTAAATTTTTGGATTTTAAAATTTTAGATTAGATTATAAATACTCTTCAATATAGTAAATTAGCAAACATTAATGTTTAATTAAAAATTTATTTTAATAATAAGTTACTGAAATGAATATAATATTAATTAAAAATAGTTATCTCACCATATATGCTGATCAATATAAATATGTTTCTGCTTTAGTTCATTCATTTTCATTATATTTAGAGATACAATGCACAAATAAATTAATGTTTTAATAATTCCCAAAATTACAAAAGAGTGAAAATATGAATGAAAAAAAAAATCTAAGAAATCGTACAGCACAGTTAATTTTCAATAAACTGTCATATTATTTTAGATTTTAAGAATCATACATGCTTGAATATAACACATCATGCATGCATAATATATATATTATAAAGTTATATAATCAAAAGAGGATAAAATAGATTAGATGAGATAATGCTTAGCTATACTTCTGTTTATTTAGTCATAAAAACACTGATTTGTATACAAATTAAAGTTTTTTTTTTTAATATAAGTTCATATGTATAGAATTAAACCTTACCTTACAATTAAGTCTCGGTCTGATTTGTCATACCACAACTCTAGAAGAAACTTATCTGAACCAATTGATGTCAAATGTAGCAGATGAGCATTATTTTCAAATAGATCTTTTTCTTCGTCTGACATTTGCCCTAAGTACGGAAAAGTTAAGTTATAAGCTATTATTAAAAAATATAAAATGAGCCTGATTAAAGAGCATAACAACAAAAATTGTTTAGTTTTAAGATACTTTTAATCAGACTTTGCTTTGTAGTAAAGGGCAATTTAGGACAAAGTTTAAATGAAGTAAATACAAATATTTTGCAGGAAGGTACATAAATATTTCTTTTTGGTAATGTCAAAAAATATATATTTTACTTACGTTTGAATGTATTTTGGCTGCTACTGGAACCTGATCTTGGAAAAAGACACATGTGATCTACATTGTCTAATGAGAGCCAAAGGGAAAAACTAAATCCTTTATTAAATGCATTCCACCTCGAGTCTTCAGTTATTGGAAAGCAGAGGGCAGCATATGTCCATCCAAAGTAGACATTGCTAGAGGATGCATATAGGCAGTGAGTGTTGTAGGTAGTCTTCAGTCTCTTTTTCATGCGTGTATTCACAACCACTTTTCGAGGACAAGGAAAAGCAACACTCCACATTGGATGGATGGACATGTTATCAACCAGAATGTTTAGGCATTTCAAAAGCAGGGTCTGAAAAAATAACTTATATAATATCTTGATTGAAAAAGGCAGAATAAAATCAAATTTGAAATGTTTCATTTGAAGATAGCTGATTTTACAATGGGACCAAGCAAATGCTATGTGCACAAAAATAAAATTAAAATTGAATTGATGGCAACAGATAGTTCAAAATATTTAGCTCAGTAGCCGTATAAAAACTGATTTCGATACAAAAAAATGGATTTATGTCATGGAGACTAAAAAGTTTAGAATTGTGAAGAATCCAGTGGTAGGAGAAAAGTTTTTCTTTTCCTGGAAAATTACTTCAAATGAACACAACTTGTGCTGCATTTGACTACTCAATTGTTATTAAGAGCACAAGTAAGTTATAATGGATTTTTTAATGAAAATTAGGGTTTTATCGTGCAAAAATGTAAACAGATTGATTACTCAAAATATTGTCTATCACTAGTCACTACTTTTCTCATCTTTCTGACAGCATATGACTTACGAGTTGAAAGAACAACTGGTTTTTAGAGGTAATCTACGATTAAACCCATTTTTTGCATTCCTCATAAGAGCAGAAGTGCTGCTTAGACAAGGCACGAATCATTTATTTAAACAAGTGGTAGTCAGAAAAAACAATGTCTGGAGAAACAGCGGGTGGAGTTGGCTATTTCATTTAAGGGTTTCCAAGTAGTTTTTTACTCATATTCTGGGCATTATTCCTCTGCTAATAATCTGGCTATTTATCCTTCAATGCTCGGCTCAAATGCATTAATTGTAATTGGTAGCGATCTTCCATGATGGTTTGAATCGGTTTTAACAGCTTATAATACACTGCTACCAGCTGATCCCACCAAATACAGAGCAAGAGCTTTGATCTATGAATATCCTTTGATCCCCACAATTTCTTACCACATTGGATTGTTGTAATGAAACTACTTTTCATTGCCAGTTACAATTTGATAGAGCAGATGTTTGCAGGTAAAAAATCTCATATTCACGTCTTTTGACAATGACATGTATGATACTCCATTTCCTTGCTTTAGGACCATTCCCATGGCTTGAGGCACAATGAAATTGCTTGTTGAGTCACTCCCAAAGATTCTGCAATTTCTCATTGCATTTGATACAAGCGTTTATTCAATAATCTTTACAATTGTGCATCTTCAAACGTTTCTGGCATTCTTTGTTGTTCTTCATCCTCTGTGCCCTTTTAAACCACCTAAATCAGTACTCACAAGTCTAAATAGATAGAGTATGGTCTTCATAAGCCAAGCACAGCAATTGAAAATCTTCAGTTGCTTTTTCTTCAGATGGAGACAGAAATGTAAAGTTCTCATGAATTGCATTTCGTTAGCAAAAAAATCAACACTTTTAGAGTTAAAAAAAATATATTTTGATAAAATGAGACGTACTGAAAAGTAAAGCCTGATGATGTGCTAACATGATTGTAATGGTGGTTAGGTTATAGTCATATGCGATTTAATACTAGTAACACCCTCTTTAGTAAATCCTTTAAAACTTATTTTTTACCTGATATATGCATTAGAAGTAAGGATTAGTTGTATTATGATTCGCAACATACCACAGGGGCATGAGAAGACTTGAAGAAACCTATAATTTTTCTCAAATCATCTGGTTGAACTGAGAACTCTGCCAGAACAACAAATAAGTCCAATGTAGCTTTCTGGAAGTCTGAAAAAGAAAGAAAAGGATGTTCATTAAAAAAGAAACACTTTACTATTGCCAGTTTTAACAGTTCAGAATTTAATAAAATTACTTACCATAAAGGCTTTCTTTGGATTCTTTTAAAGAACAAGAGAAACTTTCTAGTAATAACAAAGGAATTCCCTGTAAGATAAAGCAATTAAATAACAAATACTATAATAAAAAATGTAATTAAATTTACAAACATTTCATGAAGATCCGGGAGAAGAGTAAATTTTATCAACTATTTGTTTTTATTATCAAACTAGTTGCATGGACCCGCGTTGCTGGGTGCCCGTTGAGGCATATAGGTAATTGATTTTGACAATTCAAGTTATAATATAAGGGACCAGCATAGAAGAAGCGTTAGATAATTTTCAAAACGGAAGTTTGGAATTGAAATTATGTTTAACAATCTGAAACGCTATGACTCTTTAAATCTGGGGTCTCTTATACGCTGACCACCCTGAATAATTATTACAAAATGAACAGGGCAAAAACAAAAGACAATATTTGTACCTATTCTGCAAATGAATTCAGTATGAACCAACAAATAGTACTTCTTAAAAGGTTTGAAACATTTAAAAAAAAACTGGAACTGTGGCCAAAAAGAAGCAGTAGCACACTGTTATCCATAATTACTACTTAAGCTGCATTTTGGCAACAGATTCAGTTTTGTCAAAATTAGTAAATGGAATAATTTGTAAGTATTGGAAATTTTTAATAAATGATCTGTAATAAAAAAAATTTATGCATATACAAAAAATTTCTCCTGTATATATGTCAATGATTTTCACATTTTCTGAGCATTAAATTGTTAAGGGCTTTAACACCATTTCTTTGAGCCAATATAGCTTTTTTACGAAGCCAAGAGGGCAGCTGGCTAAGAGCAGAGCCGATTTCAGGAATTACAATATTTTTTAAATCCACATTCTATGTAATATTACATAAACCAATTTTTTAATGAAAATGAAGCTGTTTAGTACATCAAAAAGATCATTTTCGAGTTAGAGAAAATTACTGCTAAGTCACTTAAATACTATTATTGTAAACAAAAGCTTTTTAAAACTGGACAAAATCTTATATTATACAATTAAAGAGCAAGTTGATGCTGCATCAGCTTGGCAACGTTGCTCGGTTTGGATTTGTTGCAAACTGCTATCGAGTCTGAAATAACATTTAAGGGCAATTTAAACATAGTATATGCTGTTCGTCCACTATCCAACAGAGTCGCAGCTATTGTAGAAAAAGCGACAGCAAGTGCTACCAATCCTTCTGATCGTCAATATAAGTGTTAGACCCATAATTTTGCATGTCATGGACTGCACTTCCTTTTCCAGTTTCATCAAGGGTTCTGCAAAATCTGTATCATATTCCATCAACAGTATTTTTCACTCTGGTCTAATACGATAAAAAAAGGCTCCGGGCAAATTAAGCACAATTTAAAAAAAAATTCTTATCGCAGAAGGGTTTCTGAAAAACTTCCAACTCTTGTGTGGATTGTGAGCTATAAGTTGTTTATATTATACTAGCTGACCCATCAAACGTTTTGCCATATAAATTATTCCTAGTGAATATTTTGGTTGTTAAATAAAAAATAACAAATGTATTGTAAGTGTGTGGGGGTGGGATCTATGACAGAAAGAGGAATGGAGCATTGTAGACGATGACCGCCGATAAAAACAAAAAACCACCAACCATTAATTTTCTCAATTCAATGTATTTCATCAATGTAAAGGACATATTCATTGCTTGATCTCTTAAAAGTTAAATGTAAAGTGAAAAAAAGTAATATATTTTTTTCCTAAAGTAGGAAAATAAAATAAAGAAAATCAATATTAATTTCGAAGAGCAATTGAGAGTACGATATTTTTTGTCAGTCCGTCTTTAGCCAACATAAATAAGCTTGATGGTTAGCCCAAGCGAGAACATACCACGTATAATTGTCCTCGTGAAAAACATGATGTGCCCAAATCTAAGCCACAAACAGACATTGTTTGGCCTTTTCGACTTATTGTCATTGCTAATGCCATAAACATTGAACGTGTTTGAATTCAATTGGCACATCTGTGGGAATAATTGGAATTCGTGGCAGTAAAACATTTTCGGCTCGGAACTTGCCATTCAAAATGGTAGCTTTGATACTGTTTTTCATCAATTTTTTAATGATCAATTGTGTGCCATTGCATAGTCATGGTGGGTTCAAATTCCGAAATAAAATAACCGGAGATCAAACTTTCAGTCGTAGAAAGTGTGATGACATGCTTAGCAAATCCAGTGAGTTCAAAAACTCTGTTGGATAATTTACAACTTCGTTGGTATTGCAAACTGTATCAATCGATTTGCATGACACCAAATCGCCTGGCAACGATTGCTGTATCTTGAAGTTTAAATTGTCAATGTCCACATTTTTTGCTGCCAAAATGGCTCTTTCTGCCAGTCACACACGATTTATGTATTGTGTGCGTACATCGGAAAATATGAGGTCAATGAGGTCATTTTGCGAATCAACGATTGTGCAGAAATTAGTGGACAATTTTATGCATCCAGTATTTTCATAGACAGCAACTTTTCCATCGCCGATATCTAACAATTGGTTCGAGAATGTGTCAGCAGATGGATCTTGTAGCATTTGGACGCACATGTTTATTTTTAGCTGGACTTTTTCAACATTACGCCACAGTGGTGATGATTTCAAGCAAGCGTTGATCTCATCGGTGTACGTTGAACATGGAATGACAGGAAGTGTATGTCTGAAATCACTTGAAAGGAGTAACAGAGTGCCGCCGAATAGTTTGTCGTTTTTTATATCTTTGAGTGTTCTGTTCAATGCCTCAAGAGAATGTTTGTGTGCCATAGTGCATTCATCCTAGATGATAATTTTGCATTGTTTCAGCACTGTGGTCATGGACGGTTGTTTCTTTATGTTACACACTGCGTCTGGGTTATTTTAAATATGCAGTGGCAGCTTAAATGCTGAATGAGCTGTTCTGCCTCCATCTAATAAAGTTGCTGCAATGCCAGATGATGCAACTGCCAATGCAATGTCATTATTTGATCATATTTTGGTGAGAATTAGTGAAATGAGAAATGTTTTGCCAGTTCCACCTGGTGCATCCAAAAAAAAAAAAGAATCCCCCTTGTCCCACTGAAACTGCCAGCATAACACAGTCGTAAATGATTTTTTGTTCATGAGTCAGTAGTGGGACAGTGCGAGTAACAATCACTGCCATTTCTGCAGTATCGTACTGCAGTTCACGATTCTTTTCGGTGCCTATTAAATCAGATGCACTTCGACTTGGCAAACTCATACCGAAATGACCGAGTGGTAAATTGGCAATGACAACGTAAAGATCCTTGATAGCGTCGCTGAATATAATCGTTAGATCGTTACACCGTGTACGAATTCGGTGCAATATATTGTCAGTCTTTGAATCTTTGTGCTTATCCCACAACATGTCCGCTCGTCCCTGGAAACATGTGGTCAACACTATAGCGAATAGTAGATGAATTTGTGTTGCTGTACAGCCCAATGCTGCTTCAACAAGTATATCGTCTCAGTGATTGTCGTCTTCGAACAAGCCAAGTGCAAGGCATGCATCTTTATATGTTGGATACTGTTGTCCATTTACTTTGCATATACCTTGAAATGACAATGGGCCGGTGACATTAACCAACAACAGTCGCAGATAGAAGCACTCAATCTGCCTTGGATTGACTGTATATACTCAGCCCAAAGTGATTGATTTGAATAGGCCAGGGCACATATCAATTGGTGTGCCTTGCTTAAGGGGTCATTCCATTTTTCTGATTGATTCCATGTGAAATAGAGTGGTACTTCGGAATAGAGTAGTGTTCGTTCAAAGGCACCGAAAGTATCCGCATGATTACACAATTCGAAAAATGATGGGTGCTGTTCATGATTTGGGAAACCAAAGATACGCCAGACA
Source organism: Linyphia triangularis (assembly GCA_963978545.1). Taxonomy (NCBI): domain Eukaryota; kingdom Metazoa; phylum Arthropoda; class Arachnida; order Araneae; family Linyphiidae; genus Linyphia; species Linyphia triangularis. The sequence goes on along the minus strand of OZ021728.1, from coordinate 78,391,306 downwards.
GCTTCATTGGAGCTGATGTACCTGCCAATTTGGTAGCGCATTATTTTGTCGTTGTCAGTCAATCGAGGAGCATTCACATTAGTATTTTGAATTTGAAACACAGCCATATTGCAGCCTTTATTCACATACTTGCAAATGTATTTGATGCTCTTCACCGAACTGCAGAACTCAACTATTTAGCGTAAATGATTGTCCGCCATAATCAGTATTTCTTCAACGATATATTGGATATCGGTCGACATTTCGTTGGTGAAATCTATAGGAAAACGCTTTGTACATTTTCCATCTGCCAGGCAAGGCGATAAACGATTCAGATCATCACATGGGTCATGAATAATGTTTGTGGTAATAATATCAAACAGTAGTTGATCAGTAGACGGATCTGGAATTTCCGCTGAAATTACACTATCAATTTCCTCAGGGCGTATTTTGTCGACTAACCAAATCAAAATGTGTGCATGAGGTAATCCTTGCTTTTGCCATTCAACCGAATACATCCAGTAATGTGTGGGACCGAATACGTGTCATTTTATAATGAAGCTCATTAAAGACTTAAATTTTTGTTTGAAAACACGTGCTGTAATGTCCTGACAATGTATTGCATTTTGGCCTGGCAGTAGCAAAGATGTAATCTTTTGCCACTTTGGATTATATGCAAACGTGATAAATAAACACGTTCGTCCGTACTCACGCACAAAAGTCATAGCAACCTGTATATATTCTTGCATACGACGTGGACTGCCTACATACGATGATGGTAGAATGATAGAGTTACCAATTTCGGCGGTATCGGCGTCGCTCATGATAGCGTCTCGCAAGTGAATGTTTCTTCCGCAAGCAGCTTCTGTTGATTGTGTCATAGAAATCGCAGTCGTTCGCTCTCTACCTTCACGTACATGTTTACCATGAATAGTTGGCACAGCTCACGACATCGCAGAATGACGTTGTCCTGACCGTGTCAAATCATCATACGATACACATAAACATCCATCGAGCTCACTTTTTTGTTTGTTTCGGCTCCTGTAACAACATATTTATAAATATTAATACAAAATGAGTAATGATGTTCATAATGAATGAATTACCTGTGGCGGGATCTCGTTGTTTAATGTTTAAGCAATATCCGTCTTGTCCCTTCCAGAAAATTAGCGGATATTACGACTCTCCAGCTGGGGTTTTATCAGGATTGATGACAATAGCGTGATTGTTACTTGCAATTCATGCAAGTGTGATTTGAAGAATTTCAATAATTCATTGTGCTCATTCAATAGGGCGTACACAGTTTGCCGACGATGCGCCTGGCATTAGGCGAATTGAGGTTATTGTAGCCGCAACATGCATTAAAATGATTGTTGTCCTCACCGCCCATGAAGTAGATTTGTAAAAACTTATGTGGTTTGTTTGAAAATGGCAGCAATGAGCCTACTTTGTGGTACACTTGGCCTTTGATTTTGAACATTGAATTGAATTGTTGATCATTGGCCGCAGTATTGTTAACTATTTCTGTTGCTCCAAACAAAGTCATTTGGAAGCATGAACTGAATGTGCAAATTGACTTCAGGAACAGGTTTGAATCTGGATCCGTGCCTATGAGCGAACCGTTCAATGGTTTTAGTGGAGTCTCAATTTCTGGTAGTTGCACTTTTCCTGATGCACAACACATCCCTGCTGACTTATGTTTGAATTTGAGCGCATGACAATGGGGACATTCTTTGCCCATACCATCAATCGGCACTTTTGGATGAGCGGAATATTCAATATCTGGCTTGTATTCAAATGCAAGACAAAGGAATGAAGCGGATGTAAATGCTCAATGTACTAGTTTATGTTGTCGGTCATTTGCTCTGCGTGTGTTAACTACGAACCGGCATGCTTGTCTTGAAGAAACATGCCGTTTCAATTGTCATTGTTGATTTTGTTCAGCTTGTGTCTCTTGTGATTGAGATGAATTGTGGCAGGCTCACATGCACATTTTCATTATTTTGTTGGATTTGTTCATCTGTTCTTTCTGCTCTACTATTTTGCATGTTTGTTACTTTATTTGTTTGACGGCCCAAATGGGCCCCCTTGCGTCTTGCTGGCATTGTTCACTGTAATACACACACACAAATAGACTAAAATTGTTGTACTTACTGTTGAAAAACGGTATACCAATAATGTATTTGTTCTTTTAGTATTTTACTAACCTTTTTATAATCGATAACAAATGCAGAATGAAATGTCAAATGACGCGACACTTCTTGTAAATGACTTGCACATGTGTAGATGAAAGTTCGATGAGGCGGACGTAGAGACATCTGCCATTCAACAACATAAATAATTTCGTTCTGGTTGAAATACGAACGATTAAATTATTTAGATATTGTTCATACAAAAATACTAAAATCGAGCTTAAAAAATGGGAGGGTGGGGGTAGGAGGGTGAAAATTTGGGGTTATATGTATTTTTTTTATGCCAAATAAAAAAAAATAATAATAAAAAAAAAAAAAAAAAAAAATTGTCAAAAAAAAAATTCTGGATAGGGACACCCTAATCACCTAGGGTTATGAAATATACTTTACGACTTATTCTCATGCCTACCAAATATACATAAAAAATTTCATGAAAATCAGTTGAGCCGTTTCAGAGGCGTGCGACCACAAACACTATGACACAAGATTTTTATACATATAGATTAGTACCAAATTAGAGCAATCTCTGAGGCATTGCAATTGCTACAATTTATTGGCATAAATGCCTTGGCAGAGAATTTTTCTAGAGTTGTAAGTCTGGCTGCAGTTTCTTTTAGTATGTTGTACCAGAAAGAGTCATTCTCTAATAGCCCTACAGTGAATGATGCAACACCTTCAATTGTCAGCAAGGTTTTTTTTTTTTGTACAGATTTAGTACAGAACAATTCTTTGGCTTGATTTTATTTGGCTTTTTTTTCTCCTGGATAAATGCTGTTTCTGGCAACGGATTTTATTTTAAGTTATACTCCAATTTCATTTATGTTTAATTTAATTTTAGTTAGCGTGCTTTTAATTCAGGCGAGCTTTCTGAATGCCAAATGAAAAATATTGCTAAATGTCCTATACTACATCTGTTCCGTTTTTTTAAGGGCGTTGGGCTTTTCACAAAGTTGAAAAAAATCTTTGTAGAATTGTGTGCTGAGGATTAGCAATATCAGAAGTCAAGTACGTGTATCTTGGATTTCAGCAATAAGACATCTAAAGATGGCCCGCTAAACAGCATTTTCAGAAAAATTTTACCTTTCAAAAGAACTTTCGTTGTTTCTTATTGCACGAAGCGTTTTAGAATCGGCTGTATTCTGCCCATATGAAGATTTTCTTTTAAGAAGCATTATAAAAACACATTCAAAGTTTGAATTATGCATGATAAACATGTTTGAATTTCAAAACACTCATTTGTTTACATTAAACTGTTGCCAACACTGTTTTATCACTGAAGAAACTTTTTACTCAGACATAATTAGATCATAGAAGGCAATACTGCAAAAATAGTTTTTAAGTGTAATTACCATTCTTTGTGTAATTAAAGTGTAGTAAAAGTGTATTCTGTAGAATCCACATTCAATAGTCTGCCAATTGACACAAATTTTATCTATTTATGTTTGTAGATATTTATATGTGTTGTGTGTTAATGAAGATAAATATATGTGTTTTGGAAGAAACTTTTGGGTTTTGCTGCTTTTAACACCCCTTACAATGATGTTGATAGCTTTCCATTTGTATAAATGAACTTAATTATTTATTTGTTATGTTTTTTAAATGAGTACCTATCAAGCGCATTGGATTTGAAATCAGTGGTCAACCTATAGCATCTGACCAAAGGCAAAGACAATAATTTTAAACTATTACATTACAAGCAGATTTGCTTTCAGTTTAGCCAAATAATAAATTGAAACTTTTGAATAAGCAATTTTAAATCATCAATTATAAAAAGAGGTAAGTTAGTTACCTGCTCACACAAAACCAATTTGTTCTGTTCACATTCCTGGCATAATTTTATAAGATTGTGCAAGATATATAATGCAGATGGTATCCAGTCAAAAGTACCATCTTTCTGAAAGTGCATAAGGAGTTCAAACAGCATCTTTATAACTTCCCCATGTTCTATATAACTTTGATAAGCAACTTCATATTTCAAACTGTTTTGAAAAACGTCGCCTAAAAAATAAATCTAAAGTTAGAGAAATAAATAAAGAATCAAATTTTGTTCAACTAAACAACTAATTTGTTATAGCAGTTAATAAAATGTGCATTAGGCAATGGACTATTATAGCAGCAAATATATTTACTTAAACCTATTCTCCATGCCAAATTTAGTAATTTTTGCTCAAAAATAAAAAACAGTACATACTTTTAGTACACAATGCAATTAATTTAGTTCCAGAGATAACCTTTTAGATTCAAATGAAATACTAGTCAGTTAAGATCTAAAGTTTAGAGTGGCAAAAATAGTGTTTGCTGTGTTTTTAATGCAGATTCAAAATTTCCCAGACGTTTCAAAATTTTCAACATGGGTGTAACACAGAAAACATTGTTTAGAGTAATTGTGGCAATGAATATCAATTGGGAAAACTAAAATTAATAATTTAGATGTATAAGTGTTTTGCAGTAAATTCTCCAGAAAAAATATTTTTACATACAGGGCAATTTTTATTATTAAATTTAGGAAACAACTTTTTTAAGAACAAATTTCATAAATTTTATGAAACAAAAATATTCTTTGTATTTATAAAATTAATAACATTTTAATTCATAATTTATAGCTAATTAGTTAGCCTTTATACTAAAAAGCAAAATCTAGAAATCAATCAACCGATCATTATTTCATAATCGAAGACAGTGATTTGATATAAAAGAAAAATTGAAAGGAAGACAAAATTTAAAAGATATAAAAACATCTTTTCATAAAGCTTATATTCTTCATAAAAACCAACATGCTATTTGAAATGCTTTCTGTAATATTATCACAAAATATTTGAATAAAGAATTGTCACAAGTAAATATTTGAGAGTATTTAAATAGTATTTACTACTGCTTCCTTCTGTATCAGCAGCATAGCTTTCACCATAGGATCCCTCGTCAGTTACATCCTTATCAGACGATGTAGTTCCATCCAAAACCTCCACTGTAAAATTGTTCTACAAAAAGAAATGAGTCAGCTAAATTAATCATGCTTGAGTTTGAAGTATAGGCAAAATATTTTAGATTATTATTTAAAAGATTGTTTAACGTTAATTTTATACAATGGTAGCTTGAATAACTAGGTGTTGCTGAGTCGTTGAAATTTTACAAAATGCTTCCTATTTTGTATTTATTACACATAAAATGTTCATACCTAATTAAATATAAAAATGTTTCTAAACCCTTTTTTGATAACTTTGTAAACAACTTACTAATCACTACTTCAGTTCTCGTGTAACGCTAGCTTCTTCCCTATTTTTAAATCCAAAGCCGACTGCTTATCCGTCCTACAAGGGAGAAGTCTAGGAATTGACACCTACCTGTTGTTCAGCAGTCTGTTTTCAAACTAAATGGACATAATGGTGAACATGAAACCTCACATCATTTGTTAAGGTTTCTTAACTATCAAAACGAAAAATGGATAGTTATGTCTATTAGATTATTATCTTCGAAAACCTTCTGGAAAGCATTCTCCTCTAACACTCGTACTACTTTTGGTAGACTTGATTTTACAATGTTATGGTATAGTATAGCATTAAAATATTCAAAATAATTAATCCCCACAACTTGTCTCTCCTTTCAAAGTCAACCCTCTTCTCTGCTGAAATTATCACCCTTTTGAATATTGAATGGCAGATAACAATGAAAAATTCCATCAGACAGACCAGCAATCCGACAGAGAGGCCATCTGTTCCAATTAATAGCGAGTTCACTCACTTTAAAAAGATACTGCCAATGGCGGTTCTTTGGCTGTACTCGTAAATTTGATGTACTGATTTGCTGCGTGTGAGGATGTGTGGGTGGGAGAAAAAGGGCATTTCTTCGAATTTTCTTCACCAAACGGAAACAGTTTCTGCGATAAGTTACACAGCTGCTTTCTTGTTATTTCTTAAGTTAATACTAAAACTTAAAATCGAACCATTTTGAAATATGGAGGCCCATTATAAGTTAAAATAAGTTATTTTTCTTTCTCATATCATTTTGTAAATATTTGAAGGAAACATTGAGTTTAAGTAATAAGATTATATATAGAGTTTCCATTTATGAAATGAATGCAGAAAGTGAGGGGAGAGTCACAGTTATGGCTGCACTAGTATTTTTTTTACCACAGCTCACCACTGGATAATGCTTAGCACAAACGAAGAGCAAAGGTACAATCCTAAGACCTCTCACATGCCAGACGAACATTAATAGAGAGTGGATTTCAATTTCAACACTATGATGTAAATTTGCATTATTTTCGTTTTTTCATAATGCACCTTTTTTTAACTCAACTATTTATATTTATTTAAATTATTATTGATAAAATATATACCACAGAATTCAAAAAGATATTAAATTGCAGCAACAAAAAAATCATTTTCGTGATTCAACCATGTAACTGGATAGATAATCTTGCCTGATGCTTGATATGAAATGACAAGATTTTTATAAATAAGAAAGTTCCTGTTTTACAGAATGAATTAGTATATTTTACAATTCTATCAAACGATATCTTCAATTACAAAACTTCATTTTAAACTAGCATCAAAATGAATATTGATGTTTATAAAATTTTTTTTACAAACCTTGCGTAAACTTTGAAATGATGAAACATTAGAAGTAGAAGAGAAACAACATTTTAAGACTAAATCGAAGAGTAATATCTGATTGTCAGCATGTTTTGGAGCATGTAACATAAGATTATTTTTAACTGTTGCCAAGATTGCCTCTTTTGCTGAATCCTAAAATATCCAAAACAAAAGCATAATTTAGAAACTGAAAATTGTTGAGTAAAATAATAAATTGATATTAAAAATGCTTAAGCATATCTACCTGAATACTTAATATTATCTGCCTGCTTTAATTTTAATGTCTTTTCAATGTTAAATAAACAGTATCTCAATCAAAGAAAAAAAATGAAAATCTATGGGAAAAATAGAGTAACAAATTCTTAAATGAGATTTAATAGAGCTCTATCTGTGAATAAATTATTAAATTCATGAATAATTAATCTATGAAGTAATTAATAATATAATTAATCAAGCATAAGCAAAAATAAAAACAGTGGTGAAAATAATTAATGGCAGCATGCAGATGTTAAATTGTTTGCATTAATATTTGTGAAAAAATCTCTTTATATATGTATATATTTTAAATATTTACTTTAATAACAAATTAAAATTGCTTTAAAAAGAAAACTTAATAACTTGAGTCAATTATACATACACATTTCAATTTCAAAAATAAAACAATGATTATAAAAATATTCCTATTTTTTAATGAATTGATTAATTGATAATGAGGAACTTTCACATTTTTTAGTTTTATTTTTAAATAAAAGTAGAGAAAAAAATCATGAAAAACAATACCATTCTTTCAAATATTTGAACTCGGATAGATAGTTAAAAAAATATTTAGTTTTTTACTTTGCGATTTGGCGGAAAAAAACTAATTTTGCATTTGACATCAATGCGCAGATGGTGAACCAGTCTAAAACCTGTTTTAGATGAGGAGAGAGTGAGGTTCCTCCTCTGTTTTTCCACGGAATCTATGCGTAACTACATCATGGTTTTTTATGCGTTTTTGGTCACATGACTTTTGCTTTTATTTCTAACTTGACTTTTGATTAATTAAAAGAATAAAGATAAAAAATAATTGCACTGCTCAAATAATACTAGAAAATACAAAAAATATTAATTTTCCTCACTTGTGCAAGTTCCTCATTAACAACCTTGAAATAATAAAAAAATAATTTAACATACATACATCTTTTTGTGTCTTAATGCAAATAGACAATAAACTTTGTGTAAGCAATAAAATATTTCTTGACACTTCAGTATTATCTTTAAATACATCTATTGTCAAGAGCTCATTCAAGTTTTCCAGCAACATAATGAACAAATTGTAACCAGCTTCAAACACTTTTTCACTCATTCTGTAGAAATAATCATTTTTAACATTTGATATAACTTCCTTAAAGCACTTCCAAATATCACAGATGCAATGAATAATTTCTTCAGAAAGCCTACCAGTCGAGTTAGAACTTTTGTGTGTCTTGGAAAGAAGCAAACTAACTTTCTGCGAAAACATCTCAGTCTTTTCCAGAAGAAAATCACAAAACATTGCAGAGGCAGGTGCAGATGTTATTGCAGAATATGAGCTTGCAATATCAAAATCCTGATTGGATTCATTTTCAGAAAAGATTATAATTTCAAGTGCTTTCAGAGAAAGCTTTCTGAATTCAGATGAGAGCAAGAATGGATTAAGGGCAGGTATTCCTCTGAAATTTACGAATATTGCAGAAAACACTGAATCCTGTAGTGCTTTTTGGAGAATGGTTAAGATGCATTTGCATTTAATGATATAAATTTCTGAAAAATCATCATTAGAAAATGATAGGAGCAAAAATTGGGGAAGTACCACTCTTGCAAACAGTTGACTTTTTAATTCTTTAGCACCATCCGAAAATATTTGTATCAAATGTTTTGTTACGTTTTCTATTGTTTCACAACCTGACAATTTTAACAATTCGTTATAAGTACTTATACATCCCCAAAATGTACTGCCAGCAGTGACATCTTGATTCAAAATTTCATTTTGGTTGCTAAGCTCAGAATCATTGTTAAATCTGTCTAATAAAGGCCATGGTAATGTGTCATTTTCTTTCAGACGTTGCGAGCAATAAGAACACTGAGAATTGCTTTTCAAAATTAATCCCAGTTGTGGAAGCAGATGTTTCTCTATTATAAGTAAGACCAGATGTTGAGTCTCGAAGTCAAAACTAACAAATCTGTTGAATAAACATTTGAAAACAAATGACAGATTTACACAGCAGCAGATACCACACATTTTCAATTGCTTCAAAACTTCGTCAGTTGTGTTTTTCGAAATAGGTAAGCTGAAAATTTTTAATAATATGCAGCTCATTGCAGCAATACAACATATGTGTTCTTCACTGATATCAATACAGTTAGTGAATGATCCAAAAACATCACTGTGGTGATGTATGAAATCTTTCACGGCACAATTCATATTATAGTTTTCTGTGTGTACCACAGAAACTTTTTCATATTTCAAAAAAATTACAATACTTTTTATTAATGAAATGATGGTAAAGATTTCATTAGAATTAAATTCACTTTCTTTTTCTTTATCGAAGGATAAAATAGTATTATAACATATACGAGCACCATTTTCAGAAAATGTTCTGATGATACAGATAAATTTGGCATAATCTCCAGAACTGATTTCGATTGTATTACTTATTAACATTAGACATCCTTTGATCACATCACAAATAAACGCTGTAGATGAATCAACACACACTGGTGATATAATTTCATCACAAATAGTGATTAACGTTGAGATCACTTCAATTTCGTTGGGAGCACCGGTATTGCCTGAAAATCATAATGAAAACAATTCAGTTAACAAGAAATAAACTTTTAAATATTTTAGCTGCTTCATATGCCTTAAAAAAAAAAAAAAAAAAAAAACTGGGATGAAAATGCTTATGTTCTTTACATTGTAAGTTATCAAATACAAGCTATGAATTTAAAATGGCACTCTTAAAGAGTTTATGTCCTTTACTAAAATATAACCTTAAGAAGTATAGAAGTAAAAAACATAATATTATAAAAACAATGTGTATAATATTTTATTGGTCTAAACAAAACTTTTTCTATTACTTAAAATTGGGATATGATTTAATATGACATGATCAATAACGTGTTTTAAAGTCTTTATACATTTGTATTTAAGTTTATTTAATCTTGGTGAAAGTCTATACAGTATTTTGAAGGCTTAAATATAATTTATAATTAATAGGATATATTATATTAGAGGATATTTAATACAAATATATAATTATCAGAATAACTAATATGGATAAATAATTGTTAGGATTTAAACCTTCAAATAACAGTGAACAATCAACACAAAAATAAAAATGACCATATTCAAAAAATAAATTTAATCACATGCTAAAGCTTTAATTATTAAAGGAAATTTTTTGAAAGTGAATTACCAAAAGTAAAAAATGACTATATAATTTTCAAGATTTTAGTGCTGCAATAGTACCATTAGGATTATGTCCATATCATATTAATAACCATAATGCCAGAACAATGCAAAAGAAAAAAGTTTTAAAATTCCCTTACTTAATGATGAATAGGTTACAGTAGCAGATACAAACACCAACTTCAAAAGATGATCTCGAATGCCTTTAATGTCTTCTCTTGACCAGCCGTGAAACCCATATCGTCCACTATGAATGTCCTTCAAAGTATTGAGGGAGAATTCCAAAACTAGAGAAGCTGTACTTGTTCCATACTCTAAATTCCTCTGGTCAAGCTGAGTACTTTCTTGAAACAAATTTAAAATAAAGTGCATGTAGTCAATAACAGATATATTGTAGCACCGAAAATCTTGAACTTGAGTAGGTAGACAAGGATCAAATAATGAAAATTCTTGATCGCTGTCATCAACATCCGACATGCTTTTTGAAATGGATTTTGAGTTTAAACGATTAATTTTCTGTAAGGTTTTCAGTTGGGAGGCTGGGATGGCAACTGGTTCAAATAAAACTTTATCTTCTCCAGAACTAGAACTGGAGTCTTTTTCAGCGATCTTCATTTTTTTGCGTCGGAAACGTTTCTTTCCTAAGAAATTTCTCTTTTTCTTCGGAACATAATTTTCTGGACGCCTGAAGTTTAAATTATAAGGAATATTTCTATTTCCCTTTGTCAACATGAAGCAAGCATTAAGCGTCAAGAATTTGGGTTTACGTTGAAGTGACACTGAAAATAAGAATTGTTTTATATATTTTAAAACAAGAAAATAATTGTAATTAGACACAATTTGAATTACAATAAGATGAAATCAAATAATGTACTAACCAGGAATTGTAGATGATGAAACAGGAAGAGATAGAAGAACAGGTACATGAAGTATTAGAAGTTTAATAAGATCCTTCAAACATAAAAGATTCTGAAAGAACACAAGAAATAAGAAGTATACACATTTCATCATACTATTCAAAAACTTAATTAAGTCAATTAAAGATAAAATAAAGAAAATACTGTATATTAATGTAATAAAAGATATTTTTAATTATTTGAGATACACTAAAAAGTACCTCATTTGAAAACAATCATCACATCTTTTAAATTTACCAATGTTTGTCCCTCTGGATACTACTTTATACTGTCATTTTTTGTATATTAAAATCAATTACTTAATAAGTTAAATAAAAATTTATTTAATTTTGATAATTTTAAAAAACATCAGAGTCAGTTTAAGTACTTTCAAGGCAGATCTAGTAATTATCTAAAAAGGTTTGTTTTTCTTGGTTAACTAGTACCCTTTAGTAATTATATGTATAAGTTGACTACTTATAAAATACAAAATTAAGTATTAAATAAAAATTAAAAGCAAAAATTATTCAAGTGGTATTTTGAAAACCTGACTACAAATAAATCTAATAATATTGTGACAACAGAGAATTTCAGCACCTTTTAAATTTTATTTAACCAGGTTGCTTTGATAAAAAGCATTATCATGACTCGGAATAAGTGTGTATAAAAATATATATTTTTTAAAATATGTTTTAAAACTGGCAAAGTATCTAAAAATAAAATGCAAATGAGAAACATTCTCATTGAGCATGGTAACACATGCCTCACTTGCTGATCGTAATCACCAGTTCATATTCTTGCAAGATTTTGTTGCATCAATTCATTTTCTTAATTCTTTTATACAATTGTTTAAATTTAGGGTGTTTGAGAATTTTTCATAATTATATCCCTGTACAATAACTTTAAATTTTATACAGAAATTAAGTACACTTTTAAGATACATTTAACCATTCCCAGAAATTATAATTGAAACAATGACGACTTTAAGAAAAACAAAATTTATCATTTGAAAAAAGAAAGAAAAAAAAAATTATATTAAAATATAAACAAAAACAGCATTTGTATATTGGCATCTAATTCAACACAGCAGGCAACATTAATATAAGAACCAAGCCTTTTCAGACACAAGTAGCATCCCTCCATCACAGTTCATATGACCACATGTTTTAGGTCATTCCTAAAGTATGTTTCTTAACTTAAAAACAAATATGTATCAGAAGAGTGTAAAAACAAGTTTTGTTATTGTGCTATAAAAAAGAATAACAATTGATTAAAGGCAATAAAAAGTTCTGTAATTTTCTAATGGTACGAAACGCAGGTTGAAAAGTTCTGTAATTTTCTAATGGTACCAAACGCAGGTTGAAACTAATAAAGGTGTATTAGGTGATGCAACTAATAGTGCCAGAGTTCAATAGTGTTCAGGAAATAAAAATAGAAAAAACAGCTGTTAGAAGAAAAAATTAGTGTGGACATTTCTATGTATTTCAAATACATCGCTTTAATCTGCAATTTCTCCAAAACAGTGAGAATAAGCATAAAACGATGCAAGGTAAGGATGCAACTCGTAGCATTAAAAAAAAAAGAGTCTAGATCAAAGAGGGAGAAATAGTTTAACAGTGTAATACAAATACAAACATTATGACCAACTACAGGATCAAGTTTGATTGCATTCAACTCGCAATACCTCACTTTACGATGTGGTCTGTCAGATTGTAAATGAAATGTTTTCTTTTCTACAAAATGTGATTTACATAGCTTGTATGCCAAACCTCTTATCCATCTGTCACTCTTCTAGTACTCTAATTCATATAAATCTACCCAAGAGATATATTTAAATAAATTTTAGTTCAACAAAAGCATACTTAGGTTCCTTAATCTAGCTACAAAGTCTAATTACACTAAATCATGTTTATTGCCTTGTTCTATGTTGAGCTCTTTTTCAACAAGTCCATATCTTAATCAATAAAAAAAAAAAAATTGAAAAAACTAATTTGCAATACTTAAGTGAAGTAATTAGTAAAACAAATCATAAACATTCTTCAGGTTTCCTATATTCAACAACATAAGATGTAATTTTCTCACTAACCTGTATACCAATATTTTCAAGAGCCCACAATATTTGCCATCCTCTGCCTTCAAGAAGATATTTTTTGAATGGTTCAGAAACATGTGTGCTATCATTGTCATGAAGCGAATTCATTTTCACTCTTTCACATATTTCATACATATCGGAAAGTAACTGGTGAGCCAATATATTTCCGGAGCTCTTCCACTGGAAACTAATAAAGAAAATTGAAATTAAATGAAAGACTTTGCATTATTTAAAAATATAAAACAGTTCTAGGATATTTTTGTTCAACTATTTAGTAATAAATATTAATAAAAATGCTTATAAAAACAATAAATACCTAAAAGAATTATTTGTGGTTACATTTGGGCTACAAAGTAAGCTTAAGTACTTTGCCAAGAAAGCATCCAACCAAGCTTCTCCATCCTGTAATAAAAAATACAATCATAGTAATAAAATATTAAAAATAATATGCATCATACAAAGAAGCATACAAATGCCATCAATCTGCACACACACACACAAAATACTAGGAGCATAGATTGAGCATAGGAGCTATGTCTGCTTTTGAGGTCACTAAGCATAAAGTTCATTAATAATGACAACAAAATAAGAAATATTACGACTTCTGCTATTTTTCCCCTTTTTAAACAGAAAGTGCAAAACCTGAAACACATTTAAAAGTTTTATTATGTTTCACACAACTTTATTTCATTTTGATACACACTTGTAATCTGCTTATCAATTCAAGTGAATGTATCTAAATGATTTGAAAGTTCACACATGATAAACAATGGCAGATTTTGACAATACTATTACTCTAAAAGAATTCTCCTACAAATTTTTTTATTGTATATAGCATTCCCAGATACTAACAATAAACAGTTTGACAATATTTAATGGCTATAATTTTCCCTTGTTTAGGGTGGCAACCTATAATAAAAACCTAGCCAATTCGGATTCTTTTTATAAAAAAAAAATATTACATGGCAAAATAGTGAATTCTGCGACAAATTTGTCACTAAATATTAAAAAGTTCCAATCTGGTATAGGTTGCAAAAAAAATTTAAACTTACCATAGACTCACTATGGAAACACCCATCTGGTTGAATGTTAAAGCTTTTTCCATTGAATTTTATGTAATCCAACTAATATTTTTAAGACCTTCAAAATGATAAATTACACATGAAAGCATTTATGGTTAAGAATAAAAGAATTCTGAATTGACTTCAAATAGTCATTTCTGCTATTTCAGATTGAATTTTGCTATAAACCCCATCTCAATGAGACCTTTAATTTTACATATAGCATGTATTTGTAGACTTTTGTAGTTTACTTCAAGAATGCTAATCTCAGACTGACAAATAAAGACTTTATATAAGCTTTTCACTACTTTTTATTTACTGATGGGACTTGCAAGTCCTGTCATGGGGGCTGTATTAATTTAAACGCTTTGAGACCAATTGCTACTTAGAAGTCCACTTCTACGAAGTTCATTCTTCAGTTGTTGTATAGTAGCACAAGCTTAATTTTCTTTGGAAAAATAAAGTATTTAAAAAATTAGGCACACAATTAAAAAATTCTGTAAATATAGGGTTAATGAAGTACAGAAGATGAAATGTGTACATATTTAATAATTGCACATACTTAATTTCAAAGTAAAAAAGTTTGAAGGTAAGTTTTATCATAGCTCTACAACAGTATGCAGAGACACGTTTTCCTTATAATTAAATTTGCAGTAATATTTTTATCAGGGTTCCCACTCAAATCACAGAATGAAAATCAATGACTTTTAAGGACCTAATTAATGGTTTTAAGGACCGTAAAAAATTTGTTTTCAGGCATCATGTCTGTATAAAATTTTTTTATAAAGTATATTCTACCAAAACAGTTACAAGTTGGCGCATGTGTAATACAAATACATCAGAAAATTCCGATATAATGAGGATAAGTGGCGGACACGTGGGGATAGCAAGTCTGAGTTGCATTTTTGTAAATTTTGAAGTTGGTCAACATACACAAAAATTAAGGACTTTTAAGGACCTCTAAGCCTTTTCAAGAACTTTTAAGCACCTCTAAGCATTTTCAAGTACTTTCAAGGCCTTGAAAACAGGTTCAAAAATATTAAGCACTTTTAATGACTTTCAATGACCGTGGGAACACTGTTTATACTTTAGAGGAAAACTATCATAAGTGAGATATATACAGTTTTGAAAAAGTATGGTTTTAGAAAATTGTATATTTAATTATAGTATTTAATGTTAACTTCAACCTTTTCTATGAAACTTGTTTTATATGGCTGCTGCTACTAATAGTTAAAAAACTACTTCATATATGTTTTTGTTACATTCAACTGCTTTAACGAAACTGTTTATGAACAAGCAAGTAGCCTGTGCCTCAGAACCAAACAAACCAAAACTGCTATTAGGCAACTTAGAGAGTGAAAAAACTAAATCGTATTTCCATTAAACTCTGAATATAATGCTCGCTAAATGCTTGCTTCATAAATTTTTTATTTTTAGTGGGTTGCAATGTTATGATTTGATAGAAAAAAAGTTTTAAGACATAATCTGCATTAAACAAAAATCACCAAATTTTGACTTGGACTCATTTGACACTGAGATACAGAAATGGCAGTACAAATACTACTTTGTTTATGCTTTGTAAAAAAACCAATTCACAAAGCTAAAATTGGATTTTTTCAAATAATTCTAAGATATTAGAATTTCCTTTTTTTTTCCATATGAGAAAATAAAAGCATTAAGTATTATAAGTTTTACATAAAAACTCAATTTGATAGCAGAAGAAATATGAACTTTAATTAAAAGTAAAAGTTATACACTTACAAAGCAATTCGATAGTGTACTCTAAATATGTTTACTTACATCTGTCTTGGTTGTGTTTAGAAACTTCAGCCAAACTTTATGCAATTCATTTACTTCTGAAGAACTCATTCTGGAAAATTGTATGTGATAATAACTCTAAAAATAATAAGAATTAAGAGAACACAATTAAAAATATCTCTTTTCTTGAATGGAAATGAAAATAAAAATTAGTTATGAAACATGTTTTAAAATAACTGAATTTTTTTTTTTTTAATATAGTTTAAGTCTTGTCAGGATATATTTACTTACAACGAACGAATTATCCTGTTGACCGATTACGAAAAATCTAAACTGTAGCCAAAAAGCAGATTTAGCACCAATAATGGATAGCAGCGACTTAACAATAAACTGTGAAAACTTTCAGGATTGAAGCCTCGGTGTTTGCTTATAAGCTGAAACTGCCTTTAGATTTTTTTGAAATAGTCAACAGAATAACAACAAATACCCATTTTTCACTACAAAGTTATTTTTATGTCTTATAATCGATGTTTTTATTATATCATTCTCTGTTTGAAATTAGGACATTAGTTTTCTATAAATAATAAATATGGTATAAATATGGTATTTAAATATAAATATGGTATTTAAATATAAATATGGTAAAATTTAGTGCACAAATAGTTTAATAGATATTTTATTATTTTAATTGCCAAAAATTGGTACAATAGAATTTGAAATAAAATATCATAAGAAAGATGTACTGTGCAATAAAATGTAAAATTCACCTTTAACCTTGCCAAATGAAATTCAATTTTTACTTCAAAGATATATTTTATAAGATTCTTTTAAGTCTACTATAAATATATTTTATAGAGTGTAGAAGACTCCAATCTCTTGAATGCATATAGTAATCTTAGTATATGGACATTTTCAAAGTGTCATTTAATTTTAAAACTCGCACCAAAGATAAATAAAATTGTAGCTTTGAATTCAATAAAAACAAATAATTTATGTTTAAATCTTATCAGGCATTTTGTGCAATTCAATATGATAAAAAAAATTAAATTGAGGTACAGATGCACTATAGGGACATGGAAAATCTTGGCAACTTTGCTTTACTTGAACAAAATAGTTTAAAATTGCAAACTCTTATAGTAAAGAAATATAGGAATAAAGGAACATAGGAATTAAGGTCTGACAAGAATTTCACAAATGAAATGTCTGCTAATAGAGAATTCTGCAAGTAAATTTGGTGGAAAAATACTGAACTGAAACTTGCGAATTGCATAATCATATCAAGAAATTTAAAGTAAAAATTGCATTAAAACTTTTTTACACTGAAATATTTGGTGCAGATGCACTATTAGGAAGTTACGATTTTTGATGGTTTTATAACAACCAGAATTAGTGTTCACCAGTTATATTTTAGCTCTAAAGAAAGCTGGCAAAAATCATCAAGTCCTTGTAGTGCACCTGTACCCAAATAAATATTGGATTGGTAAAACTTCAAATTGCACATATTTACAATTCAATAAGACTTGATATCAAAAAGAATTCAGTGTTCAATAAAAATGTCTTTTTCTGGAAGATAATACATTTAAATTTCTAGAAATGTGTGTAAAAGTATCATAAATATTTGTTTACTTGTCAAGTGGAGTAATGCATGTCACATGAGCTGCACTGTTTGTGGAAATTCGAAATTTATCAAACAACTCTAAGTTGTTATTTTATATTGTGGTTGAAAAATAAGAAAATTCTCACAGAATCTTTTATCTTAAAAAATAATAAAGAATTTAGAGTAATATAAAACTTGAATGAAGTAATCTTTGTGCTTAACGATTTAAAAAAGTATAGCAGACCAAATTGTTTGACCAACACGTCACGTGCTGTTTTGACACGTGATAGCGAACGATGTTCTTCTTTCGTTTTAAGTTTTGAATGGATTTTGTGCATGTGGTCATTTTAAATAAGTCTCTTGCCATTTCAATATCGAAATTTCAATTAACTATTAATCCATTTTCATACAATAATAAAATTTAAATGCTTTATTAAGATCCAATCTTTTACCAATCATAACATACATTTAATTACAAATTGTAATTTTCACTTTCCGTTCGCCAATTACAATGATGGATCTTTACTTTTACTCCATTATTAAGTTAACTATGACGTCGAATAGACATTTTATTTTAATTAAGTGTTAGCTTCTGTTAATGGCATCAACTGTTCAAAGTCAGGTTTCAGGTTTGTTTGTTTTTTAGCATGGTTATTGAATTACAGAAACCACAACAAATTCTTTTGCATCTCAAAATTTTATTCAAATATTGATACATTTTCATACAGTAATGAAGTTAAAAAGCTATGCTACTTTGTTCATTCGTGCAAATCATATCATTTTAAAAAGTAAGTTACTTCTTTTTACTAAAACATTTTCATACGTACAATATTTGAAAACGTTACATAATTTGACCCTGATTGTTATTTATAAGCTTTAACTTCTTATAGTTTTCTTCAAAAAAAATAAATAAATAAAAAAGTGTACGATTAACTATACAAAATTTATTTTTACCCGGCGTTTCTCTTTGAGCAAATTGGCGCGTACACGCAGTCCTTATATTTAAAAAAAAAAAGTGGAATATCAAGGATAAAAGCATTTTAAATGCATTACGTATAATATGGTAAACACATATGATGATTATATATATAAAAATAATTGATATGAAATATGTGTTTTCCATGAATCTATAATAATAAGACATGAGTCTGTGCATCTGTCTGTCTGAGAGTCTAGAGAAAACGACTTCCAATAGAGGTAGAACTCTGAAATTTTCAAACTTATTAGCATTGGCCTGATTGCATTTTTGACAAACAGTATTTTATTTTTGGCTAACCGAACAAATGTTAAAATTTGAATTATATTTTAAATTAATTTTTTTAAAAATTAGTGACTTACAATAAACGTAATATTCTGAAATTTTAAATGCATATAGTTTTACCCTTGCAATTTTTCCTTGTGTTTAAACTAAATGGTGAAATTGGTTTTATAGGGATTATGTTTGGAGTTGGAGAGAAAGGGGGTGATGGTGTATTATTGTATTTGATGTATCACTGGGAAATGGTTTAAAATTTGCTTCACAGAGGAGGTGGTAAAAGGGTTTTAAAATTTTTTTTGGTGGACTGAGGGTTTGTATGAATATGGACATTTTTTCATTTCTTGACAAGGGGGAGGGGGGTGCATACCAATGGCGGATCCAGCCAGGGGGCGCGGGGGGCGGAGTGGAGTCTTTTTTTACAATTTACAGAAATAAATAGTAATAATAAAAATATATATATATATTATTTTTTTTCAAGTTTTTTTCGATAAGTTCACGCAACAATTATATTTTAACCTTCATCTAATTTCCGAAAAAAGCAACAAAAAAAAGCTGATTTTTGTACCAAGGTTCTTTTTATAGCCATCTCTCTTCCCATTCAAATGGATGTTGGAAGACAGTACAAGTATTCAAACCTCCCTCCTCTTGACCTTGAAGATATCTTGGACCCCTGATACCCGATCCCTTTTCTGTCGAGTGGGAAAAAGAGATTTTGACTCACATTCGTAATGTCCAGCCAGGGGAAAAAAAAGAATAATGAGAGGTTGACTACTTGGGTTACTCCGGGAAATGGCCACCCCCATTCAACTGGACATGGTAATAGGCTAAACTTAAAACTTTTGAAAGAAAGGAAGAGGAAGGTTATTTATTAACTGGGCATAAGAACTCGTCCAGCTCTAATTTCTGATTCGCCTTGTAAATAAGCGTCATATTTGAATTTCGATTAACAATCCTCTCTTGCACCACATTGGAAATGTATGCCAATTGTTTTTTTACATAAAATTAGACTTATAAACAATTTTGTAAGAAGTATTATCTGTGTAAAGTAGCACTACCAGTAGCTGAATTAATTATTTAAAAAAATATCGCTTTCAAACCCTGTACGAAATTAAACGAATGAATTACTAAAATAAATGTGCATGTTTTTTACGATAATTTGAAAAGTTTTGTACAAATATTTACCTGGACATGCTTTCATTTTTTTTTCCTCGTTATTGCAGATGTAATGCAAGAAATATTGCACTTTATAAGTAATTATAACGCTTACGGCATAATATCTATACATACTTTTAGAGAAGGCTAAGATTACTCTAATTTTATTCTAAGCCTATTTTTCCAAAACATATTTTTTATGAAACTTATGATTCTTGTTCAAAAGTTTCGTGAAAGAAGTAAAATGATATTGCAACTCAAAATCAAGTTCTTAAATTTTTTTAAATGCAGTGATCCTCCTACAATCTCTCTCTTCCAGTTAAAATTGAAGAATTGGAACAAAATATTTCAGTATGCAATGTTTTTTAATTTGTCACGGATTGGTATAATTTACCTATTTTGTTTTCATTATTTAAAAAAAATGCCCAGTTTGGCGATTATTCTAAAAAAACTCCGCTGAAACGGTGAAAATTGTGATGTATTTTTCAATAAACACTGCATTATCCTTTCTT
The DNA here is from genome assembly GCA_963978545.1 of Linyphia triangularis. Lineage (NCBI taxonomy): Eukaryota > Metazoa > Arthropoda > Arachnida > Araneae > Linyphiidae > Linyphia > Linyphia triangularis. Next base: position 78,370,787 of record OZ021728.1, on the reverse strand, counting down.
TTAAGTGCAACAGAACAGAAACAGTCGTTGATGGGCGTTCGCCATTATCTCATTTCTACGGAGGTGGGAATGATTAGAACACCTTTAAAGGCATTTTTATAGCGATTTTAATCAAAATCGTTAAAACCATTTTTTGGTAATCGCTGAAAAACCTAATTTTTTCAATATCAGCTACTTAATGCACATGTGCAATTTTGAAGAAAACCTTAATGCCAGGTCTCATGGCCATCAATAACCTGTACATAAAAATTGCACATCGCAGGTCAATCCGTTTTGGGAGTTATGCTGATAACTAACAGGCACAAACATTTTTTTCACGTTCCAAAACGTGTAGAAATGCAATAAAATCGATTTTTTTTTTTTACCGAATTCAATACTTTTACACCATACGGGTAATTGAAAGTAAAAAAAAATTATGGATGCATAAAATCGCACCAAATATAAATATTAGTGCTGGTAAAATAGTACCTAAGACCATAAGAAAAACAAAAAAATTGGTTCGTTGATCAAACTTGGCAAAAATGTTCTATATTTGTCATGAAAATGTTCAGATGAGTCCATAAAAATATCTAACAAAGAAGTTTTTTCTTGGGGGGGGGGGGGGTCATGGGGTTTTGTGGCTGAAAAATTAGATTTGGAGCAATCTAGGCATGTGACACATGTTTTTAGAGTACTTTTTTTTTATGCTGAATCGAATGAAAAAAAGCAAAGCGATATAACTAATCTAAAGAAAGTTACAGCTCTTTTTTATAAACGAAAACACATGCAAAATCCAAGGAAAGGTAAAATACGAGATTAAAAAATGAAAAATTGGTCCGTTCCTGAAACTTTGCAAAAACGTTTTATTTGTCAAGAGTATAAAGAAACAAAGGAGTTCATAAAAATATCTAGCATAGACATTTTTTTTTTTTTTGAAGAGTGGGAGGGGGGGGGGGGAGTTGTTTTTTTAAAAAACTGAAAAGTAATTTTGGTATAACCTGGGCATTTCACCTTACGCTAAGGTAGAAATGTGACGAAAAAGGGGGGGTGGTCAATCAATAAATACGGATTATCTTGAAGTATATTTTTAGAACACTGCATATATATTTTTTTTTTTTTAAACTTTTTTTAAATTTTCGATTTTATCCTGGCTAAGGCACAGCTGTTGCCCCCCCCCCCCTCAGGAAAATCCTAGATCTGCCACTGGTGCATACTGATAATGGTTTATGTTGGAATTAATTTTTCAGCTAACAAAGTGAGCCTGTGCTTGTATAGCAATGAAATATTTAATGAGTAAGGCAAGCTTGTTTCTTCAAACGTCAAAAGTGATGACCTATACACAATGATGGGTCTCCGCAATGCAGGGCCACTCGGCTAGTCATTATATCATAGTTTAAATTAAATATTTCAGATTATTTAAACTTCATTTTTTCTCAGTTTGATTTAGGGTGGGTTCATATCCTATATTGACCTTTTAAATTGCGTATTTTGGCAGCTTTATGTTTGGGCAGTTATACTGTCCTATGTTTATACAGCTCGTCTTATATGAAAAAAAAGTATCATTATAACTTTTAAAACCACATTTTTATATTTAACATTTAAATTTAGTGATATTCTAAATACTAGCTTGCATAAAAAAACATTTTTTTTTGGCAATCAGCTGTTAATTATACAATCTGATAGCAAGCTCTTTGCTTAATGTATATTTTAATGATTTGAATCTTGTTTTTAGGTAACGCATATAAACCACATTCAGTTTTTGTATCGCCAGTAGCAAGAAACTTTTCTAATTGGCATATTGTTGGAGCTCTTTGTCTTGAAAGGAAACCCATAGTCACTCAAGTACTGACTCCATTAGAGCAGAGATATTTTGAGTACTTGCAGAAACTAGAGGTAGAACAAAGCTTCTTAAGTGAACATGAAAAAAGACATTTAGAAGACCAGTAAGTAGAGTATATCCATTAAAGAATTGCTTCAAATACAAATTATTGCTGTTGTTTTATAGACCTAAAATATTGTGGAGGAGTAATTTTGGTAAAAACATCTTCACAAAAATAAAGATTCACCAAATGCTTTGTCTCCAAAAACGGTTTGTCGCAAAAATCACTATCTTAAAAGAAAAAGAAAAACATTAGTCCAAATATCAATTTGTTGAAGAATAAATTTGAAATCAGTATTTAAAATAGCCTATTTGAATATGCTTATTTTAATTGTAAGTTCGTGTGAAAAATGTATCACCTTCGTGTTTTCTACATAATACATTCATGTATTCTATATGAAATTTACCTATATATTTTTTACAATAAAATTTTTAAAAGATCAAATTTCTAAAATTAGCCCCATTAAAAGTCTCCACAGAGTCTCGAATGAGACTGATAAAATTTTAAAATCAAGCTGATTACTTTATTTAATTACTATTACTAGTTTTTAAAATCTCTATTATTTTTTCCCCCATTTAAAATCCCAGCTCATTGAGCATAAAAATACATACTAGTACATACCAAGTTTTCAAAAAAAAATCTCTTTTAAAAAACTAAAATTTTTACAGAAAATTTATTACAAATATCTTTAAATTGCAACAAACCCAACCATTCTAAACATAATCAGTTTTAAGAAATACAAAGATCATTGGTATCTATATTTTACTTTTCAAGATTCTCAATAGTATTTCAGAAAATAATTTCTTTATAATTTCAGTTTGAACAGAATATTTCTCTTTATTCGCTTTTATGGCTAAACTTTCGGAAGTGACTTAATAAATGTTTTATGGTTAGTTTCTTAATATTATGTTGATAATTATTTTTGAATTTAGGAGAATAGCTGAAAAGCTTAAAAAGGGTGAACTGGAAGACATGGATTCTATAGCAAAACAAACTGCTCAAGATTTTGAGGATACATGTCTCGAACAATTAAATAAATATAAGCCCAGTTCTAGAGAAACAGGTTAGAATTTTTGAAAACATTTATTTTATACATCAATTAATTATACTCTTGTATTCGCTCATGGGGTATTTATTTTTCAGAAATGGGCTGTGCACTAAAGTATGGTTATTCATGCACCTAAATAAAGTTCATTTTTAATCCCTGATAAAAGAGCATAGGGTCAAGAGAGAGACTAAGGTCCTGAACTCTATTGTAACCTTTTCTTGGTTGTTACAATTGGTGTTTATTTTCTTCATTTTACCAGTATGTACTTTCATTTTCAATGTTTTTTAAATTATTTATTGACACATATACTGTACTCAATCAACATATACTGATAATTGACATGTATGGCTACAACCAAATGTTCTCCCTTGGAGTGGAAAAATACAAAATCTAAATCGAGCTCCACATTCGACATAAAGTCACAACATTGGCAACTCAAAAGTTAAACAAATTTGGGTGGGGGTTTTATTAAAAGGTAATTTCTTAAGCAGATTCAGTTTGTGTAAGTATGCTTGTAATAACATAAAATTTAATGTTAAGTGTTCTCTCTTTATAAAATATGAATTAATATTGTTGCACAAATTGTCTGTATATAGTGTAAATAGTGACGTATTATTTTAATATTCTATTGTAATTTATTTTTATCTTATTTTATTTTTTTAACAGCGATTATACAGGTTAGAAAAAGGTGGCAACACCTAAAGCAATCGAGAAATTTCGAGTCGTTTCTTTTCCGACGAATTGGCTGGAAATTTCGCGAATATTATCTCGCGCCAAGTATTTAAAGACCGGGAGATCGGGAAAGTTTTCAGACTGACTTCGGACTTCGTTGAAAGCTGATCGTGATCGCTTTATTGACCTATTGGAGTGAGCTTGTATAATCGCTATATTTGAAGCTGTTCTTGTTGAAGCTTGTATTGAAGATTAATAGTGATTGCACTGTTATCTGTGAATAAGTTTTGTGAGTTTTCTGAAGAGAATAAATACTAGTTTTTATCTGAAAAACTGTGCCATCATTGCCTCAGTGGAAAAATTCATAACAGTGGTGTCAGAAGTGGGGTATTGTAATTTTGAATGCCGACAACTAGAGGAATGATGGAAGACCAAATGAAGCAGTTGATGGAAATGATTGCTGGAATGAAGGCCCAACAGGAAACCACCGCCGCCGAAATAAAAGCCGGACAAGCCCGCCAAGAAACGACTAACGCCGAACTTGCCGCCGCAATCGCCGCCAGCCAAGAAGCAACATCGTCGGACATTAAAGCTTTAGCCGCCAAGTGTGAAACAACATCTGCAGCAATGAATGAAATTAAAGAAAAAATGAAGATAGAGCTAGCCTCAATGGTGGAATCAACCATAATAGAAACTACCTCAAATGTTCTGCAATCCGTGAAAAAAGAAGTGTTCAATGCAGTAAGAAAGGAAGTTGATGAAAAGTTTGAGGAGTTTAACGGAAAAGTGAAGAACTTAGGAGACAAAGTTTCCACCTTGAAAGAGGAGCAGGAAAAGTTTCATGACGCTGTAGAAGAAAGACTACGGAAAATGGAAGTTCGCGAAGCTGTGACCTTTGCAACGCCTAATTGGGATAATGTTTCCACTCCCTTCATTGCGCCACGTTCCAACATCAAAGTGGCAACTTTTGATGGAAAGTAGTTTGAAATGATTGCTTCTGCAAATGGACGGGACGATACTTCGAAAGCATTCCATCTTGCAGCATCTCTTCGAGGTGAAGCTGCTGACATTTTACAGACACTACCTGAAGAGAAGCGGGGAGAATTCGTGGCGCTGGCAAGTGCGTTGGAGTTAAGGTTTGGGGAGCAGCATCTAAAGGATTACTACAGACTGCAATTGAAAGTGAGACAGCAGAAGGCCAATGAAACTCTTCAAGAATTGTCGTCGGATATAGAAAGACTGTCGCTCCTCGCTTTCCCTAACTGTCCCCCGGATGTACGAGACGATCTTTCTCTGCAGTATTTCATAGACGCTATTCAAGATCCCGATGTGCAGCAGGCGGTAAGGTTATCCCAAAACAAAAACCTGAAGTCGGCCCTCGTGTACGCCATGAGAGTGGAAGCCGCGCAGCTAGCTTCTGGAAAAGACCGACGATATGTGTGTGGTGCATTAGCCGAAGATTCTTCTGACTTTGTCACCAGTAAGCTTCGAGAACTGGAAAGCAAAATTGATAGAATGAAGAGAAGCTATCCCTGAGCCAGGGATCAAAGGACTAGAGTCATTTGCTGGCACTGCAAACGGGAAGGTCATCTACGACGTAACTGCCTTGATTTGAAAAAGAGAAGGGATAACACTACCACGGAATCTCAACAACTGAATCTAAGAGGATGCCATCTCGCAGGGCAGAAGCTGCAATGTAGAACAGGGGAAGCCACGACCAGTCGTTTCCACGTTTCATCCCGACAAGGAGGAAACCAGGGTTTATTCGTGAAGGGGAAGATCAACGGAACTCCATGTCGTCTAATCGTCGATTCGGGAGCGAACGTAACGATCGTAAGGACGGACATGGCTCGTCGCCTGAACAGCCGACTCCTCTACACAGCGCCCTCTGTTTCGCTACAAACTGTGTCTGGTGGTAATGTCTCGGTGTATGGGAAATTGGAAGTAGACATTGCCCTTGGATTTAACACCTACAAGCACACCGTTTATGTTGCCGAAATTGTAGATCCATGCATTCTCGGACTAGACTTTTTGAAGAAAAATGGAATTACGCTGAATTTTGAGAAAAGCAAGCTGCAAACATGGAGAGGCGAAGTTCCTTTGCACGATCTAGACATGAAAGAGCTGTGCGTATATCGGATTATGGCTTATGAAGACAATGTCATAGAGAATGCTGAAGAGTCCACATCTATGAAAAGTACCTCTCCAACCCCGGAAAGAGAACCGAAGAAAGCAACGTTGATGAAAACCTCACAGGAAGTTGTTCGTGTGGGAATGGACAAAGTTAGTGAAGAGGGAAATGACATCCGTGCTCCTGTTACAAGTATCGAACGGAGGTCCCGGGATCTATCAGCTGCTCCCGCGGATGATTCGGACGCAATCACAGAAAATCTTACTGAAGATGATGTTCAGTTGAATGGGAATGGGAACGCTCTTTCCGGAAGTTCATGTCCGGAGAACAGACGACGTTCATCTAAAACGGAGTTCACATCTGGAACACCGGCGTTCTCTTATCAACAGCCAATCTCAAAATCATGTAACTAGCAAGATGGGGATCATAAACTTTCACCGCTTCTGTTGGCATACGAGAGTGCAACTCACGAGACCACCGGATTTTCTCCATCTCTAAAGATGTTTGGAAGAGATCTTAGGCTCCCCTGCAACCTCCTCTTTGGACGACCACCGGACACTCTTTCCTCGCCTGTCCAGTATCTAGGTGATCTGCAGGCACGTTTGGAAGCCGTACATCGGTTCGCCAGAGAGAGAATCAACATCATGAAGGAGCGCATGAAGATCCAGTACGATGCCAAGGCCACGGACCGTTCATTCCAGGAAGGTGACAAGGTGCGGTTATGGAACCTTAAACGTCGGAAAGGACTCTCCCCTAAGCTCCAGACGAACTGGGAAGGGTCGTATGGGGTCCTTAAAAAGATCAACGACGTCGTGGTGAGGATTCAACGGACACCTTCCTGTAAACCTAGAGTTGTACACTACAATAGGCTAGCCCCATATTATGGTAGAAATCATGGAATGGCTTAAGGACTTCACTGCCCGGGACGTGCAGTCTTTAGGAAGGGGGAAATGTTGCACAAATTGTCTGTATATAGTGTAAATAGTGACGTATTATTTTAATATTCTATTGTAATTTATTTTTATCTTATTTTATTTTTTTAACAGCGATTATACAGGTTAGAAAAAGGTGGCAACACCTAAAGCAATCGAGAAATTTCGAGACGTTTCTTTTCCGACGAATTGGCTGGAAATTTCGTGAATATTCTCTCGCGCCAAGTATTTAAAGACCGGGAGATCGGGAAAGTTTTCAGATTGATTTCTGACTTCGTAGAAAGCTGATCGTGATCGCTTTGTTGACCTATTGGATCGAGCTTGTATAATCGCTATATTCGAAGCTGTTCTTGTTGAAGCTTGTATTGAAGATTAATAGTGATTGCACTGTTATCTGTGAATAAATTTTGTGAGTTTTCTGAAGAGAATAAATACTAGTTTTTATCTGAAAAACTGTGCCATCATTGCCTCAGTGGAAAAATTCATAACAATATTAATTCCATTGTTGTAAATTCATACTGAGCTGCTGTCAGAAAAGTTTAAATATTAAGCTACTTTTTCAATTATAAAAAGTAACTGCATCAGCATATTAGAACATTAACATTAGAGTTGTAATCATTTTAAAGATTGAACATAAGCATAGAGTTTCCTTTTGTAAAGTTTTATCTTTAATTTAATTTTAATTATATTTGTAACAGTTGGTTTGATGGTTAGTTCAGTAACTTGATTTTCGTCCAATACCTTCTTGCAGGTTTTGCATGTATGTTTTTTTAGAGTGGTATTTAAATCTGCATTAAAATTTTACTGTTTTGAATTAATTAATTTTGATGTATTTAAGTTCAAATACTCTTTCAGAGGATGATCATACTAATAACAAGCAATCCCTTAGAAGGAAATTAGACTCAAGCTTAGTTTTAGTTATTAAACAGAAATTGGGAAATGACCACAGGTGGCTTTTGCCACAAACTATACATCAAGATGGAGAAACTCTCAAACAGGTAACTAAAAATCATTGATTCATCTGGTGAGATCATTTAGTAAAGCAAAATTTAGTTTCATTGTATTTTCACACTAACTCTTTTACTAGATTTTTCTTTTTTTATTTAATTAACTTGGAAGAAGGACTTGTTAAAAATGCAGATATTTGCAAAAAAATTTAGAGCTATTTGAATTTTCATAGAGTATGCATTTATTTATTAATTAGTTACAAATGATTTTTCAGATGACCTTAGGTGTACAGCCATTCATTACTTAAATTTTCTTAATTTTTACATCAATTGCCTACATTCCTTGTTTCTTTAAATGCCTCTTAAGTTAGATATACCTATTAAGTATTAATGTATTCCTTTTTCAATTTAAAGTCTCAAATCTAAGAACTCAATCTACAAACTAAAAATGTTTCATACACATAAATTATCAAGCTGTCATTGCCATTATCTTTTTTTTATAGTTATCTTGTAGCAGATATCATTTAACTCATTAATTTATTGAGAAACATACAGAGGAAGTGATCACTAAAAATAAAATTTTATCAAACTCAACATGCATCACAATAAAACAAGTAGTCCTAGCACTTAGTGAAATCTTTTCCTCACTTAATGAAAATATAAGGAACTAAGAAAAAAGTGCTTTGGTTCACCTCCCTTCGCTGAATTATCTCTTGGTACTACTCCTTGCATTTTTCTTCTTGACCTAAACCATGTAATAATATAAATTAGGATCACATAACTGATATCTTTAAAGATGTCTAAGTGATGCAGTATACATTCCATTCTAATTTATATTCTTTAAATTGAAATTTTCATGAAAATTCATTTAAAAATTAAATATACTTATATATGTTACTATCACACACAATTAGATTTTGTATTTTTTTTAACCGTTCTTTATGATGCATGTTATGTAAACAATGTAAAAGACTAAAAAGTAATTTTCATCTCCATCATTTTAATCTTATTTGTTAATAAATTAGCACCTATACATCTAATCTCATTGCATACTTTTGAAATAATAAAAAATATTGTATTAATTGCTGTTTTCTTTTACTTTAAGAAATCTGTACTTGTGTGGTATTGCATTTTACTTCAATTTCTATCTCTTGAGTATTTTAAAAATGAATTTTTCATTGCTGTTACATATTTTTCTTGGCTGGCTAAAAACATATTGCTGTTGTATATTACCTTAAAAATTTATTGATTGGTGAATTATTTTCTTTTTTCAGACTGCGGAAAGAACTCTGCATGAAATATGCCCTAATCCTCCAAAAATTAAGATAATCGGAAATGCCCCAGTTGGATATTATAAATATAAATATCCTAAGGTAGCGAGAGGAAATGGTGTATGTGGAGCAAAAGTAAGGATTCTCTAGTTAATTTTGCATTGTATAAATGATTAAGAATATTTGCACATGTAAATTTTTGTTACGAAAAATATTAATTTAAACTAAATGTGATGCTTTTTTTTTTCAGGTGTTCTTTTTCAAAGGACAGCTTATTGAAAAAAACTTAAAATTTATTGATGTAAACCAAACCGATAGCTTGTGGTTGACACATTCTGAGCTGAATGAAGTTCTACAAAATGATTATGGAAAAGCCATACAATCATTTCTTTTCCCAGATTTTATTGATGTAGATAATACTCAGTATTTCCAGTATACTTCAGAAGATGAGCATGACATCAAAACGTCAGCTTTGAATTGAGTAGTCTATAAAATCATAAACCAATCTCGTACATTGTAATTAAAACATTAAAGTATTTATTGTTGTTGCTTTACTTGTTACTGCATTACAGTTTTCTGAAAATACATGGTTGTTTTTATATGTATGTGTGCATGTATAAATTACATGATGGTGTTTTATGAAATAAGAAATATTATAAACATTAAGTAATTTTTCTCTATTCAATTTATTCTAAATTTTCCCATTATCTTTCAGCATAGTATAATATAATAGTTAAGACTTTTAAAAAGTAAACAAGCTAATATACCTGTAAAAGTAAATAACAGTACCGCAGCTGTAACCATACCTGAAAACAAACTTCAACTTTAGAAAATCGTCTGTTTTCTCTCTGGTATTAAAATCTTTCAGCTACCATAAATATAAAAAAAATTGAAATATTCTGAAGCCCTTCCTTGGCTTAGCATCCGAAGAATTACACTAACTGCCAAATATTAAGCACAAAAGGTAAAATATGAAAAAAAACGACAAGCACTTTGATTGACATGAAATGTGGTAAGAAAATAGCAAACAGGTTTATGCATGAAATAAAATAAAGATGAAAACAATATTGAATTTTCATAAATTAGAAGATGAAATCATATTGGAGTCATTAACAAAATTAAGGAGCTCCACTCCTGCATCAAATACAAAAATCTCCAAGCTGCTACAAATGCATTATTTTTGGCCATATTTGCTCCTAATCGCTCATTTTTTATTTTTTCATCTGTCGCGAAATTTGATATTTTTGCTCTCCCCAAAATATTTTCTTAATACTAATGCATGCGGTCTGTGTGTATTAATACTACGCTTGATTTCAGGCTTGATATCTACGGAACCTGTGTACATTTAGACTTCCTTAAAACTCGACAGCGGACGCTATCGCCGAGATGCATGTTGTTGTGATGGTCATTTTTTTTTTATGTGTCACGCCGCTATAATAGCGCTATTGTTGAGAAGTAATTCTGGTATATTCACTGATATTTACGTTGAGTGATGGTCATTTTCTCCGAGTGCTCCGATATTACTGAGAAAATGCCGATTGACGCTATTGCCAAGTGTTACGTTGTCATTTTCGTCAAGGATTTCACCGATATAATAGCGCTGTTGTGTTCAAAATCGCTCCAGTTTATTCGGCGTATTGCTGATATTTTCGTTGATGTGATGGTCCTTTTCCCCTTAGTTCTACGGTGTTGCAATATCCGAGATTTGAACCGATATTACTGAAAAAATCTCGATGATTTGCGAAGCTAAATCGAACATTATTGAAGCATTTTAAGTTATGATTGTCATTTTTGTTAAGTTTTTCACCAATATATTAGTGGTAATTTTGAGAATTGCACCGGTTTATTCGGCGCTATTGCTGATATTTTCGTTGGTGTGATGGTCATTTTCGAAGACACATACATCCGATTTTACCGAATGCCTGCATTAGTATTAAGAAAATATTTTGGGGAGAGCAAAAATATCAAATTTCGCGACAGATGAAAAAATAAAAAATGAGCGATTAGGAGCAAATATGGCCAAAATAGTGGTTTTTTATAACATCCGAAATTTGCACAATTGCCAAGAAAATGTCGATATTTGCGTTTTTACGATGATCATTTCTGCTGAGTGTTCAACTTGCATAATATCTTCTGTCTAGATTTTCGCCGAAATCGAAAGCTCTATCGCTAATATTTACGTTAGTGTGGTGGTAATGTTCGCTGAAGCTTACGCTGCTGTGACAGTAGTTATTGCCAAGATTTGCGATGCTGTTTGGTAACATTAATAATTTGCGATTTTACTGGGATACGATATTACCGAGATTTGCGATGGTATGATGGGTGCTATTCCAATATTTACATTGTTGTTATATCGGATGTCTCTGTAGTGCGAAAAAAAATTTCGCGGATATTCTTAAGAAAGCATCACTTTCAAAATCAGGATCAGAGCTTCATTTTAAAACTTACTTCCCTTACACTATATTAAATTCTTTAGAGAAAACACGCTTTTTCTCTCCCCTGAAAACTTAAGAAAAGTAACCATTTTTAACTCAACTTTTTGAGTTTATAAAATGTTTGGATAGTGATTAAAATAAATCGCGACTTATATCATTAAAAAAAAGTCAAACGTATCATCAGAAAACCAGTTATGCGCTACGATGTCAGTCAAATGAGCTTCGAAATTGGCTCTTTTTAGCGATTTCCTCAAAATTTGATCATTAATAAATAAAAGCTACAATTTTAACTAAGTAAAAGTCTCTTTCCGAATGTCTAAAATCTATCCCATTGACATCTATACTTTACAAGGTTGCCATTTGCCCACCTTGAATGTTTTTGTTAATAATCTCCTATCTAGTCTGACGGAGTCAGACCAGATCAAGGAATCCGTTGACTTTGATGAAATCCATGACCAAGAGGGGAGAAGAATGAATATCCCTCCCAGAGTGTTCAAGATGTGATCAGGCGATGCCTGATGTCGCTGGCATTTAGGGCAAAGAGGGTAGATCTTGTTTCCCTCAAAATATGTAAGGCATTTTAGCAGTGGCGGCTCGTGAGAAATAAAAGTGAGGGGGCCCGAATTGACAAATGGAGTTTTTTCCCTTTTAACAGGATGGGGGGGGGAGGGAGGGGCTAATTTCAAAATACATGAATTCCGTGTAATTATATAAATGTTACTCAAACGAATATACAAACAAAAACTACAAGATAAATTAAACAATTACACTATCTATATTAATTTTAATAGAATATATATTTCATTAAAATGAATGATTATAATAGATCCGACATTCCAGCATTTGGCTTTTCAAAATTAACACTAACCCCATAGACCATGACTTTGCAATTCTATGGTTCATGGATTTTGAAACTAAAAAATAAAGTGGAGAAAAGGGAAATTTTTGTAAAAGAAATATTAATAAATGTATAATAATAATTTTAAATTATTCATTTGAACGTATAATTAACCCACATCGATTTATTAATATTTCAATGCAAAATTTTCATCACTCAACATAAATTTATTTCCCTTTTTTTTATTAAATTATTTTTTTATTAAAAAAAAAAATGTTTTTCAGTCTAGAGCCCTTTTGTCATTTGTAGAATGCAATTGAAAAAATTTATTTATTTTCTTTAGAAATGGAAATTTTAGGCAGCTGAAGAAGTTATGCAGTATATGAAGACAAGTTTAAAAAAAATTCAATTCAGCATAATTCTTATTTGCTTGCAAATTTGATTTAAAAATGAAAGTAATAAATCGCATTACCAAAATTTATCAATACTTAATTTTATTAATATTTTTACCTAAATTAATTTTCAATCAAATGGAAATAAGTTAATCAAGCATATTTATACTAATCATTTTAAAATCTCATTTAAGTTATTTGTTGAAATTCTTCTTCTATTTTGTTAATTGAATTTTATTGTTTGAATGGTTGAGTATTTAGATCATAAATATATAAATTAAATATAAGTACTAACATAAAATGTAATTTAAATTATGAATTTTACTTTTGGTAAAAAATAACCTTGGGTGCCAGCACTGCAACAAATCGCAACCCTTCTTGGAACAGCTCAAGGTTGACTTCAGATAGAAGTATTTCACTTATGCCCAACACATAAAGTTGACCATTCCTAGTATTTTTCTAAATTGATATTCATGGGGAGAAGGAGCCCCCCTAAAAACACAGGAAGTGAAAAGACCTCGCAATTAGCTTTTATGTATGTTTTTATGTTCTTTAGTTTCGAGAAAGTGATTGTTTGTCTCCATACCCCATCCCACAAGCTATCGGAAAAAATTTCATTCCACCTCGGATAGACTTCGAGTATCCTGATCAGAATTATATGTTTTCAGTGTTCAGTGAGAAAAATTTCAAAAATATTAACGTGGCACTTTGATCATCGTGTTTTTTTTTTTTTTTAATTTTTTTTTTTTTTTTTTAATTATACAGATATTTTGTTCTTTTAAACAGATTTTTAAAAAAACATACATTCATGCAGAAAAAAAAACCTTTTGTGACACCAATATGTAAAATAAGTTTTGCCGGGGTGTGTAGGCATATTTAACTGCTTTTAAAATGGTATGTAGTTCATGGACAACTTTTTTGTAGATTTCTTGTCTTTAAACATTTCCCTTGAAATTGCTTGTTTTATTTTCTTGGAAAGAACTGTGTTTTTGTTGAAATGGTTACGATTGATTGATATTTTAACGAATTTAGGACACGAGAATTTTTGCTCCCTATGTAATAATTAATATTGTGAATCCAATAGCTGATATTGTGATTGTGACTGCGTTCATCAATTTTATATTTTTTTAAATATTGTTTTGCCGAAATTCCACAACATATCAATATTATCAAGCATATTTAAGTGGGATCAATGTCCAAAAAAGTGAGGGGACCCGAGCCCCCCCTGTCCCCCTGCACCATCCGCCACTGCATTTTAGGTGGCCACTGGCAAGTAGAAAGAAACGAGTACTGGACTGCCTGTCGCAGAGAGATAGGGAGAGTCCCGGCTTCTTCTTTTATACCAGTGTTGAGTGGGAGGCGTCAGCCACTTCGCTTTGATTTGGTCTTTTTTCTTCGAAAAAAGTTCTTGAAAAGTATTCTTAAAGAGAAGGGGACTGGATGACATGAGTTCACTATTCAGTTGATCTTGAATGTTCGCGCAACATACTGATTTTAAACCTCTTCAGTTGCTTTTGTCAGTAAACCTGCTAATCGTATTTCTTATTTCCCTAAAAGTAGCAGTTGACTATGATGTATCATAATTGTAGTAGACTTACACATCTTTAAAAACACATTCCATTAATCAATTGTTATACAAATATTGATTTTTTTTAATATTTAGTAATTGACTATGACGCCATTCCGCAAAAGTTGTTTTTCATACAAAAGTTCAAAAGAAATGAAGTGAAGATAAAATTTGGTTGTCGTGGTGACAACAACAACCGCATGCTTCTTTTGGTTTAAATTATTTACATTTGCAAATGCAATCAAAAATTAAAAATTGATTGTTTTTGTAGAATTCAACTGGACATAAAAAAGCTTTGAATTCTTTTGTTTCTTCAAAAACGTCTGAACAAGCATTATATTGAATAAGATGAAAGTAGTAGCTTTAATCAGGTTCGTTTTAATAAAACATAAACATATCTTAAGCTTGATGAGTATGGTAAATAAGTGGAATCCCAAATAAGTACCTTTATATTCCTGTAAAAATGCTAGGTCTTTATTCACCAAGCAATCTTGACTGAGGAAAATAAACTAGAGAGAAGAATCGGATAATTTAATGAATCGTATATGAAACATACAAATTTCAAGTTTCCTTTTAAGCTGTTGCAACCAAAGAGCTTGGGATGATTCAAAATCTGTATAAATTTTTGTATTGCATTGGTTGACTGTGTTGATGACGACTTAATACCTATTAGAACATCTTATTGGGAAAGCACTACAGTGAGTAGATCGAGATTTAATAAAATCGTTAGGGATCTGAGATCCACTGAGAATTGCTATGTCAGTGATGTTGATATAATTCAATTTGCAGTTTGATATCAGTAATATTGGCCTCATATTTACATCAAAGGACCTAGAGAATCCCATTAAAATTCAGACTAGATGTTATTATTAAATGAAAAAATAGCATTTTTACACATTAATTTCCTCATATTTTAAATTAGATGTGCCAAGATCTATGTAGATTTTCTTCAAATTTTTATACTTTATAAAAAGATAATATTTGATATTCGATTAGAACCATTGTTAGATTTGAAATGTTAGACTAGAATCAGGGAAATTTTCTGGCATGTTTTACCATTCTTCTGTATTTTGGCTCCATTTACCCTTAAGATTTGTTGTGGTAATCGCTAGAAGTTTAATGTTACGAATAGTTTAAATTTTTCATTACCACCAAAACTATTTTTAAAAAATGAGCATGTTATCTCCTTAGCATATATGTTCTATTTGATCAGGGTGTCTACACATCTCGAAAACTTGTAAAAATTGGGAAAGTTTGAAAAAAGTTTATCGTAAAATCAGGGAATTATTTAGAAATCTGGAATTATCAGGGAATTTTTTTTCCTGAATTTTATGGCCATCCTGAAAAGGATCATAACTCTGATGGTTTGCAATTAGATATAACTGGTAAAGAAGTTAATATCATCACTAAACTTTTATAAATTTTAATAAAATGCTTTTATTGTTAACATTTTAGACTGGTTATCAATGTGTCCATCATTATTTTCTGAAATGAATTTTTTTAAATGGTTGGCATGATTTTTGCCTTAAAACTGAAAATTGTTTTCCAACTTTTTTTTTTCTAGAAGGTATATTTTTTATTGCCGTTTTTTATAGATGTATTATGAATCCATTAATATATTTTTTACAACTAATAATATATTTTTTGTGGTTAAAAAAGTGGTTAAAGTTCCTAATCCATTACAGATTCTGCACCAAGTTGATTTTCGCCAAAAAATGGAACCCCTGCCATTTTTTTTAATGACAAGTGAACTGCCTATGATTGCCATAATTTGGATAGATTTTATGTTTAACAATTCTTGGCGCACAATCCGTACCGCACTTGGAATTTTAAGCAAACAAGTTTTGCTTTTTCTTGCTTCCAAGTTTCTCACTCAAACATACGTCTCAGAGATAAATACCTTGAATTTAACAGATTTTTAAATTCTAGTTTGAACAATTGTGAACCTAAAACAAGTGCACAACAAAGATCTTGCTGATATCATCACTGTGATATTGCACACGTCATCCGTTTCTTGATTGTACATCATTTTTTAAAACATCAGAAGATAGCCTATTTGGTATCACAGTCCTAGAAACATTTACTACATTCTAAAATAATAAATTAATCAGAATATTATTTGCCATTATTTTGTAAAATATGCAATGCTTAAATAGAAAATTTTATTTTTAGTGGTGGCAAAGATAGTTGTTACAACATGGTACAATGTGTTGAAAATGGGCATGAAATAGTTGCATTAGCACATTTGAAGCCCAAACAAGGTAAATATATCTATAACACTTTGAAAATAATCAATTTCATTTAAATTAGTATCAATTTTCATTGAAATTATTTTAATAAGCATAGTTTAATATTTAAAATCAAACTTCTGCAAGAGTTTATAATAAAAAGTATAATATCATCAGCATGCTTGTTTCAAATAATTATTGATGGTATGCGGTCATATATTTTAACAAATTTTTGTCCAATTTGTAAGCTACTCTGGTGGATAAAGTTGTGTTAGTTCCTGTTCCTGCTCAAATTGTAGTCTGAAATTTTTTTGTATTTTATTTCAAACTTGTATTTTTGGCTTTCCTTAGTGTTTAATTGTATGTTTTATGGAATAAAAATATTTTAAAATAGTTTAAATGTTTTATTTTTTAGATGAAATGGACAGTTATATGTACCAGAGCGTTGGCCATGATGCTTTGCATTTGTATGCATCTGCTATGGAGTTGCCATTGTTCCAGCACATTATTGAAGGAAAACCTCTGAACCAAGAATTTGATTACCAACCAACTGCAGGGGATGAAGTGGAAGACTTGTACGAACTCCTGAGCAAAGTGAAGGTGTGCATAATTATTTCTGTGTGTTGGCAGCTGCTTGGTTTTTTAACTTCCTCTAACTTGTTAACATGCTTAGGTCTCTGTATGTGAAACTATAGTATAGATGTCTAAATGCTTGCTATTTTGAGCAGTGTATCACTTTTAAAGAAATTGTTTTCTTCTAATCTAAATCTCTCAATTTTCTGTGGTTTGGGTTTCTTCTTGAAAAGCTCATTTGATAAACTCCATTTTTAGCAATCTAGTTTCAAAGCTAAATTTTTATGTTCTTTTTATTACTTTCAATTACCCATATGTATATACATAGGGTAATGAAAGTATAGCATTCGATAAAAAAAATTTGTTTGATTTTTTTTTGCATTTCTCCACGTTTTGGAACATCCTGATTTCAAAAAAGTGACCTAGAAAAAATGTCTGTCTCTGTGTGTGTGTGGTCAGCATAACTCCCGAACAACACCACTAACCCGTATGAGGGTTAGTGGTGGCCATGGGACATACCATTAATGTTTAAGTCAAAATCGTACTTGCGTATAAAGTAGCTGCCATTGAAAAAATCATGTTTTTCAATGATTGCTAAAAAACGGCTCCAATGATTTTGATAGAAATCGCTGTGCTGATGCCTCTTAAGGTGTTCTAAACACCCCCACCTCCGAAATTCCCTTAAAAATGCTTTAATGGCGTAAAAAGTTCAAAAACAAATGCCTTCAACACAGAGTCCTCTTTTCTTGAGCATACCTCATCAACGATTGTTTTTTCTTCTCCTCTCAGTTTCGCTTATAATAAAGGATAATATAAGGATTATCAAAAAGTATATTGCCAAATTCCCTATTTTGGCAATTTTTTCTTTTCTTTCTAAGACCCATACAAGAATTATCGCAAAAAATATCGCCTAACTGGCCATTTATTCTAAATAAAAGATGAAAATATACAAACGGTAAATGACACAAATCCATGTCACTATCATAGTATAATTGAAAGTTGTGCAATGTTCCACAGTTCCTTTTGAATTGTGTTATTGCATTAAAAATTGCTGATTCGAAATTTGTAGATTTAAGAGAATTGAATAAGAAATAATGTTTGAGAGAAAGAGATAAAGAAAATTTTTAGCTATTTTTTAATTTTGGAAGCAGTCTCAAATTTTTTTTTATTGTCAGGATTTTATTTGTTTGTATGATTATTTTCTTTTTGATTCGCTAAGTTGCAATGTTTTAATATTATCCATGAATCTAAATTTAGATTGGTAATTGTATTTCATAAATATTCTTTTGTTATTGAAATGATGTTGCTTTGTGGTATTTTAGATATACATAGTGAAATCTTGTACAAGAATTGTTCCATGTGCATGCATGTCGTAAAAGGCGACTGAAATAGGTGCCCGGTGCTTGTGGGGTAGCCTTGCTCCTGGGGTTTATATCAGGGAACTGGTCCTACAGGTTGGGGGTTGAGCGTGGGGCTAACAACTCCACCCTGTAAAAAACCCTCCTGTTATGAAATGTAAAGAATTAAATGGCAGACTGATCTCTTGGAAACGTTTTAAGGATTTGAAATTTGGATACTGGAATGTTTTGTTGCTTTACAGGAGTAAGACTCTTCAGGCTCTTGTTGAACAGATGAATGCTTATGGCATTGACTTAATTGCAATCCAGGAGATGTGTTGGATTGGTGACTGCTACCTGGAAGATAAGCCCTACTCTTTATTTTATAGTTGTGATCCTCAGAAACACATCTTGGGAACAGGTTTTTTTAGTCAACAAACGAATTAAGCATTTGATGTTAGATTTTAAAGCTAAATCACCTTAATTATGCAGTATGAGAATTGGGGGTTTGTTCCACAACTATAGCGTAATTTGTGCTCTGTGCTACTGAGGAGAAGGATGATTTGGATAAGGATTCTTTTTACAGTGACTTGAACATGCTTTGTGAGGATTGTCCACAAAGGAACATTAAGTTGCTTTCGGGTGATTTTAATAGATCGGAGGTGAAAATGAGTTTAAGCCTATTATTGGGGATACATAGTTTGCATGACATTACTAGCGAAAATGGAATTAGACTAATTGATTTTGCGGTAGAACATAACATGGTTATTGGAAGCACAATGTTCCCACATAACAATATTCACAAAATGACATGGCAATCACCTGACAACAACATATTTAATCATATTGGCCATTAGGGTGGTTCAAAAAAAAAAAAAAAAATTATTTTTGAAACGCATGAGGTGAAAAAAGTTGATACACATCTTCATAAAAAAACACCTGTAAAAAGTAAAAAAAAAGAGCATCCTCCAATTGCTCTTTCACCTCAAAGTTTGGAGAAAATACAAAAAATAACTATTTTTCTTAAGTTTTTTAAAATTTCTAAACTTTATATATTTGAAAGAAAATAGTATGCAATGAGTAGTGAAAGGGTGGTATAACACAGGAAAACACTATTATATACATTTTTAAAACATATATTAATAATTAAAAATATTCAAAGTACATTTTTTTGTTAAAAAAATAATTTTTCTATAAAATGGATACCAATGTTATTTTTTACATATTTTTGTTAAAATTGTTTTATTTACTTCAAGCATTCACTTCAAAGTTTTGAATAAATGCAAAAAATATCCTTTTTTCAATCAATTTGTAGAATACACCAATCACTAAATTATTGAAGTACATTAGTTGGTATTGTGTGGAATGAAATAGATAGAACTTGGGAAAAAATCAAATTAGTAATTATTCAATAATAATCGTTCATGCATAACCTTTGAAACATTGATAAAAACTGTATTTTGGAAGGTTTCAATCTGGGTGGCCTTTCTCGTGGTGCCTTCTCTTCCTTTGAAGCTCATAAACTTGCTTGCTTATTCATGGAAACATAATGCATGTGGCTGGGATTGAGACTGCCCTTAATACTGGCTGGAAATAATCGGATAGATCAAACTGCACGTTGGGAGACCACTACATTGGGATATATGCCTCCTATACTCCAATGAACTACCACTCAGACGCCTATTTAAACACGTAGATAGTACTACAACAGGACCAACATCTTTCAGTGAAATCAAAAATTGAAGAACTGTGACAAACTTTCCTTGACTGATTTTTTTACATGTTGAATGTTCAATTCCTCAAGCTAAGATGACAGCACTGAGCACAGATAAGTTATATCTTCTTGATATTTTTGCAGCGATTAGATCAGGCCAATTACTTGGCAGCTTGCAAACCCAATCCGCTTTCACACTCCAGACGGCTAACAACAGAAAGCAGAGTACTTAGAGTATATGTGAGTCAATATAAACCATCAGATGAACTCAAGCAAGTGGTATTCTTTATTTTAAATTGTTAAATGCCACATTTATTTCGAATAAAAAAAAAAGTTAATTTTCTATAACATATTTTCTAAGAGCATATATGTGAAATTTCGATTGTCTTGATACCTTCCTAAATATTTACTGGAAGTTTTAAACTCAGTTACTGAACGAAATGCTTCCTTCCCTCACCCAAAAAAATTTGATTTCGGCAATGATTTTGTATGAAAGGAGAGATCTAAGAGAACTGAGGTGTTGGGTTCTGAAATCTCAAGAACTTTCCTAAAGAAAGACAATCAGGCATTTCAAGGCAACCAAACTTAACTTTATTGCCACTAATTACGTGAACATAATTAATTGGAATGCTTGTAATAGGTCTTCTCCTTTGTTAACAGTAACAAATGAACATTAGTTAGTAAAGACTGGCGCATCCGAGGTAGCTTAGCTGTATTGGAGGAAACAGGAGAAGACTGGAAGATCGGCTAGTCTGGCCGCAAGCATTGTTCCAAAATACAGGATTTTTCAACAAACAAACCCAGTAGCAGAAACTTTTCTGACAATCTGCGACACTAATTTGGGTATTAGAAAATAATCTGAAGCTTAATTATTATTTTTTTTAAAGTTTGCCTAAAATACATAAGCATCTTATTTGTCAATTTTGTCAAAAATTCCTGTTTTACATAAACATAGAAATTTGGCAAAATAAATTAAATATTAAAACGGAAGCATTTAAAAGTATTGTATCTTAAATTAAAATTCTAATCATTCTGTATAAATTCAACCCAAACGATGAAAGCGATCTTCACACTAATCACGGACATAACGGCTGCCACATCAGCACTAGCCCTGGCGAATGACACCAAAACGGCATCGCAATTCTCGCCGATAGCTGCTATTAAAATGGCTTATTCCTAGGTGAAAATTACCACTACTCCATCACAAATATTTGGCCACCTTACCGGCGCAAATCTCGGTAATTACATCTAAGTTACAATCCGCAAAAATGACCATTATACCAAAGTAAATATCGGCGTTAGCGGCCAATATATAGGTAGAAATCTGGAAATTTATACAATAGAGACGATTACAATATCAACGTAACACTCTACAAAATTGACTGTTGCAACCACGTTAATATCGGCAACCATCGAAATAGTGGTTATTATATTGGTGTAACACTCGCCGAAAAGTAACATCGCAACCGGCGATATCTCCCGTCCGATTCTTGGCAATAGCGGTCCTTACATCAGCTAACTTTTAGCGAAGCTAACTACTACACACCAACGCGCGAAAGCAAATAGAACTAATTATATAATGTCTCCATACAATCTCCGTAAAATCGCACAAAACTATGACGAGTCCTTTTTCATGCAATGAACAAGTATCGCGCATGTGCGTTGACTCAAACCACTCAACTTGCAAATCGGACTTTAAAAAAAAAAAAAAAAAAAAAAAAAATATATATATATATATATATATTTTTATTTTTTATTTTTTTAAAGTCAGATTTGTCTGCAAGCTGCTGAAAAATCTGCGACGTCCGTCTCCCGTCTCGCATTTTCTGCTACCGGGCAAACAAACAAGTCAAAACCACCACATAGATTTGTTTCTCGTGAATACAATATCTCAAGTTTAAAACTGTGCATCGATGTATCAAAACCTCTTCTGTATTTTATCTAGAATTGGGCGAGATTGGCTAATATTTTTTCCCACGATCGATTCACAACGTTTCACATCGGGATTGGCCTATGTCTGGCGAAATTGGCCATCGTTTCTGTGTTACTAGGGACCACTGAAATCAGACTTCAACTCGTTTCCTTGTCACTCACAAGCTGTGGAATGTTTATGTAGAGAGGCAAGACAAAAAGTGGGTGGCGTTGATGCAAAACACGTTAGGACAACACTTTTTTTATTAAAGATCCATAATGCCCTACTTTTCTATAATAGTTTTCTTCAAAGTGTTTCACTGGGATAGAAAGTTCAAGAAAAAAGTGAACCTAATGAATAATAGCATATAAATTTTTTTTTAAGAAATAGCATTAGTACCCATTTTACAGAGAAATCATTATTTCTTACAAAAAATTGTACTTTTAAATATTTTTAATTAGTAATATATGTTTTAAAAATGCATAAAACAGTGTTTTCCTGTGTTAAACCACCCTTTCACTACACATTGCAAAATATTGCCTTTAAAATATATAACGTTTAGAAATTTAAAAAAATTTAGGAAAAATAGTTATTTTTTGTATTTTCTCCAAACTTTGAGGTGAATGCGCGATCGGAAGATATTATTTTTTTTTCAAAATTTTTCGTACAGTTCTTCTTATCAAGATGTGTATCAACTTTTTTCACCTCATGTGTTTCAAAAATATTTTTTTTTTTTCGGACCACCCTGTAGACCATGGTGTTAATTGATACCAGACATTGCTCTAATTTGTTGGATGTTCGGACATATCGTGGTGCTGACATCAACTCTGATCACTATTTAGGACTAGTCAAACTAAGAGTAAAAATATCTAACTTGAGGAATATACAGAGGAAAGGCCAGAGCAAATATATTTGCTTGAAATTAAATGATAAGGAAACCAGTGACTCTTTTAAAGAGGAAATCAATTCCAAAAATTCAAATCCTGGATTTT